>UFQX01000161.1:0-310734 GCA_900497675.1 Arapaima gigas | reverse complement strand
TTTTTTTTTTTTTTTTTTTTTTTTTTTTTTTTTTAAAGGTACAGGAGTAAAGCAGCTAAGAGTACCTCGGCACATAGAGCCAGTGCGGATGTTGATGCAGTCCACCCTCATGTGGATCTCATCTTCCACATTGCGTCGATGCTGGTCATCATAAAAGATCAGCCGACCATCAGACAACAGATCAAACCAGTTCCTCTTCCATCGGCGCAATATGGTACCTATTTCCATCAAGACAAATATCTTGATGTCATGTACATGTTTACAACATTTTTACTCTACAAATCAATGTTTTCTAAGAAGGTGCAGCGACATCCATGCTGTGATTTAGATTTTGTAGCTGCAGGTCATGCCACTCACTCAGTCTCTGAAGCCACCCTTGTTTCACATAAGCCATGATGGTACAAACTGCCCTGCAAAGGGGAAAAGGAAATACAACATGAAGAGAAATACAGTATCTAATGTTTACTGGAGTTCTGTTGCAAAGGGCAGTACACATTCCCAAACATTTTCCCTTTCCAATATTTGTAAAATTACACCCTTGAATACTGCTGTTAATATTTACTGGTTTCTGCAGTATCTAATAAGCTGGCTTTAATCCAGTATGAAATCTGTAGTGGATTCTCCAACAAAATGAGACTTTTCCTATGTTAATAAAAGTTTAGTCAAAATCAGTTGCACATTTTAATGCCCAGCCAATAAATTATAAAGGTAGCAAATTCAAAATGAACTACTCAGACTTTAGCTCATAAACCCGTTCCTCCCATTTTAAATAAACAAGGAAAGAGTGTTTCTTCCAGGTATAAGGTGAACAGTACAAGTTAAATCCCGGCAGCTTTTCTTTCAAATAACTTTGTGTGAAGTCGGTGATATTTGACGGCAATTGTGTACCAGCTGGTTACTGTCACTAGCAAGTGTCACCGACGTCTGCCCTACTCGAAAGGCAGCGCGAGTCTCTTGACAGCGAACGGAAGAACAGGAGGGGACAAGAAAGCCGCGCGCGCTCCCGCACACCTGCATCCCTACGCGTTTCACCCGCTAAGCTGCTGAGCAGGAGCTACACATCAGTATGAATACCTATGAATAAGCGACGAACTTCCACCGTCTGCCTCGGAGCTGCAAGGAGACAGGAGCTGCTCGGGAATGACATCAACATCAGCTGGGCTCACAATGAGCGAGATGGCGAGAATCGTAGCGCTCCTCCGCCCCCCTCCAGCACAGCGGCCACGCACCTCGCCACGCACCGCCCCTCGCGCTCCTCTTGGGGTCATTTATTACGCAGGAATTCAAAGCGGTTAATTTTTTTACAGCCATTTATTCCCCTATATTTAGTATAGCCTGTACGGATAACCTTAAACACCTGGAGGAGTTGTATATCCCATAATGCATTATCTGACCACCGTTTAAGCGAGACCAGGTGTAAGGTCACCTGATCGGAAGAATGAGGGGGGGGGTCATTTTCTAGGACAAGTCGAGAGGAGCGCGAATTTATACAGGCTATTTTATACCACTATGGTTGGTATGAAAAAACGAAGTGAAACAATCACTTTGAAATAAGCGCCCTATATTTGGCTGACCCATCACCTGAGGGATCATTTCCGGCACACAAAACTATTTCATTTTCAAATGAATTATATTATTTGAAAATGTTATTTTTGTTTTTCAAAAGAGTCACTATTAATAAGCAATGTCATAAAGAGAGGTGTTTGTGAGCATGTAGTTTTTAACAGTAAGTCTTCTGTAAATTCTTCTGACTTTATACGTATCACACGTGCTTTTCCATCTTCGTTTGCCTTATAGTAGGTCTGTAGTATTTACATATATACAAAAAAAATGTACCGATGTTTGCAGAACACCATAAACCACACCAGTGTTAACCTAGTCGTGCCCTGAAGCTCTTTTCGAGGCTTAAGTTTTAACTCTAGCTCAGTGAAGATCCTGGCTGCAAGAATACAGACCTGAGGACCTTTTTTAATACATCGAAACAAGTACATATACATAATGCCGTCTTATACGCTAAAAATACATTTTAAACTGTGCCTTTAGTCACCAGGGGTAAACTGACGCTTTAAGTGATGTAGTTTTAAGTTAGTACTAATATTGGGTGCTTAAAAAGGACGATAATGTTTTCTGAGGAAAAAGACATGATCAATCCCATCACCTAAAAGGCAAAGCTAGCTTAAATAAATAAATAAAAATTCTCATTCCTTTAATGATGTCAAAAGCTAATTATTAAGGAAAATCAATTAAACGATAAAAGGAAATATCCGGGTCTCTATGCACACAATGCTCATTTGAACTCGGGGAAACAATACGAGTTTCTGAAAGCCTTCACTGATAACACGTTCAGAGATCAACTGCTATATTAGATAAGTGGGGCTTTAAAAACAGATAAATCTTACCAGACGCATACATTCAGCTACTGTCTGCACTGCAACAGTCGTGTAGTAACAGCGAGGATCGAGCCCTCTTTTCTACCCAATCAGCGCCGCAGAAAAATTGCGTTGACTTTTTCGACCAATGGGAGCAGAACGCGTCATTAATAATGAATTACTGAACGCGTTCCCGAAAGACGGGCGTTGGAAAAAAAAAAAACACATGTTTATACTTCTGGAAACTGAAGATGGCGACGGCGATATATTTGGAGCATTACCTCGACAGTGAGTAATTCTTATTAAAAGTGAGCGACATCAAGCTATCCGAAGCTGATGGTAAAGCTGTACTATGCTGTCAATGAAGTTCACCTGGTTTGGTGGTTTCATTCGAAGTTTCTCATTCGCGAAGTGAGGAAATGCGAACTGCTTTTTGTGTATTCTGACATGAGTTTATTTTTAAACTTGTCTAATTCTTTGTCGAAACAAAACAGGCGTGTGGCCGTACCGCGACAGAACGACTACCGGGTGCCGAACTGTCATGAAACTGTCCGCACAAACAGGAAGCCGAACTGCATGGCGGACGCGCGCTTTAGTTCTCTTTCCCCCCCCTTATGCTGCTACAATACAAATCTTCAGTTTCGACAAAATAAATACGCACAATTGTGCATGTGTTAAACCACAGCTGCAGCTTATATTAACGGGAACAAATAAAATAATTGTTCGTGTGGTGTAGTGTTTTTAAGTGCGTCACACCCGTACGTTGCTGCGCAGAGGAGCGCAAGCGACTACGTAATTAGCGTAACGAATACCCACGTGCGGTGGAACGCTACGTACGCTCTGTAACGTACACGTGTCTGCAGAGTGCGTCACACACGTACGCAATTTGCGTAATAGAATACACATGTCCGGTCAGAGACCACTTAAACGTGTATACATCCCCAAAACACGTTCGAAATTACGGTTGCGTGATCCATAACGTGTAATTAAACACCATCCTGCACAAACGGGGTGCTCGAACGCTTTTAGCACAAGTACTTCCTTAAGAATACACCTGTAGTGAAGCATTATGTACGCAGTCTCCCATATCCAAATGATTACAATGGTGTATTAAGACATTAAGTCTCAAGATATTACAGAATGCAAGTACGAAGTCAATTTTTTTTTTCATATTTTTTACACATGCCCCAAAATGTTTGCAAAAGCTGTTCTTGGTGGGGCAACCTATTGGAAATGATAATACTTTGGCCATGGTAAAAGCATGTCTCACAGACCATGTTATGCAATAAGTGCACTACATGAGGTCAGAAAGTGTGTGGTTTTCTTCAAGGCATTGAGAATCTACCATGTGAACTGCAGCGGAACTTCACTCTGATGCGAGAGTTGGACCACAGGACTGAAGGTAACTCACGGTGTACATGACAAGGGAAAGGCAGTGGTGCAACTTTTTTTTTTGCAAAGGTGTTTGGTTGAATGTTCTTTAAGTTCGAGTGAATTGTGTTCTTTTTTGGGTCTTGTAGAAAAGAAGGGCGAGATTGATCAACTTGCTAAAGAATACATTGCGAATGTGAGGACCCTGGCTTCTGAACAGAGGGTGGAGCACCTGCAGAAGATCCAGGCTGCGTACAGCAAATGTAAGGAGTACAGTGATGACAAAGTGCAGCTCGCCATGCAGACGTATGAAATGGTGAGTCGTGATCATTTTGATCAAGTTTGGGTGACTTTTTAAATGTGTCATTGTGTTTAATGTTTCAGTTTTTTCTGTACCCCAAAGGTGGATAAACACATCCGCCGGTTGGATGCTGACCTTGCTCGTTTTGAAAATGAGCTGAAGGAAAAACTTGAAGTGAGTGGCTATGAAAACCTGGAACGGAGAACCTTAAAGAGTAAGTTCAGCCATCAGTTTTGCCTAACTGTTTCATTGTATCATGCATGAATGTATGACTACTGCAGTGTTTGGCTGAATAGACCAAAACCAGGGAACCAGCACTAGTACCTTTTGCTACTGTGAGATGTCTCATTCTCAGAAGGCAACCGGAACCTCAAGGAGAAGAAAGGACCCAAGGGGAGAAGCAGAAAAGGATCAGATGATGATTCTCCAAAGAAAAAGAAACTCAAAAATGGGTAAGTGGTGCTTACTTGGTGGTGAGGCACATTGCTCAGTTGCTAAGATTCACTTAAAGCTGGTTTTCCTTATTTAAAAAGTTTAAAAGCTTTCATAGTTGCACGTGTAGAGTGTATGAGATAGTTTTGTGTTGCAGGAAGAAGATTAATTATAAACGTTATCCCCTCCTCCTTTGTCACCAGCCCTGAGTTCAGTGAGTCCCTGCTGGCGGTACATCCATCTGATGTTCTTGACATGCCTGTCGACCCCAACGAGCCCACCTACTGTTTGTGCCATCAGGTTTCATACGGAGAAATGATCGGCTGCGACAACCAAGATGTACTTTTCCTTCTTTTTGACAGTTGTAGCATATATTTTAGAGTATTTTAAGGAAGTTTTTCCTGCGTTCTGTTAAATATTCTTTGTGTAATATTGAAAATGGGCTTTAAATGCTGCATATCATTAACAATCATGCCTTTCTTGTTTTTAACAGTGTCCAATTGAATGGTTTCATTTTGCGTGTGTTGACCTTACAACAAAGCCAAAGGGGAAATGGTAAGTTAAAACACATACACTATTAAATCAGTATTTTTATTTATAGTAACTTTTCATTGTTGAAAAAGCATCATTTTGAGTTGTTTACCACAGATTGCACTCTTAACATTTTGTTAGCTAGCCTCATATATGATAAGGGAAATTAATACTGTTCATTCTTCGTTCCAGGTTTTGTCCTCGATGTACCCAGGACAGGAAGAAGAAATAAAATGTAATTTAATTATCTTTAAATATGTATTTTGTTTATTCTGTAATATATATGTATGTCCCTTTCTAAATTGTTAATGATTTCGTAGAGCTGATCAAAACAGATTTTATTTTTAAATTGCTGTTTTAAATACTTGAAATATGTGGCAGTCCTTATTGTAAAGGTGTACTATTTGGCAGAAAAGTTTATAATTTGGTTTTAATAACTCATGAGTTGTTTGTGTACTGCGTTTTTCAAGCCCTTAGAAGACAATTTTAATTGTGGGCTCAAGAGAGAAATACAGCAGGGTCTTCTGTATTTCTTCTGAATTTCACGTTACCTACCTCCTGGGCTGAGTCTTCTCACTATTTCCTGCATCCTGTGTGAAGTCCTGGAAGACCATATATTGAATTCAGCACAAGCCAAAAATGTTGACACACCAGGTCCATCTGGGTAGAAGCCACTGCCCCCTGTCAAGACATTGGATTTGTATGGGAAAAAATCTCTGATCATAACTATTATGTTTTCTGTCAGTCTGCCTGTCTGAGCTTTTATGCAAAGTGCCCCTGTGGTATCTGCTGAGTTTTGCTATAGCTGTTTTGATTTTTTTTTTTTTTTTTTTTTTTTTTTTTTTTTACTAAAATGTTTTANTTTTTTTTTTTTTTTGTTTTTTTTTTTTTTTTTTTTTTTTTTTTTTTTTTTTTTTTGACTAGAATGTATTAAGGCGATAAATGGTTTGACCTAACTACAAATGTGGAAGAAATTCTGACAGCAGCATCATGTATTTTTGCACTTTTTAAATGAAATCCCTCTCAGCTATTGTAACTCCCTCTGATAAACTCTCATTGTCTGAAAGGGAGGGGGTGTATTTTATTGCTCTTCAGTCGTAGAGGGGGATGTTTCTTTAATACGTAATGCAAGCTGCTGTAAAAAAATAAAATATTTTCGTAAGTGTTGTAAGTTGTTTTATCAGAAGAGCCACAGTGGAAGAATGATATACTCTTAGCTGTGAAATTTTTGTGTGTAGTAGTAGTCTAGTTTTACAGTGTTTATTACCCACTGTCATAGCAGTTTGCTTAAATGTGTCATCTGCAGTATCTTAGTTCTAAACCTCATGATTATAGCTTTATGTCATTATTTTGCAGACTGTGAAATAAACTCATTGCTTTGCCCTTTTTGGCTGACACAAGTCTGCATAGCAATTCTAGCCACCTGTTTCCAGTCACGTCCTAATATGTAGCATCCAATACTATCAGAGGTTGTTAGTTTTAATGACTTTATTAGCTCAGTACAATGTACTGAGTCTCTAAAATGTGCCAAATACACTGTAAGTAGATGGAAGCCCTCGTTTTGAGGATTTTCCTGGCAAAAAAAAACAAAGTTTTAACCAATTTCAGCATGATCAAACAGTCCAAACATACTGCATAAAATTATCAAAACCTGTTTCCAAAATTAATCACAGTATGGGTACATTGAAGCATCTTTTCAGAGAAGCCCTAAATTGTCTGTTCATTTTAATTGTAACATTTTATTTAACTGTGAAATGACAACTTATAAAAGGGAATTGATTTATGTTTTCAGTGAGGAACTAGAGGATTGTATTTTGTAACCTATTATGTACACTGTAAAAAAACATTAGCAGTACAGTATTTATCACAGATTAGTTTGTATTGTGAATTTCACATCTTGTAGAAAGTATTCTCAGAGAAGATTGTTGTTCTGATGGAGTAATAAGTCGTCATCTTTTGTGGGTAGAAGTGTGAGAACTTCTGTGGATAAGTTTGCATCTTTATTTCCCACCATGTTACATGGATGTAGTGGAAATACATTTTAAAGATTGTACTTTTCATATGACCTGAACCCAATATGCACTGAAATGTTTAAAGAAAATTATTTTAACAAGCATTTTAGTATCACTGTCATTAATAATTCCCTAAATGTTGTAACTCTGCACACAAAACTATGATGAAACTATTAAAATAAGTAGCTTTAACTTTTGTGTGCAATATGTTATTTTCCAAAATAGAAATTAAATACAGTAGTCTAAGGGAACCGTCTATGTTAAAAGTCAGAGAGAAAAATGAAGCCCGAATGCACCCCTTTGTAAAATGCATTTTTTTCTATATAGAAACATACATTATGTATTTTTGATCATTGTTACCAATAAAAGTACTTTGGGATTTATGGATCTGTCTTAAGTTTGTTTTTATTTTTTGTATGTTCTAAGGATTGTTGCTTCTGTCATCATAAATACATCTGGTTTTCCACATGTCAATATCAAGTAAAACAAACACTAATTGCTGTCAGTATGTGACCTCCATAGTAATATAGTCTATCTGATAGATATTGTATAGCAAATTGAAAACCAAACTTGGAAGAACGTGATCATATCTGCAAAGAAAAAACATAGCTGGGCAACATTAAAGATATTTTCACTGTAACTACACATTAAAAAAAAAAAACATTATTTTTATTTTCTGATTTTTTGAAAGTACATGGAACTGCCTTTTTGCAACAAAACCATATTGGTTTCAGTATATGAAAAGAAGATATTCTATATATCATCAATCCTTTGTTATTGTTCCCCCTATTGCTGCACCTGAGGTAGTTCTATACCTCATCATCAGACTCATCCTCATCCCAGCTGCAGGGCTCCTTAGCCTCAGTGGGGAACTCCACCTCCAGGTCATACACAAAGTCTGGGTCACCTTCCCTCTTGCGGTTTTGCTCAAACAGTTCATCCATTTGTGCCTTCCTGTGGGCGAGCTCCTCATCACCGAGCTTGTTGAGGTCCTCGTTGGGGTTTGGGCATAGTGAGGCCAGGCTCTCTTCCAGGGTACGGCCTTGCAGGTGATCACGTAGCAAGATGTGCAGTCGCTCCAGCTGCTGCTGTGACACGCCCTCTAGGTAGATCCGATGGCGATCATTGTTCTTCAGTCGCTCTGCTGCTTTGTTGCAGTCTGTGGTACAGTGGTGGGGGTTTATAGTGAAGTAGAACATCAGTTATATTAACTTGGATACAAGGTGGAACACTATATGAAGTCCAGGGTGGTACTGATCCACCAGATAGAAAACTGTTCACACAATCATAGTTGAGTGAATCTGATTTGGACCTAAAGAGAAAAAATAAATAAAACTGAGTTTTGTTGCATGCAAATGAAACAGACACTGCATATGTATTGTGCCTTTTAGAAAACTGTTTTACACACAAAGATGTCTTGAATAGCGGTCCATGTTCAAATTCCACTCACATTCACATTTCTGGCATCACTACTAATTGACACAGAGATGGGGTATGTGTGTAATAGCCAGCCCCCCCCCCCAAAAAAAAAAAACTTGAAAAGGAACAGAAAAATGACTGAACATATTAATTCCTATTTATTTTACAGAAAAAGCACGAAAAAGTCCCTATGCGGCAGAACTGGTGACTTTTCTGACCTGAGAATTTAGAAAAGTTTCTCACTGGCATGATCCTCTGCCGTATCTTCTTGGTGTCGCTATGTTCATATATGAGCACAATGGCCGGAGGAACGAACTTGATTCCGCAACGTTTGGCTACGAAAGACACTTTCCGCTCTCCCGACATGTGAACGTGAACCGGGAAGCACCCTTCTGAATAAAAAAAGTAAAACAAAGAAATCGATTAATGTTAGACTATAACAACCAACAATTTTAATAAAAAGAATTACATTAATAATGATTACGACAGAATTGGTTTCAAGGTAATTTAGCCATTTATAATTTTAATTATAAATTATAATTAGCCATTTACTCACTTTAGTTTCGAACGTCAAATTCAATTCACGTTCAAAGCCGATGCTAAGGCTTACGGAAACTGTTTTTTATGTTTTAAATGTGAAACGTAGTGAACAACTCAAGACAGTTCGAGTTCATTTATCGAGCTTCACGGGTACACACATAAATATCCGTTTAAAGGCAGTCACCAAGAATCTCGCAAATCAATCGAACCCCGACTTTGCAACGTTTGATTTCAGCACTTGCCGATCAGCTTTTTGAAGTACAGAGGCAATATAGAGCTATTTCTCAGGTCCACCGTGTACACGGCGTCCCTGGGGCCTGATTGTTACCATGGCTCTCAGTGGGGCGACCGAAAAACTGCCTGGGACCTTTTTAAACACGTTACGACAATTTATTCTTGATACTTGTATGGAACGAAGTTGGATTTAAAGTCATGGTACTATGTCATAATAAAATCCCAAATGTGCGTCAAATCATGTCTGCTGGTGTTATATGTTGGGGAACGTACTGAGGCGATATCACAGACTACCTACGGACCTCCTGAGAGTCCACAAGTCAGTTTAACAGGTTTCGTAGCTCAACCCCAGCGATCGTTGTCAGGAATCAATGGAAGTAAGGACGAATGTAGTGTTTTTTTGTTTTATATGCTTATCGCTTTGGTACCATGGAGAAGTGTATTCGGGTGAGTTAAGTCGTGTATTAAGTAGTTGAGAGTTGTAGTGGGTCTGTACGAATTTGAGCCGTTAGCTCAGTATAGATCCCGGCGGTTGACTTGACAGTTTGTCTACCTATCTGAATATGTCGTAGGAGGCTGTGGCTTCTCCGAGGATTGGCTGATGCAAGTGACAGTTTCGGCAGAAATACAGAAGTCTGGTTTTCACAGGTATCAAAAGACACCTGGCTTCTTAACGAACTTTAAATTGATAAATAAAGACAACCATAAAACTTAATGAATCCTGAATTAAATTGCACAAAAATATGAAATGTTTCGCCAATCTGTGTGCTTAACAATTTATAAATGATGTTTAATTATCAAGAGTCATAGAGTATACTCCACAGTCAAATATCTTTAAATGCTAGCTGTGTCAGTTGCTGTAAGGAGACATTCACAGAGAACTTGAATTGCTCTCCTTTGTTTAGGGAGCTTGTGTTAAGTGTGCATTGTGCGGCTGATGTACCGGATGACCTTCAGGCTTTGCTCCTTCAGCGCTTGCCTGGAGGGATCTACATTGACTCGTACCAGCTGTCTTCTCTGCAGCAGGACAGGGGTTTGCAGGTATGATTATCTAAATGACATGAGTGAGAGAAACATGACATGGTTGCTGCTCTGAATACGAGCTCTTGTTCATGTTTTAGTGCTGCTGTGTTTGTTTTGGAATGTCTAACATCACTGATTTGGTGTCTGCCATATGTTAGGTGCTCTTAGACTCTGAAATTGACCTGGAGGCTCCTGCCTATTCATCTTCTGGTTTCCCTGCCTTTGTGTTCCCTACTCGGGATGTGGGCGACACTAATCGTCTCTGGGCAAAGGTGCCCATCCATGGACGATACCAAAGGCCCTCCGGTTCAGGACAGAAATGGGAGCAGGTCTACATTGAGGCGCCACAGCTATTGCTTCGATTCGATTTATGTGAGCTTTGTGCTTTATTTTTATTTCTATACTATGCTTTTATCTGTGTGATGTTAGGAATAGAAGTTCCATGTGGATTAGAGTACTGACTTGATGGTAGTCAACCGCTGAAAGACAATCCTGATTCATATTTTATTTAAAATTTTGGCAGCTAGTACACAGCACATTTGGTACAAGTTCATGTTTTTTTACTTGAACTTATAATACATTTGGTTCTTTGCTTATGAACGTAAATGGAGCAGAGGGTTGGTCTATTACTGGAAAAGATTGTGCCCAATGTGACGTGAAATGGGCCCGGGACTCATCATCAATTCTATATGCAGCTACTCATGTAATATGAGCCAACAAAAACAGTGGTGTTGCACTAAGTGACTGCACTTTGAGAATCACGTGTCCGTTTTCTATCTGTTTATGAAATGTACTTTTGTTTACTCTGGAAAATGAATAAATGTAATGTGCATCTTGGCAATATGACATTGAGGAAAGAGGCAACAGCAAGGCTTTCCAATTGGAATAGAGCAGCAAGTGTGTTCTGTCACTCACTGGAGGGTGAGAGCTAGCCAGATCATCTTAGCCTGCCATATGGGAAAATTCAGATGCTCAAAGTGATCAGATTGACAGACAGCACATCCTTTAGTGTTCAGGATACCTCATAGTGTACGCCCACATGTTATGAGTGTCCTGGTAGGGATATTTCTGACGCTTTTAGGGATGTTACAATTTAACAGTTGCACAATTAACCATGGCTGAAAGTCTTCAAACTGTGAGAATTTTAGAAGCTACAGTAAAATTTTAGAAATTTTAGAAGCCTCGCATTCCACGTTTCCCTGAGGACTTTTTGTCACGTGTGTTGAGCATGTCAGACTCGACTCGGCTGGCTAATCCAACTACACTTTAGCTTACAGAGAGCAGGCATGCTGTGAAAATGATTTGTATTACGACATCACAGTTTTCTGTCCTTCAAAAAAAACAGCTTAAATTGATGGTGGGGGAGTACTTTGAATACAGTAATCCCTCGGTATCCAAATCTGATACGTCAATGATAACGGATCATATACTGAAATTTCAGATACTGACTGTCCCATTATTTATTTTCCTCATTAAAAATAATGTGCTTCTAGCCCATTGAAAAACATCTATATAACCACCAGCCAATAGTTTCAGCGTGATAAAACACTCTAAAAAGTGTTTAGAGTTCCCTAATTTGAAAGGTGGCTGCATGAGTTTTCTTCATCAGAGGCATGTAAAACAATTGGAAAAGATGGATTAGGAATGGATGCAGGGCAAAGAAAACTCAGAATGGAACAATAAATGCAGTTACAAACGTATTCAAACAAAGAGAGACTTGTGAAGAAACTAGCAGAAACAGATGATAAGACCTTGACATGCATGCACATTTCAATCTTTTAATACAGATAAATTTGTAAAAGTATAGAATACAGTTTATTACAATACATACAGATTTTTTTTAAACTTTGGATAAAAGTTTATGTACTTACGGATAAAATGTGGGTAAAAGTTTGTTATAGCAAAAGTTTCCCTTTAGATAATGATATTTAGATATTGATTTTCAAGAAATATTATAGTGAGAATTTGGATATAGAGTTCGGATGGATAACAAGGGATTACTGTATCTAAAATGGTCTATGGGTAGGAGTGGAAGACAGCTATCCAATTTTCAAACTGCTAAAAAAAATGTCCACTGAAGGGTCAAACACAGCTAATCTGTGTTGTCATCTCCATTATCACCATCCATCCTTCTATAAACACAAAGGTAAAATAAACTGTATTTTTCCTGTACTTGGTGATCGTCACCAGTCCATCCTCTGGCCCTGGCAAGTAAATACATTTTTTACTGTTGAGAGACGAGAGGGATCAGCTCAGACTCTCACCTCTCTGAATATTTGTTTTTCTCCAATATAAATTATTTCTAAGACTATAGTTGTGCTGTAGGGGAGCAGCTATTTGGAGTCTGTCCTCAACGCTCTGTGCAAGGCTGATGAGGGTACTCCCTGGAAGGGATGCCAGCAATTGCACCCATTTGCTCACACAGTCATAGACATCAGGCAATTTAGAGTCACAGGATCACCTGAAATGCGTATCTTTGGACTGTGGGAGGACACCCACACAGACATGTTGAGAACATGCAAATGCCATACAATTAAGCAGTATTCAAACCTATACACAAATTGCCCAGGTACTCTGAGGTAGCAGCGCTATTTGCTGCTCCACAATGCTGCCATTCAGTACTTCTCAAAAAGTTGCCAAAACGTTTCTTATGTTAAGGACTAACTATAATTGAATTAAATTACAATTAATGTTAAAAAACCTGTTTTACTTTGGAACAGACACAATGGCTAAGTGAATGTGGGGTGAAGAATTGTTTCTGTTGTCTTTTTTTAAGGTAAAGAGCTGCAACCCCTTCCTCCACACAAACTGGTTGAGGCCCCGTGCAGTGCCCTTAACATAAGCATGTGCACTTGGCTTAAGATCCACCATTGGCAGGTATGGCATACAGTTATAGTTTTATCTTGATCTGGGAACTGTGTAGTAACACTAAATGCAAGGTTTCTGTTTCATTAAATTATTCTGTTAATTTTTTTAGTCCTGATTCTCATTTTTCCTTGATCTTATTGAAACTTTAACTGATGTATCAATATGTTTTGTTTCTCCAGGACCAGCAAGCTATGAGAATTGAGATCCCAGTTGGTCATCAGCACCTGATGGTACCTGTGTGTGCTGGAACACTGCTGGTCACGTTGCTGTGCTTTGGCCTCATTGCCAGAGCTGTATTGGCCCATGGGTTCAGCCAACCATGACCTTTACCATGATTTGAGTTAAGGCACCAATCTAACATTGTCCCTGAAGCTGTATGTGTATCATGAGGGCACCCTAAACAGCTACTTTTCCTGCAAGGAATAAACACATATCTTATTTCCCTAACGGGATTGGCATTGGCTGCCATGTAGCCATTCCAACAATGAAGGGGTTATTTAAACAAGAATGGGAATTTTTAACAAATATTTTGTTCATGTGTAAATATAATGTATAATAAGGTGTTAAAACTAAGAGGAACTGTGAGGTGATTTGATTGCTACAACTTTGATCAAATGTAAATGTGGTCATTTGATATTTGGAGTAGGCTAAAAATATTACATATTTTTGCGAAATTCACTTACTCGCATTTACTAAAAACGTGCAAACTAACACGAAGACATAAAATCACTTTCAGTAACAGGAAGAAGGACTACAATCCCCAATGTACAGTCGGACAGACTTTTTTATTTCCATTCTCGGTCGTGTTCTGCCCGGATTGCTAATGAAAAAAAACCCAAACTACACTTCCCACAATGCATTGTAAACACAAAATTAGCTTTTTTTCCCTCTCTAAAATCCTATAACAACTTTTTGAGGACACCCTTCGGCCTTTCACAACCGCAAAAAATGTAATTTTTTTAATACTAAAAGATCACAACGTAAATGAAGTTATTGTAATGGCGATCAGAGAGAGAGTGTTTTCCGAGACTGGGCTGGGTCCGTAGTTCCGCTTCCCCTCCGCCATTGCGGGTCTCCCCAGACAAGAACATTTAAGATTAAAAAGAAGCACAAGGGAAGGAAGGCGTATAAGTGATATTTTTATATTTGTTGATGCGCCGGCACCAGAGTTTTCCTGTGGCCGCGGACTCGTTACTTGGACGTCGAATCCCACGGCAGTGTCCCGTGAGGTGAGGCAGTGAGTTTGTAGAAGTTTTCAGAGCTCAGAGCCGCGAGCAGCAGCAGCGCCGAACACCAGCAACTGGCGGCACACCGAACCCGGCCGCATCGGCACCAGGCAAACGAGACCCAGCAGCGGCAGCCTCCTTGAGCCCCTTTGCGTGGTGTGTAGAAGTGATGTTGGAGTCCGCTTTGTTACACGGCTATGTTCTTGGGGGTGGGGGGAGTTCTCCAGCCATTCATCTGAAGTGGAGGGTAAAAGTCTCCAATGTCGGAACAAAATTGCAGTGTTTGCTTAGCAGATGACATTAGCAGGTTGTTTCACACTCGAACCCATTTTGTCAGTCACTTAACTTTTAAAATGCGCTTCGTGTCGGAGTTGTAATCCTGCAGGTTGTGGGTTCGAGCCCTTCTACCCATTATGGCCGTATTGCTATGGAACCTGCAAGTTACTTAGGAAAAGTCGCCAAATTAATAGTAGTATTTAAAAACCTGGTATTGATAATAATGAGACAAGCAAGTGTTACTGTTGTTTAAAACCCACATCTTCAGTTTAAGTATCTATTTTGATGCACTTTAGGTTGATGTATAGCAGTGTGCGCGACATCGTGAAGCATTTATAAAAAGCTTAAAGTTCTTAAGTGCCTAGAATTTTCAGGACTAAAAATTCTTAATCTGGTTTTTACTGCAGCTTTATTTTGCTTAGATTTACTAGCCTTCATTTCCAGGTTGTGTGATTGTACTGTGTTGTACTGTACTGTACTGTACCCCCACAGATGGAACTACGCCTGAAATGTTACTACTTTAATACAGTTCTTATAACATTGTAATTAACACTGCATTTTCTGTGAAGAGGAATATGTGTAACATCATGGCAGTGATCTAGATTTAGATGACTTTATGACCTTGTTTGCTGCAAAAATGGGTTAGAGTTGTAGCTTCACTGTTGTTTATGCACTGAATTTTTTCTAAAGAGATATTTAGATATAAAGAGAAAGGCAGAAGGCAAGAGCTGCAATTTGTAATAAGACTAATGCCAGTGTCAGTATGCCAAGGTGTTCTGTGCTGCCAGCTTGGCTGAGGTCTCCAGAGAAGACACAAAAAACAGAGGTGTGTGTAGCACAGGACAGGGTGCCAGAGTTGGAGGTGTTGCAACGTACGACATTAGACAGATTTCTGGTAGGTGCCCAGTGTCATATGGGAAGTGAGACTCTTGAACACTGGGGGTATGTCACGCCACAGCCTTGGCTTCCCCACACTTTAGGGAGCAGTTGCGACTTCCTTTTTGCGATGCTGCAAAAGGCCAAATCTGCTCTACCACTGCAAAGGTGATGCCGGGGCTGTCACTGGCACTCCTTAGACCACAGGCAAGGCTTAGGGAAGAATGTGGGTGTGAGAAGACCTCATGGACTGTGGCCTGATGACCCCCAAACTCCTCTGTTTACAATTGCTGTAATTGCAGGAAATGAGTGTTAGGAGCAGTCATGGCTGGGGTGGAATGAGATGGGGTGCATTGGAACACAAGCTAGAGACGGCAGCCATAGTATGGCTTTCATGTTAGAAGTTTGATTTCAGGTTTTTCACTTAGAAGTTCCATTCCAAATTCAGTACAGGTGAGATCAGACTGATAGCCAAGAATGGCAGTGGTGGCAAAAGGCACCTGAGCACTTGAAGCTCATCTGTCCTGAATTTGCTCTTAAAGTTAAAACTTAGGAACTCATTAGTCATTAATTGGTTATCAGCAACCATTTATCCTCTGTATGGTTACGGTGGTCTGGAGCCCATCTCAAAGCCACAGGCACACCTTAGACGTGATATCAGTTCATCAGAGCACAGCAACTCACCAGCCAGCACAATCAAACCACTTTATCCACCAGAAATGTGCCCAGTAGAGACCTTGCTGTAGTACTTATAAGCATAGCTAAATCATATTTATTTGTTCATATTTATAGTGTGTTTTCATCTATGTGATTTGCTTCTGAGAAGTATGATGAAGGTGTGAGCAGCTGAACACTGAAGTGCAGCTGAAGGCATAGCAAGAAGGACTGTCTCCCCTTCCTCATGTTTCTGGGCTTTTTCTGTCACCTTGGCTGTCCAGTTAGTAGCAGTGTACTGCCATTGTGGGAAACTTCCATGCAAGAGGGCTCACTTGGAATGTTTTAGTAGCTTCTCTGTGTGTAGAAAAGGCTGACAAAAGTGAGTGCTGTTGGACATATTGGTCAGAATAGTGGTCTGTGAGTACAAGAGCTGAGGAAGCTGAACTGGCTTATGGGTTTCTCTGTCTCACTCAGTGGTGACCTCGATGTGTGCACCACGCTAGAGCTTTTGGCTAACTGTGATAGTCTGGAATGAGCGCCACCCCCATGTCCCTAGTCTTCTGCAATTTATTGGAGTGTGAGCTCAGCCAGGTTGCAGATGCTTGTCAGACAGCCGATACCTGTGTTTGGGGACAGTCAAGTGGGAATGAAAATGAGAAGCAAGGACTGGGGGTAAGGAGCGATTCTGGCTGTCAGTTGGTTTGTCTGGTCGAAGAAGAAGAGAGTTGCGCGATAGTGGATTAAACACCACACAGGTAGGTCGGCAACATTTTTTTTGTGAGGGAATGTGGGGGAGGGGGGTCTGCAATGAACTACTGAGAGAGAGAGGCACAAGATCCATGCACAGTAATTTACTTCTCTTTTTTTTTTTCATTTTGTCTGCCCGCATTTCGTAAGGTAGAGCCATGCTAATGCTGGGTTGGCTCAGCTTTTCACAGATGCCAAGCTCACCTTCAGCCTCCCTGAACCCTCACCATGTCACTGAGTGAGGTTCTTGCAAATTGAGTTCAGTGCTTGAGAATTCTTCAAGCAGGAATACAAATATAAAAAATATAGTCCATCTACAATTTTCCACGCTATATTGGGAATGTGTAGATATGGCAAGAAGATAGAGAATTGACTGTGAATTTTAATCATAATATTTTTTAGTACAGCACTGTAATATAGTACTGCTTTATGCACTGTAGTAATATTTTTATAACCAAATGTAATGTGCCTAATAAAATGAAATAGTGCTGTAATTGAATCGTATATACCTATAGTACAGTGAATTTTGTGCAAAAAGCAGTGAATGAGGTGCTGACACAGCTCGATCAGAACACCACTACAAAGGGACCAAGGGGTGCTGCACCACCTACAGGAATCGTAACAATTTAGACAATTAGGTAGGTTGGTTTGAGACACAGTATCAAAATTGTTTTGTGCATTGTTGAAGTTTTATCCAAAAAAGCAAAAAAAAAAAAGTATGCTGAAAAATAAGTTAAATATTTATAATTTATAATTTGTAAAATGTAGGTGAGCTGAATAAAGGATGGGATGGACTGTAATTATGTTTTTGCACATTTCTTGTATACTGTACTGTTAAGAAGCATCCATGACCTCAGTGTGTTGGTGATTAAAGCTGTACACCTGAGTACATTCTTCTACTGATGGTTCCTCTCAGGCGTTGGATCAGCAGACATTTCTGAATGCGCTTTTGCTCAGTACCTCAGTACTGTTCCCCTGTATATTGCTGGTCCCTGCATGTTGGTTTGCTGTGATGCTGGGTGGCAGGAAGTATGTGTCGGGTGACATGTGCTGGTGATTTCATCAGTGACAAGAGGTTGGATGTCTCCGTATCTCTGCCGCATGTGGAGTCCATTGCACAACACTTGCTTGAGGGAGTGTGTGCACACATATCCAGATATAAAATATTCATTTGTAGATTACACATTTTTTCCAGCTGCTTCTTCTGTAGTTTGGTCACATTCTGATGTCAGATTTTCATGGTCTGTCTTTGCCCATTCTGTTCTGCTTGGATTATTGAGCCAAAAACAACTGCCCTGAATTTCTGTTTTGTTTGTGAAGGCCATGTGTGTGTGAATGGCATACCTGCACTTGGATGTTAAGTTGCTAGCTTCTAGTGACTATGGTAATATCATAAACAGCTGTATAGTCTTTTTTTCTCTTAACTATAGGTACTGGTTCTCCTGGCTACTTACTATAGCTACTGTTTTTTTTTTTGCCTAGACTCTCTAAGATGAGTGGGCAGCCTGTAGCACTTGCACCTCCACTGTTTTGTTTTTTTTTGTCTTGTGTTTGGGTTTTTTTTTGTTTTCTTCTCCTTGCATGCCAGCCAGTTTCCATTATAGCTTTTCTACCCATTATAGTAATTTGTAGTCATTAAATGTATAGTTAGTCTTTTATCACTAGGCTTGCTTGTTCTGGTTCTATTGGTTTGAGCAGGTTTGTAGGTAAACTGCAGTGTTTCCTGACTGACTTCAGATGGTATGAGCTTTTCACTGTTAACTCATCTAATGGGTGTGTTTTGCTTACACACACACACACACACACACACACACTCTCACTCCTTTGCCTTGAATAAGGGCTGCAACACTTTGTACTGCTCCTGTCTCCCCTGGTGATGGAGGAATGCTGACAGCAAGCCAAGGAGAAACTGGTCATACCATTAGTTTCCTGCAGTGAGAGCAGAGCTCTTCCTTATGTTTGTGCTGCCCGGAGTTCCCTTTTTTGAGAAAGTGTGTCTGACTTGGACCTTGTCATGCTATCGAGCACATCGCTCCACCTGCACTGAAGTTGAAGTTTGTTTAGAGCTACACAAAGAAGTTTGGCAGTAGAGCACGACCATGGTTGGTTGCCTTGACAGGTGACTTTAGCTGTAACAGCTAGATCTTCTGCTTTACTGTGTTTGCCTTTTATTTTATTTTGTCCTCATTAATTTCTGTGATTGTGTATTTACCCTTCTGCACATTAGTCCCTGAGCTCCTCTCTTGAGAGTTGACCTCCCCTCTGGTTGGCTCCAACGTGCCTCTGTCATGTCCGACAACGGGGAGATGGAAGACAAGCCACCTGCACCCCCTGTCAGGATGAGCAGCACAATTTTCAGTGCTGGTGGCAAGGACCCACTTGCAGCCAATCACAGCTCCAAGCCTCTGCCGTCTGTGCCTGAAGAGAGAAAATCCCGCAACAAGATCATCTCCATATTCTCTGGGGCAGAGAAAGGTCAGGTGTTGGTGACCCCCTTGTGGGTCCAGCTCTCTCTTGCTCTCTTTCCAGGACAGATGAAGGATAATGGGTTCTTAGGTGGAAACTTGTCGTGGTGGCAGTTAATGGCAGCTAATGACACCGATTTGTAACCTCTAAGTTTCTTTTCCAGTTATCTGCATGGTTTGGCTGTTCTACACTAAAGTAGAACGGGTACCTATCCAGTAAATAATACTCAGTACTTAATGAGTAAGCATATCGGTGCTATTGCAAGAATTGATGCTGTAAAACAGGATGCTTTATAAATGGGCAAATTTTTTGTACAGTGTGATTTGCCTTGGAAAAGGGGTCCGCTGATTATTAATAATAATAATAATAATAATAATAATAATAATAATGGTGTTTGCAGGAGGCAGAAAGAAGGAGAAGGAGCGGCCAGAGATATCGCCCCCATCAGACTTTGAACACACCATTCACGTGGGATTTGATGCTGTCACGGGGGAGTTCACAGTAAGCAGTCACAGTGTGTTTAATGGAAATACTACAGGTACAGCATTAGTCAGTTGAGGGAAACAGCAACTTCCATTACATGGTCATGTCATCCTAGGGTCCCCTCTAGGAGTATTGCAGTAGTTGTGTTGAACAAGGCGTGTAAATTAAATTACTCCATATAAAATATTCTTGTTAATAAATAGTGGTGATGATTATGTTTGAAGGATAGTTTAATCGATTTGCTGTTTTCCAGGGACATCCAAGCTGAGGCTTGTTATCCATGACCTTTTCCCCCACCTACCCTGTATCAGAGCATCATCTGGTGGATGTCTATTAAGCCTAACTTTGTCTTTAGGTTACATCCTGTTCTGCTTGTTTGGCTTCCCATTGGGCCGACTCTTGTTCTGTATATAAATATATGTTAATTCCTCCCATTGCTTAGTAGCCCTGCCCTCTGTATTACTCTGGTGTCCAACTCCACCTTTTGTTCCTAATGAATAATCCCCTGCTCTGCCACCTGATTCAATATCCTCTCTTTTCCCCAATAGGGCATGCCAGAGCAGTGGGCACGACTGCTCCAGACGTCCAACATCACCAAGTCCGAACAGAAGAAGAATCCACAAGCCGTGCTGGATGTGCTCAAGTTCTACGATTCCACTGGCAACAGTAGGCAAAAATACCTCAGCTTCTCCTCAGGTATGGGGCTTTTGAATGTGCGTTTGCGTTAATACATCAGAGGGACTCAGTACTGTTTGCTCATTTTCTTACACTTTCAATTTGTCTTCCACAGAAAAAGATGGTTTTCCTTCAGGCACTCAACCGGTAAGTCCGGTGCTTGGTTAAGGTATCAACACAGACATAAGCACTGATGTTGTGGCATTTAGCTGTTTCTTCTTAAGGTGCCATGACAATTCAGTGGGTCGCAGGCTGTAGCAACCCACTGGGGAAAAGCTGAGTGAAAGCAAAATACAGGCACATTTAAGGTGGTAGCGACGTGATTCCTTGTCTTCATTTCTCTTCCAGCCTATGAAAAAAGGCACAGAGCCATCAACAACTCATGTGAAAGACCCTGACGATGATGAGGACGACGACGATGCACCGCCGGTTGTAGCACCTCGACCGGAACATACCAAATCTGTAAGTGGTGTCAGATGCTGCTCCCCGTCCTAGCTTGTGACTGTAATCCAGTCAAACAAATGGTGAAACCTCGAGGATCCATTTCTCAGCCATTGCTCACTTTTCCTTTGTCTGTGGTCCTTGCATAGGTCTACACACGCTCTGTCATCGACCCTATCCCTCCACCAGCAGCAAGCTCGGATGTTGATGCCGCCTCCAAGGCTGCTGACAAACAGAAGAAGAAGGGCAAGATGACTGATGAGGAGATTATGGAGAAACTTAGTATGTTTATGTTTCTTTTATTAACTATGTGCTGTTATTGAAATTGGACTAGACGTGCTCTGTCTATTATATAAACCTACTACTTCACACAGTACTATACCTGCACATGGTCTCACATTGCTATGTTTTAAAATAGTTTAACCTAATATTTTTGCTTAAAGGAACCATTGTCAGTATTGGAGACCCCAAGAAGAAATACACGCGATATGAGAAGATTGGCCAAGGGTGAGAGCTACATTCAGTCATTTATGATGGTCATGTACAGGGGTGCTGGCTACTGAACTTTGTCTACAAAACCCTCTACTACAAGAGTGTGGTAAACAGTTGTAAAATGATTTTTCATGTCACCCTGTTTTTAAAAGGCAGTTTGTTAAGACTAAGTTTGTTTGGAAGCTGGGATAATACACGACATGAGAACTCTCATAGTAGCATTTTATTTTTGCATCTTTATTTTTTGTCAACCCAGATCTTCATTGTTTGATTTAAAGTGCAGCCCAGCAAAAAAGATGAAACTCTTATGAAAAATAGCCAAATCTTCCAGTTTTGCTGTTTGTGGTCGTGTATTTCTTACACATGCTCACTGTGCCACGTTTTCAACTTATCGTTTAATTGTCTAAAGGGGGTTATGAGTCACTGTTTGTCAAGTATGTTTCTTTTTTTTTTTACTGTAGATGTGTTCCATTTATACAGGACCCTTTCAATTACACACATCCTGAAGTGTTTCAAATTCATCACTGCTGGTTTTTCCCTTTCTAGCATTTTTCTGGGAATATAAGAGCAGTCATTTATTCTTTTTATTCACTACGCTGAGTTCCATTAAAATCAGTTAGTGTATATGAGCAAGGAGTATTAATGGGGTTCAGTTTCAACTTAATTACATGGCATTTATTTTAGCATATAAATATCTCTGCTTGTTTTTGCCCATGTCTCTACAGGGCATCTGGTACAGTGTTCACTGCCATCGATGTTGCCACAGGACAGGAGGTAAGATCTCACAAGTAATGAGAGAAGGGCGCTGAGGGAGTATCTGAAATCGGACTCCGCATGCAGCTGAAAACATTTCCAAAAAATTGCGTCTGGGTCATGACATAATCCTTTTCACAACTGGTTTTCTCAAGGTCCCATGGCCTAAGTCACATATTGGGGTGCCTGGGGACAGGGGCTGTGTGATGTGGCAGGTGGCTAACTGGTACACTTCTGTTCATTCAGGTGGCCATCAAGCAGATCAACCTGCAGAAGCAGCCCAAGAAGGAGCTCATCATCAATGAAATTCTAGTCATGAAAGAGCTGAAGAATCCCAACATTGTGAACTTCTTAGACAGGTGAAAGAAAAAAGTCTTGGGGCCAAGGAAGTAGATAGCAAAATAAAATAGTTTAAGTTCCAGGAAAGGAACTGATTGTGTTGGTCTTGAGCAAGACATAAGCATTTTAAAAAAATCTAATTGGAACAAAAGTCATTTAAAAGGAAATTATTTGCATGTAGGTGTCTTCTAACCAGCTAAATAAATATTTTGGGCTGCAAGATGTGTCCCTGTCAAACTTATTAACAGCAAAAGAATATGTAGCTAAGCTCAAGTGGGAGTATAAGGCCAGAAACATTGTCAAGGATCAGTCACAGGAATGTTTAAAACTGGAAATCTCCAGTGGTGTCTGTAAACCATTTGGCATTTAGAAAAACGAGACCAAGAAGAGGAACTTTCTAGTAGTACCCTTGTTTGTCAAGGAGGAGCATTTGTTGTGGTGGAAGAATGTCCCAATGGCTCTTTGCATGTCACATTGTTTCCCACAGCTTCCTGGTTGGAGAGGAACTCTTTGTTGTGATGGAGTACCTGGCTGGTGGCTCCCTGACAGATGTGGTGACTGAGACATGCATGGATGAGGCCCAGATCGCCGCTGTATGTAGGGAGGTCAGTTAAAATTTAAGTGCCACCTTGTGTTTTTAAAAATAAGGGAAAATTTCAAGTGTAGACATCCTCACTCTTTCACTAAATGTGACACTTCCCCAATGTCATGTCTGTCTGTCTTTAGATATGAGAGTTTATAGATTGTCCGTAAGTCTCTAATTTAGGTTCAGCATGACATGTAGCAACTAAATGTATTAAATATATGTTTACACTGAGTTGTACATAGGTGTGGAGAAGTGTGTCTGGTAAATGAATGTATGTAACGTAAATGTATATCAATATGATCAACTATAAAGAGTCAGGTTCTCTACTCAACAGTTTCAGCAGTAAGCTTGAAAATCTTAATATTGATGCATGTGTTGCCCCACTACTGCAAGCTGTTTGCCTTGCAACTCCTTACCCGCACTTGTCTCTCCTTACTCAGTGTTTACAAGCTCTGGAGTTCCTACACGCCAACCAGGTGATCCATCGGGACATCAAAAGTGACAACGTTCTGCTCGGCATGGATGGCTCTGTCAAACTGAGTGAGTTGTCCAGTCACTTGCTTTGGCTCTGTGTCTGTATTACAAGTCATCAAAAATGGTTGTAAAACAATTAGTTGATAACTTTACTTTGTTCCGTTGTCCCTGGTGCTACCCTTGGTTCTAAAAAATTTAAATAGTGAACTTAAGTGCCTTTGAATTACTGTGCAAAATTAACAAAAGCTGTGTGTGGTGTTTTTGAGCATGAAAATAGAATTTATGATATTGACCAAAATGCGACATTGTTTTTTTTAATTGTTCCTCATCTCTTGTAACCCCTACTCTCAATTTATTTCCCCTTTAGCTGACTTTGGCTTTTGCGCCCAGATCACCCCTGAGCAGAGCAAACGCAGCACCATGGTGGGCACACCTTACTGGATGGCCCCTGAGGTTGTGACTCGCAAGGCCTATGGCCCCAAAGTGGACATCTGGTCCTTGGGCATTATGGCCATTGAGATGGTAGAGGGTGAGCCCCCCTACCTCAACGAAAACCCACTGCGGGTAAGGATGCCCTCTAAAGCCACTAAAGGCACCACAACATGTCCAATAACTGTGTGTAGTTGACTGAAACTTTAAAGCTATGGATCTGACAACATCACCTTGACATTATCCTGGCATGATTTCAGGCCCTGTATCTAATCGCCACCAACGGCACCCCAGAGCTCCAAAACCCAGAAAAGCTCTCCCCTATTTTCCGGGACTTCCTTAACCGCTGTCTTGAGATGGATGTTGAGAAGAGGGGTGGGAGCAAAGACCTGCTGCAGGTAAATAAACCCCTACTGGCTACCCTCCCTATAGAAATCACTTTGTCAATGTTTCATTCGAAAGCATCTCAAAATTTTGCATAAGTCTTGGGGGGGGGGAAAGTAATTGAGTATTTATATCTCCTTCATAAACTGTCCATGCTCTGTCTCTGGCAGCACCCGTTCTTGAAGCTGGCAAAGCCCCTCTCAAGTCTGACGCCCCTCATCTTAGCAGCCAAGGAGGCCATGAAGAGCAACCGCTAGCTTAGCAGCGGCGTTCCTGCGCTCTGTTCTACCACTGTGCTGATTGCCTGCGTATCTCTGCCAAAACACCCTGTTGACACCAAACCGGGGAAAGCATCTCCCCTAGCCTTAAAAACTGTTCAGCAAGCCAGTCTTTTCTATAAAACTACCAGTATTTCTTCATAGTTATTTTCACTGAAGGATGTTTCTGGTTGGGGGAAGTGGACTGGATTCCACGTGTTTTGTCATCTTCTTTATCAGTTGTTGTCTTCAGCTTATTTAAATTGATGCTGAAATCCATCACTGGTTGTGAGATTTGTTGTGCCATGAATGTAGCTGTTGCAAGTTTATATTTCTGTCAGCTGCAGTCTGCTTTTCCATGTTGGTTATTATCCTTACCTGAATAGTATACCTGGTTTAGTCATGTAATGTCTCTCATAGTTTTTACAGTAAATGGCTACAAGATCCCTTGTAGACATATTTTGGTGTCTCCTCATATGTTATGTAGACACAAACACAACAGTGACATAGGTGCGCATTGGAGATGGAGGTGTCTGCTTTTTCAGTGTTTTAGCGCTTGGCTTTGATTCCCACCCCTTTGCATCTCACCTGCCCAACTAGAATATCAGGGTCCCCAGCTTGTTTGACCCCAAGATATCCATGTCTTTTGTTCGTAGTGCATCTTAAGTTGTATACAAAATGGATAGAAAATCACCTGTGCCTATCTTTTTGGGGGGCTTGCTGCCTTAACTTAAACTAGCTGTACTGTATGAAATGAGCTGTTTCTAATACACAGGGAATTAGCTAGGTAAAGTTTCAAATAAAAATAAATGTGTGTATATTATGTACTTTAAAAGAAGGAAAAAAGGTTAACTACAGACTAGAAATCAGGACTTCTTGACTAGCTGTTTATATATATATATATATATATATATATATATATATATATATATATATTGTGTGTGTGTGTGTGTGTGTGTGTGTGTGTACTGTTTATTTTTAACAATCCAACTGTTTACCAGAAGTTAAAGTATTAGCAAATTTGCCTTGATAATGTTATAAGGAATGATCATTACTGTATTTCTTTGTCTGTTGGGTCTTTTTTCTAAACTAAAAGCCTTGTTTCCACAAGATCAAAGAAAAATACATCCCAATTGAATAAAGTGCATTATTATTTGTAGGTTACTACATTTAAATGGCACGTGTCTTTGTGAAATATACCGGTTGACTATGTCAAAGGGGTTGGAAAGTGAATAGTCATACTGTTAACTTTTGCTGTTGTCCTGTGATGTCACGGTGACCGTACATTTGAAGGCGACAATGAAAAAGGTGTTCTTGTTTAATCAATTGAACCGTGATTACAATTACTTTGTCTTTAATAGAATTCTGTGCGCTGAAAGGGAATCGGAAAGTAAACTGAGACAAGCAGCTGCTGCTCCACTTTGCTTCAGCACTTAACAGTTTGTTACATAGATAAACAAAACGACCTTTATGACATTGAACTGCTGTATAAACGAATTAACTGAATTAACTTTTACTGAACTGCCAAAGGTCCAATGAACCGGCTACTGATTTCTTGTTAACTAAACACCATTTAAAATCACCCTTGTACTGTATTACACAGACTTCAGTTAAAAAGAAAAGTGACATTACATCAGTCCTCTAATGAAAAACTCAAAATTGACAAAATAAATATACTGATGTAGAATTCCAGCTTTTTGCCTGAGTCACAGAAGAACTAATTCAGTTCTGCAGTTTTTGAAGTTGTGTTTTTGTACCCGTTACCAATTATTTGTGAAGCGTCTGTCTGACCCCGTCACTGAGCTTCAACTCGCCATCGCTGTTGCTCTTTGCCGATGCAGTTTGTCCGGTTTTGACATACGCTGTCAGTATTTTTGATACTGATTTCTCCCACCACGTTAAATCATTTCGCAGTGTTTGTAACTGGTGCACCTGCAGTTCAGAAATTGACTTTAGCCTTTTTGTGACCCTCTTTGTTGCTTCATGTAGGCTTGAAAGCTCAGATGTCAAATACAGTAGTAACTGTTGGGCCTATTTTAATCACGATACCTACTGCTAACTGGTGATCAACGTAATATGATCTTCGCAGCTGTTCTAATTGTGATTTGGCTGTGATTTAATTGACTTTTAATGTGATATGTCTGTTGTGTCTGTTTAGTTTAGCAAGTTTCAACAGCATTTTATTAAAATTTAAGTTTTACATGATGAGAAAATTATGAACGTGTCAGAGTGGTCTAAACTGCCAGTGTTGAGGGTGTGAAAAGTCGTGACGTTGAAAGTAGGCGGTTCTGAAGCGTCTAAATTCCAAGTTGTCTATAAGAAAAGTTTTTGCGGTTGCATTGGCCGGGAATCGAACCCGGGCCTCCCGCGTGGCAGGCGAGAATTCTACCACTGAACCACCAATGCTTTCCTGTGGGGAAAAATCAAAACATACTGGAAGTAGTATTTTATGAGTTTCTTTTGCAGCCTTTTGATTTTGCCATGGAGGTTTTCAGGAAATAAATCAAATCCTTTATATCCAAATTTTCGCAGCATTGTCAGATAAAAACTAGGCATAACAAAAGTTTCCGTTCCGATACCGATATTTAATTTAATTTTCAAAAATGAACAAAAATTTATTTAAATGCCGGTTGCATGCGCCCTCTCATTTCCCGTGTTTAACATGCATACAAATTAATGACAACATTAAATGTTTTCCTATTGGATGACTTGTGTTTGCAGTGTTTATCGTGCCGAAGTTCGATGGGAAGGAAGCGAATTAATTATTTATTTTCTCCATTTAAAATAATGGGAAATAGACCTTCGGTATCCAAAAAAATATTTTTCCAACTTGCTTTCAGGGACGAATTAGATTCGAAGACGAGGAATTACTTTGGATCAAAAACGTCGACAAATGTTTGAAAATAAATTAACGTACGGTGTACTCCACATTTAAAAGACAATGTTCAACAATCATTTATTTCCGCGCATTTAATGTAATTTGAAATTGACACTTGACGCGTTAGTTAGATTCGGGTACTGACTATTTTTAAACGTGCCCTTTTAACTTTATTACAATAGTCGAATACATAAAAATTTGACTTTTATCCTCCCCGTCGGGGAATCGAACCCCGGTCTCCCGCGTGACAGGCGGGGATACTTACCACTATACTAACGAGGATGGATATAGCAAGGGTTTTCTAGTGAAGGTAACATTCCTAGCGTCAAAACTAATTTATTACATTTAGTTATGACTGTCCAGATTGGAAAATGAATTTTTGACAGGCAGCTTAAAAGTAAACGCACAACTGTCTGTGAAACAGTCAAAATACCAGCTTTACGAAACTCATTTTAATAGTGTTTACAGGTTATCAACGACAGTATCGTATGCATTGGTGGTTCAGTGGTAGAATTCTCGCCTGCCACGCGGGAGGCCCGGGTTCGATTCCCGGCCAATGCAGCTCTCTCATTTACTTTGTTATTTCGTGACACTGATTTTTTTTTTAAAATCCATCTAGGGTTGAAAAGAATACCTAGATTAACTCGATTCTAACCCTAACCAGCGCCTGAAAAAAGCACAAAAAACTGGTTACCCGCCAATATTCGCCTGGGGCTAAATGTGCGGTTACGAAATATCGCTCCCAGTACCTGCAGTCGTCTACCGGTATGCTCGTTTTTACTTTTTATGTTCCATGAGGGACGCGCTCAGTGAACTGTACCGTGTAGCGCCGGCGTTATAAAGGATTCACTCTGCTAACTAACTGAAACTAATTCAACATCGTTTTATTAACAACTGGACGTACATACAACTTCTTGCCCAGACAAAACTGGAGTCTCGCCTTTCTCCCATCCCACTGTAAGTCAAACATTGTCCTACTGCGTCTCACAAAGAAACTAGAGAATTTCATGCACACAGTAAACATTGTCTCCGGCCAAGCAGTGGAAAAAAAACCCTGGAATGAATAATCCAGGCTTGGCAGCAGTCCTCCTTGGCTTCTAGCAAGGAGACATGGTCATGGGGTTTGTATTGATAAACTTTCCACTGCCATAAAAACAACAAAAAAAAAATACCTTCCAGTAGGTTTAGGATGGAACAATATGGAACAAGATGTAAACATGCAAACTGGTGGCCCATCAAACTGAGCTTGAGCAGCTCAGGAGAAAGCTAGACTGTCCCATCTATACCATTAATATGTACGTGTTACATCTGTTCTGTTTTCACCTGCTGTTCAGCACTGAGTCACTGTGAGAAGAAGCCTCTGTAAAAATTATTTAAATTGAATTGTAAGCATACAGTAATGGGTGAGTACTACTGTAAATCACTGTATTGCATTACAGTGATTTACCTGTTTTCAGTACTGAACATTCTGATGACAAAAGCAATACTGAAACAATTTAGGTTTGGTTGGATGTGGTTTACTAGCATTACCTAAGTTTGGGCAAATAAATTCTGCTTTTTTGACCTTTCTCTTCAAACCCCCCCCCCCACCACCTTCTTTTGTCTGTAAAGCAATGTTCTCTGCTATTTTTGCCAATAAATAGTGTTTGCCTAAAGGGCATTTTATTTGTGCTGAAAATCTTCTTGCTAATTGAATCATTGCATTAACTAATGTTTAGCTCATGACCACTGGATATGTATCTAATTGACAGGGTGTGCTTTTTCTTTTACTGCTTGTGCTTCTAATTTGAACATAAGATGTTCCTCCCATGGCCAGTGTGCCTAATGAGGAATACTGTGTTAGAAGTTCTGGAATAGATATTGAAATTTCTGTGTGAACTATAGAGATGTGTCTACACTTTTGAGAAATGCATGACTCTTATTGCCATGGTAACTTTTTGCTCATTGTTTTCATCCTATCACTTTTAGTGTGTTCACCATTTTAAGGCAGCAGTCATCTCATCTGGGAAAACTTCTTCTTCCCCTTCAACTTTTTCTCTATCTTAACCTTTAACACCTCTGTTGTCTTCCAGCTGTTGTGATCCATCCCCCACCCCCAAAAAACATTCATTAAGCAGCCCCTGTTTGTTTATTTTCTGAGATTCTGGCCAGTGCGTGAACAATTTTGCTCTTAAATGTTTGCACCTGGAGAATTGTGTCAACTAAGTTCAGGTTGTGACAAGTTGGCTGCATTGAGTGTTAGTGCTTTCTGAACGAGCACATGGTGCAACCTGTGCTTTATGAAGACGATTGTGTAAAATTTTGCTTACAAGGTTCCACAAATTGAAATGTATGAAAACTTGTAAAACTGTCTTTCTTTTGAGAGAGGAGGTAATGCTTTGGGATTTTTTTGCTGATAACATAGTTTAGTGTGCAAATAATGGGGGGGAAGGTGCAAAAAAAAACGACGTTTATAATTTTACGGCAGAGACGTAAAGTTTTTTTGTGCGAAGGTTGAGAAATGGGGACGGCAGATAAACATCTTGCACGATATTATGTTCTGCGAAAGATTTGCGCCACTCCTCGGCGTCTAGACTGCATAAAAGTTTCGATGCTCTCCCCGTCGGGGAATCGAACCCCGGTCTCCCGCGTGACAGGCGGGGATACTTACCACTATACTAACGAGGACAAGACAGACAAGGCCTTTGAAATCGTGCTTTTCTTCACATCATAGCTGCGACGGGCTTCAAAAAATCTACAAATAAATTGAGGCTTTTCTATAATATTACAGTTTTACTATGACTTAGTAGTAGACGTGATTTTGGACTTAGGAACAAAATTACCTACAGACTTCCCGTCCTGTGTATAAGTCCAAGATCCAGTGAAGATACTCTTTAGCACTGAAGATTTAGAAATTGCAATGTCTTTTTTAAAGTTAGAAGTATAACCGAACTGGGCTTCAGTATTTTAAACGTGCAGCCTGGAGCTCCACTACAGTACATCCTCACCACTTTGAATTAATGGAATTTAAAGAATGTCCGTGTGCATTTAAAGGATCAGTGCATTATTGCACATCAAAATCACTAAAGTTATACACGTCAAGTTCTACAACAAAGCCTCATATTCTTCAAAATTCACCCACAAGCACAGAATTAGAAATTTGGGAGCCAAAGTGTATGCTTCACTGCTTGAGGACCCTCTATTGTACCCACCAGTCCGCATCATGGACAGTCATATTTCTGTACTGACACTACTGTTACCCCAAACAACCAACGCTGTTATAGACAATCTCACACATGGCAATACAATATTTTCTCTCCCAGTTATACTATTAAAACAAAAATGTATATTTAAAAATAAAACAACCACTTTTCTCTCCTCTCTTCAGGAAAAAAACTGCTTTCCCCACTTTCTAAATCAAGGAGTGCCAAGGACCTCTTAAAAGCAGAGATTAAAATAGGCAGAGTGAGATTCACATTTAACAAATGAAACACACTTCAGGCTTTTGATATAAACAAAATAAAATATTGTTCAATATATATTTTGCATGTCTACATCAACTTTTTTTTTTACAAATTCAGCTCACATGATATATTTAAAACATAAAAATGTGTTTGGGCTATTTAAAAGACATGGCATAAACTCTAATATTATGGAGTATGGACACAGTGCACACATCTATGATTAATGCATTGACAATTTATCACAGCTGACTAAAGAGTTAAATGGACTGGATTTATTTTTAACTGTAGAGGGAAGAAAATGAGCAGTGCTAAGTCAGTGATATACAGTTCCTGCAAGCCTTAAGTATCACTGTTTTACACATCAGATACCAAATGCGGACTGAGAGGCGGCAAGTTGTTTTTCATAGTAGATGGCCCTGTAACTGGATAAATCAGTAAAGATACTCTGCCTGAAGTTCTCAAATCTCTCTGTGTTTGGATCCATTGCTTCAATTTTGGCCAAAGCAGTATCCATGAGATGGAAGGCTTCAGCAAGTCCCTTAGCTGTGAACCTTTTTACTGGAGCTGGTGGCTCAACGTCCTGCATTTCTTCTTCTTCTTTCACGTGTGCCTCTAATTCCAACAAGTCTTCATCCGAAAGCTTTTCGCTATGACTCTGGAGAAGTTGGACAATGTCTTCCTCATTCACCTTGAGCTGCAGCTGCTGTGCCAGCTCCACACACTTCTCAGTTGTCTCCTCTACATCTGAAAATACCTTCCAACCGTGAACAAATTCTGGACACAGATTCTTCCAAACTCCGTTCATTGTAGTTGACTTCACCTCATACCATGCAGCAGCAATGTTTTTGATGGCATCGAGGATACTGTATTTCTTCCAAAATTCACGGAGGGTAATTCCACCCTTCCCCTCAGTGACCCGGATTGCCTGAGAGAACATCCGCCGGAGATAGTATGCTTTGAAAGCTGCAATCACACCTTGATCCATGGGTTGCAGCAGCGGGGTATCTTCTGATGGCAGGTAAATGACCTTGACATCAGGGTGGAAGTCATCCAACTCTTCTGGATGTCCTGGGGCATTGTCAAGAATCAGAAGGATTTTAAAGGGAATCCCTTTACGAAAACAGTATTCTTTAACTTGTGGGATGAAATGATTATTAAACCAGTCTTCAAAAAGTGCAAGTGTGACCGAGGCCTCAGGGTTTGACTTCCAGGTTACAGGCAGCATGCTGGGTATGACATTCCTGAAAGCATGAGGTCTCTCTGTGCGGTAAACAGCAAGGGGTTTGAGCTTGAAATCACCTGCTGCATTGCCACCAAACAAAAGCGAAAGGCGGTCTTTAGCTGTCTTAAAGCCGGGCATGGACTTTTCTTCCTCCGCAATGTAGGTGCTGCTTGGCATTCGTTTCCAAAACAGACCTGTCTCATCTACATTGAAAACTTGCTCTGGTAAATACATCCCCTCTTTAATGAGCTCAGACAAGACTTTGGGAAAGCCAGTCAGCTCCTCTGCACCAGTGCTGCCTCCTTCACTGAGGACCTTCATGTCATCAATATTTGCGCGTTTTTTGTAGCCCAGGAACCATCCGTGGCTGGCATTGAACTTGCCCTCGGTAATCCCAGCCTTCTCCTTAACGTCTTCGTACAAAGACCTGGCTTTCTCCTGGATCATGGTTAGACTCAGTGCCGTCTGTTTCTCAGTCATATCTTCGATCCAGCTGGTCAGTAACTTCTCCATCTCCGAGATCGGGAACTGCCTTTTCTTCGTAATGATCTTGGATTTTAGTACTAACCTGTCTTTGGTGCTCTCGATGATGCGAGCTCGGTCCTTCACGATGGTGCACACGGTGGACCTGGCATAGCCCATTTCACGAGCAATGGCCGACTGCTTTTGTCCACCTTGGTATTTTCTAATTATGTTTAACTTTTCTTCCAGCGTGATCCCACACTTCTTCTTCTTGGCTGCGCCGAGGCCGCCGTCGCGAGGACAGATCACGCGCGTTCGCTTCATAGTGCGCGATACGCGTAAGACGGCGCTGCGAGAGCCGTGTGATCCAGCGCCCCTGAGCCGCGGCACACGGGGGAACACGTGGAAGTGTCTCCGGCCGGAGGTCCGGGGAGCTGCGCGGCTGTCCGCAGTCCGCCTGCATCTGCGCAGTTGGGCGTCTCACTGTTGACACGCATCGCGGAAAAACACCATACACACAAACAAACAGACACGAACACTGGGCGGTTCTGATTTTGTACCGTTTTCGCGCCCACGACTGGAATACAGAAGGGCTGTGTGTTCTTCCGAGTGCGAAATTTATCGTCCAACTATGAGACTGTGATAGCTGATGGGTTTCATTGAAATGCTTACAGCCCGAATAAATCATTCCTGCCTTAGCGCGTCAGATTAATACGCGTAAAATAATGTGGAGACTGCGATATTTGGGAGATATCGATATGGATTCGGTTGTTTTTTAATGTGAAGAAGCAAAGAACGTGTTCCGACGTCTGATTAAAGAGAGCACCATCATAAGGCACCATGGTGTGAGTATCACTGTTCCTGACGGAACAAAATAATTCACCGAAATATGACAAACACGTTAAGAATAATTCTTCTCTATATCAATTTATGACTATGAAAGTACGTTTCTGAGCACTTTTTGAGCAGATGGCCGGTTAGCTCAGTTGGTTAGAGCGTGGTGCTAATAACGCCAAGGTCGCGGGTTCGATCCCCGTACGGGCCATACCTTTTCAACATGTACCATTTTAATTGTTATTTTATATATTGACATCTTATTATAAACGACTGTTACTCCAGTACTACAATTTCTGTTTTCTGTGAAAAAAAAATGAAACAATCTGGATAAAATAATATATGCCTTTTAGGACAAAGTGGCACCCTAATTTGAAGTCACTCAAGTTGTTCAGAAAAGAAAATTACTTATAAACGGTGATATTTCAGTAAAATTTAGTTTAATTTAATTTGCTAATGAAAAATACTCATAGTAACTATTATATATGGCTTTAGTTCTAAGTCTGAAAGCAAATTTTCTAGAAGGTAGTATCTTTGGGTTCAAAGCACAGTAAATTACACTATCACATAAATATCACTGATTTCAAAAATATCAGCATTGTGGGTATAGTATGATTTATTTCATTTTGCATTTTAAAACCCTACATTTGATCATTTGGCATACATCTCACTATATGAAACACAAAGCAAAGCAGAAAAATAACAGTGAAAATGCATTTTCCATTGGAATAATTTGAATAGTTTACCAAGTCAGATTAAGGCGTTTATGAACTACCCATATAATGCACTTTCGCACCGAATTTCATAAATAAATATGTTCTGGGGCCGCATTTGTAGCGGTTAGCGATATCGATAATGATAATGGATGGATGGATGGATGGGTGGGTGGGTGGGTGGGTGGGTGTTTATTTGCTCGGCAGCAGCTCATTCTGAAACGGGACTGAGTATAAAGTTTGTCCCTCTTCGCGACCCGTCAGTAATCAAACGTTTGTAAAACTTTATTCACAGCGCATAAACACGTTGTTTTTTAAGCTTTTTCTAGGTTATAGTTTATTTAGGGAACTAGTGTTTAAAGTATGAACATATCGGATATTTTTGTACTAGTGGTAGTTTTAACATTTTAAACGCGCACGACGCCCCTGTTTACAAGCACCGGCTGAGTTTATGGTGAGAGCCCTAGGCAGAGACGTCTCCGCAGGTTTCTCCGTAGCAGCATCAATCGGCAAGATCTTATCCTGACCGACCGTGTGAGAAGCTGCTGATGGCGGGGAACATCAAGGATAAAGATGCCTTTCAGCGGCTGAACTTCCTTTACCAGGTAGTTAATGGGTGATAAGGGTCAAACTGGGTAGGGTAAATGGGTGTTGAGCGCGGTCGAGGTGTTGGGAATTTGGGGAGTGTTTGTGGAAGTTTTTGCGTTCTTTTGTTTGTTTTGTGGAATTCAAGGAGTGTATTAATATCATGAGTTATTGGGTTATATAAATGTTTGTTAGTGAATGTATGTACAGATTGTCCTCTACTCATTTCGCTCAGTAGTGACCAATGGTCAAGTCGTAAGTCGGATTCGGTCGTAACTCTGATCGTACTCGAGACTGATTATCTATAAATGTGAATTACACCATATGGTAATTTTATTTTCAAACATTTGTCCGTGTTTTTGGTCTAAAGTAGTTCCTCGGTATTCGAATCTAATTCGTCCTACAAAACACGTTTTTTTTTTTTTTCGGATCAGAATGGACTCGCGTCACCAAGCTGTCCATCTCGACAGTTGCGATCTCGCCATTCATCATCTCCGACTTTATTTATTTAAAAATATTAAAACACTACAATAAATAGTTAAAACCGTCATGTAACAACTAAAAACTTCATTATAAAATCCAGAATTAAAACAGGACATATACAAAATACATGACGGAAAGGATCTAAGACATTTAAGAACATACCCCAGGACTCAAATTGAGATTATAAAAACCATTAAAAGGAAATTCACCGGTAACCACACCGCAAAAAAAGGGCAGTCCCCTGGCCTGTCCCAGGGTGCTACTGGACGACACTTAACCTTGGTGGGTGTAGCACGTCTTCCCCTATTAAAATTATAATAAACAAAAACTCAAAATTATTTATTAAAGACAGACACTCAAAAGAAATTAAAGTTAATAAACACCGAATAATTAGACAAATGTACAGGTAGATGAATAGGTGAGTTGAATACATGAACCAAGAACCATTCATACACCCACCCAGTGAAGAAACTAAACTACACTATTCTAACTAAAACATCCATGCACACATGCTTCCCTAGTTGAATAGATGGCTTAAATAAATAAACACAATGCCCAAAATAAATAAATAAGGCAATAAATAACACAGATGCAATAAATAATACTTGAGGTTATGATAAATATACAAATGTGGTTAATAATAAAACTGAATAAATACACAGAACCCTACACCTGACATGACACCATGAAACACACAAAAAGAGGAGTTTACATAAAATGACCAAAAAATAGGGGTCGCAGGTCTTTAATGCGAAAACGAGCGTGTGTCACTTACCCAGGATGGAGGGAACGCCACAAAAACCTTGGGGCTACAGCCAAAAGAGGCCTTTCCACCTCTCCTTGACCTCTGGGTAGCCCCACTGCGTGACGTCCATCTCCATCCTAAACTTGAGGTAGGCCCGGATTTTTGCCGTCACCTCGTGAACGCCCAAGTCTGCCCCTGTTTGGACCAGCTGGCATCTCGCGCTCCAAAGAGCCTGCTTGGTTAAGCTTACCACCAGCCAGGTCCGGGTGGCCTTGGCCTTCTGAGCGCCAGGGTTCCACCCCTTCAACACTTTGTCGAACGTCAAGACCATCTGCAGATCGACCTTCCTGCACAGGCTACTTACCCAATGCCAGACCTCCCTCACCTGCTCGCAGTCCCAAAAGGCATGGGCGAGCGTCTCCCTCTCACCACAGCGGGTCCGCGGGCGGTGTGGGTGGCTGGACAAATGGTGCCTGTGCAGCGTGTCCTTCAAGGGCAACTTACCTAACAGGCAGCGCCAGTTCAGGTCCTGCAGGTGGTGGTCGAGCCCCTCGGGTTGAATCCTGGACCAGGTGCCGTTGTCGAGGCTCAACAGGGCCCGGGTCCCCCTCCTCTCCAGCAGAGCCCTATACAAGGCCCTGTGTTTGAGGAGGGTACCAGTCTCGATCCCCGCTGCGGTGGACTTACCCCAGCTGACGACGTGCCTGTAGTGAGCAGGCCGGGTCTCAGCATTTGGCCCGACGTTGGTCCAGGACTTCGCCAGATGATGCATCGGGCGGCTCAACCAGAGACACACAAAGTGCTGATGGGGGTGCTCTATCGCAGCTACCAGACGGTTACACACCTGGGAGAAGAAGAGGCAATCCAGTTTCAAGGGCACGTCCCTGCCCCCTTCCTCCTTCGGGAGATACATGACTTCCCTCCTCACGTACTCATACCTGTCCCCCCAGACAAGATTGAAAATGTCTTTCCTCAAGCCTCTTCTCAAAGAGAGTGGCAAGGGGTACACCTGTGCCAAGTACAGCAGCGTGGGAAGGATGTCAACCTTTAGAGCCAAGGTCTTCCCTACAAAGGAGAGGGCCCTGGTCCTCCACAATCCCATTTTCCGTCTGGCTTTGGCCAAGCGTTCCTCCCAGTTCGCCCTGGCCGTACCTTCCGCGAGGAAGTTGACCCCGAGCACTTTGAGAGGACTGTCACATCTGGGAAGACCCGCGATGGCGTCTGTCCTATCTTTCCAGCTGCCAAAGTACTCGATAAGCGACTTGTTGAGGTTCAGCGCTGCGCTGGAAGCACGACCGAACGCCTTGACTAGGTCCAGCGCCTGACCGAGAGACCGATCTGAGCACACGAACAACGTAGTGTCGTCCGTGTACTGGGCTAACTTTACGGCCTCTCCGCCGCTACCCGGCAGGAGGAGGCCGTCGATTCTGGGATGAGCGCGAACGGCGGTCGCCCAGGGGCTCGATGTAGAGAGCATATAGGAGCAGGGAGAGCGGACAGCCCTGCCTCACTCCGCTAAGCTGGGGCACCCAGCCCACCTTGGCGTACAACGTTCGGACCCATCCCAGGAACCGAGGGCCGAACCCCATCCTACTCAGAGTGTTAAACAAGAAGCGGTAGTCGACTCGATCAAACGCCTTCTCCTGGTCCAGGCTGACCAGCGCTAAAGCGACCTTTCGGTCTCCCACCCAAACGATCGTGTCCCGAACCAGGTGCAAGTTCCAGATTGCTGACCGCCCGGGAACCCCACAGGTTTGATCCCTGTGGACCAAGTCGGCCATAACCCGCTTTAGGCACTCAGTAAGGACTTTGGCGATGATCTTTGCATCCACGCAAAGCATCGTGAGGGGTCTCCAGTTGACGAGGTCAGCTTTATCACCTTTCTTGTACAACAAGGAGAGCACCCCGGTCCTGATGCTTTTTGTCAACAAGCCTCGGCTAAGCACTTCCTCAACGACACGCAAAAATGCCGGCCCTAAGACGTCCCAAAAGGTAGAATACAATTCTATTCTATTCTATTCTATTCTATTCTATTCTATTCTTATCCTTGCATCGGTTCATTTTACCAAGCACTTCGGTTAGCTCACTCAAAGTGACGGGGCTTTCCAGGCTCTCGAGGGCGCTCTGGGGAACAAAGGATGACAACTTGTCTAGGAAGCTCCTTTCTAAGACTGGGTCGGCTTCCCTAACTTTAAAAAGGTCCCTATAAAAACAAGATGCAACCTCCAGCATACGGGCAGTGTCGGTGAAGGATTCCCCTTGCGGGTTCCGCAGAGAGGAAAAACCCCTCTTGCGTTTCAAGTCCTTCACCTTGTTGAAAAAGTAAGAGGTACACTTTTTGTTGTCCTCAACCTCTCTCACCCTGGCGCTAAACAAGAAGGCCCTGGCCTGCTGCTCGCGCAGCTACCTCAAAACAGCCTTGATCTCCGCGGCCCTGTCCTGGTCAAAAACTCCTCCGTTGTTGTGGCAGGCGTAGAGCTCGTGGAGCTCCTTCTCGAGCCCGGTGATGTCGCAGCGGCGCAAAGTGGCCCGGCGAACGCAATAATTCACGGTGAGGGCCTTGGCCTTAGCCTTGACCCCCTCCCACCACTCGGCTAACGAGGGGTAACCATTCACGGCCTCCTGCCACACGGAAAAGCTATCGTAAAACAAGTCCCTATACTTCTTTTCCTGGAATACCTCCAGTTAAAGCTTCCAGTAGCCTCAGCCGTGACTTGGGGCCGCAATGGAAATCGTGGCCTTGACCATCACGTGGTCCGAGGGCCACCGAGGGGGATAAAGTCATGCTTTTAAAAACAACGGAGGGAGACGCTAGGATGTAGTCCAAGCAGCTACAGGCCCCGCGGGTATTGCGCCAAGTGATGCCCGGATCGCCGGGGTTGCACTTTTTAAAACCGTCGACGAGGCTAAAACCGCAAAGAAAGTTTTTAAAATGTTTAACACTAGCATCGCCCTTGCCTTCCAAAAAAATGTTAAAGTCACGTCCTACAATCAAGTGCCTGTTTGTCACACAATACGGGACCAGCTCCTCAAACAGAGCGACGCGGGACCTGACCTCCACTGGAGCGTAGACGCACAGTGCCCGAATGCGTAAACCTCTCCACGTGACGTCCACCCCCAAAACCCACCCCGCACAACAGTAAAAGGCCTTACCTCGTCATAGGCGTGGTCTCCAAAAAGAACCCCCACACCTGTAGAGTGGACGCCACCTACGCTCCAGTGGGACTCGCCCTTCCTCCATTCCCGAGCACCCCGGTCCTCATGCTTTTAGTCAACAAACCTTGGCTAAGCACTTCCTCAACGACACGCAAAAACACCGACCCTAAGACGTCCCAAAAGGTAGAATAGAATTCTACTCTGTAAATAGTTGATTTGTCTAACCGTGGAAGGAAGCCCAGGGCTCGGCAACGACCCTGAGGCTGGGCTGGTTGTATGATAGTTCTGTGGGTGGGCGTGTTGTTAAGCATGCCGCGGAAGAATAAAGTTTGTGTTCCCACAATTCTGCCTATCGAGCCCTCTGTCCGTAACATCGCCGACACGGATTGTTGTATTATAAACTCAATTTTGTCATATTGCTATGTATGTTTTCGTGCGGCTGTCGGTCGGACACTATCGTTACTGTACCATTGGACGTGCTATACAGGTGCTGTATGTTATACATTACAAGTTGTTCATGTACACATGTTTTAATGAGCTGTAAAATGTTTTTTTGCTTACGTTATTCTGAAAATCTTAAATTTATTTTTGACTATTTTTGTCAATTATCTCTTTAAATCATTACTTTATTTATGATTGATCATTGTAAGTGCTAGTCAGTCATATGTTAAATACGTTGTAAGTGGACAATCTGTTGTTTTTAGGATCTTAACTGTGATTATTCCATTGTGGATAAGGCAGTGCATTGTGTTTTTTGTGCTATTTGGTTTGCTGAGTTGTGAAGAAAGCTTTCTGTTCTCCTTTGTGATTGAGAGGTCCTAAATAGTCTTATGTTTTCAGTTTTTGTGGGGGCTGTGAGGTTTATTTTGCACAGAGAATGATATTGAAATTGAGGGGAACCTTGAGGGAAATTAAAGAAGTAAAGGCAATTTGTAACACAACAAACATGTGGAGTACAAATAAATTATATCTTTTTCCCAACGTATTCTATCTGCAATTCCACACACTTTCTGTAGCCAGTCTACAAGCTTATGGGTTTCATCAAAGAAGGTTTTAGGTTGTTTCTGAGTCCACGTGTAGTGCATTTTCCACCTCTTCACTTCCAAACTGTTGATTCAATAATGGCTCAGTCAGATGAACGAGGACATGAAAACCATTTATGTTGTGACTGTAAGGTCATACAGTTATCACAACCATTTGTAGAATTTCAATTTGACCCCTTCTGCTTAAAGAAATCTTATCAAGGCACGTTTTCCAACGATGGTGCAATTGGAAAAGCTTAGTGTCCACGTTTACATCGTCACTGGTTCAAAAAGGCTGGCAATAGAGCGCAGAATGATGCAAGTTGAAACCTGCCACAGTCAAGTTTCAACTGGTTCTGCTCAGCTGTTATCTCTTTCGCCAAGGCCATAATTCAAGAATTGCCTTTATTTTTTTATTTACCCTCATAGGTTTGGGTTCTTTAATTTATCTGGGAGTTTCAACATTAATAAAGTTTTGGAAAAAATAAATCAGGTACAGCTGTGTATACATTTGCTTTGCACTGCAACCATGGCTTGGCTGTGCTCATCAGTTCTGTTCTGGGGGTTTCACTGGCAGGCGGCTCACTGCGTGCTGGACCAGAATCCGGAGAATGTGGAGCTGGCACGTTTCTATTGCTTCACACAGAAGACCATATCGAAGCGCCTGGTCCTCAGACAGTGAGAGCACTGGTCGTCGTCACATCTCATTTGACCCACTCCACTTTGTAGCACTTATTTTCCCTTGTGTTCCCTTCAGCTTCTGTGTACCTATCACCAGGTTTTGTGAACATCTAGTGGAACCTAATAGAAAAGCCCTTTATTGTGCCCTCATAATATGACTTTTTTTGGTTCTTTTCCACAGGGATCCATCTGTGAAAAGAACCGTATGTAAGAGGTGCTGGACCCTGCTAGTACCTGGGGTCACGTCTACAGTGAGACAGAGGCGTAAGTACTGCATTGGAATATAAATCACACCCTACCTAAGGTGCAGATTAGGCTGTAATTGAAGTGTGTAGCTGGCAGTTGGTGTAACCAGGCATACGTTCCAGCCTGTGTGATGAGATGCTGTCAGTCATTTTCACTTTTTTTTGATGGAAGCAGACTGATCCGGTACATTAAGAGTCAGTGTCATTATTGACCCAACTTGCTGCTAACCTGATATCATCCACAGAGATTCAGAATATATGGCCCATTTGTATGGCAGGATATTTTAAACAAGCAATTCTGAGCAAGTACCTTGATCATTTGTACTAGATTTTGAATCTGTACAAAACAGCTTTGTTACAGTGCTGTGTATCGGTATTTAGTCAACGGTGGTCAATATAGGTGTACATGCACTATAACTCCTGTCTAATGCAGCAAGTGGGGGTCTAAAAAATTAACTGCATAAATCTGGGACCTTATTGAGAGGTTAATTTAAAAAAAAAAAAAAAAAAATTCAATCGGGCTTCCAGTTACTATGTGAAAGGAAAACAAACAAAAAAAGTGTTTAATAATAAATTAAGTATGCATAGGAAATGGGCCAGTTATTGTAGCCAAATTGTGCACATGACAGATGTGTACTAATACTGATAGAATGTTAATTATAATAGGCGATCTATCCATCCTTATCTATAGATTTTGTTCTTTACGTTAATATTTAATTTTAAAAATATTTAAATAAATCAGTGATTGACCAGAAATATTTGGCTTATTACTAGACTTGCACATATCTAAAAAATATAAAAACAAAACAAATACAGCCAAAGTGGGAGTTATCAGTAACATCCGTTTTGAAATCCCCACTCACTTAGGCAGCGGGAGGCACCGCATGACTATCGTGCGTTGCCTCAGTTGTGGGCTGACCAGGAGGTTCCTCAACAACCCCAATCATCAGCTGTGGGTGGATCAGCCCGAAGCCCAGCTGGAGAATTGCTCACAGCCAGGTGGGATGGGCAGAACCAGTCTCCTAAGCTTCTGTTGTCTGTATTGTTCCTGCTGTTAGCTCCTACTAAGTCTTTTCCTCATCACATGAAAATTTATTTTGTCAAATCAGAAGCTGTTTCTTTCTTGCACGTTACAGAGCAAAGTACAGTGGACAGAGGTGCCCAGAAAGGGACATCTGCCAAAGGGCATTCGGCCGACCAGAGTGCCCCCCCTGCATCGCAGTCCAGGGCTGCAGCAGAGTCATCCTGTTCCTGAGGGAGTTACCACAACCTCCATTCAAAGTCCCTTAACCCTGAACAATCTGCTGTATCTCACAAAGCCATTGTTTTTGAAAGAGTTGTGACTATAAATGTACATAATGCCAGGGCTGTGATGTCAAAACTGACCTTTTCATTTTCTCTCATTTAACATCGTTACATGGTTGATGTCAGTCATGGCATTCGGTGAACAGGTTTCAGCTCCTGGCTGTGAGACGGTCCTTGTTAGTTCAGGAGATCCTGTCGGTCAGATGCAGGAAAGGCTCCTGACAGCTGGTTCAGTGTTCATCATAACTTTCCAAAAGAAAGAACAAACTGCCAGTGAGAACAGTTGTTGTCTGAGACATTGGGAATAAATTTCTTTTTAAGTTTGTTTCTGTGTGCGTGCGTGCGTGCGTGCATGTGTAAGTAATATGTTTTTCTGCCACCTTGGCTTGAAGTGTGAGAATTCATCATATTTTTTCTTTGCATATTATTTATGTTCGCTTTTTTCACATTTCATATAAATTTTGCCCAAATTTCTCTGACACTAATTTCCCCTGCAATAGATGGTTTGAATTCTGTCTTATGCTTCATGCTTTCCAATGTTCAATTTGAATACGTGGATATTGACAATGGATGGAAGTTTGCAACGTGTTCATCACCCTTGCAAATGGGACAGCCAGTCTTAAACTATAAGTGTTTAGTAACTGTGTACTAGATTTATTTCCATTTTATTTATGTCTGACTGGACTGCTGGAATAGCAAGACCAAATAGTTTTTGCACAAGTGGCAACAAGGAGTAAAACAACATCTGCTATTTGAAAAGATTCATTTCCTTGTACATTTCTCTAAATAACGTACTTACTAACTTACTTTTTGACAGTAGTCTTTTGAAAGAGGAAAACTTTTTAAAATGTGAACTGTTAAACACTACAGGCTCAGGTTGGAGGACAATGTTGTAAGTGAGACTGGTTTTGTCAAGTGCCTTTCTTCTCAGCCTTTTTTTTTGCCTTCCTGTTTATGTGCTCCTGGAGATGCTTCGTCTTTGGCACCCAAAAGCAGGCCTTCTGGGAGTAGAGCAGGTTACGTGTGAACAGGCGTGGAATGTGGCCAGTGTACAGGAACAGAGCCAGAACCATTGCTGAAAAGTGAACCAAGCAAGCAGCACATGTTGGAATTTTTTCATTTCACAAGTGCTACATTCAAGGTGTACATTATATAATACAAACGGTTCCCACTCTACATCACCACTGTGACATTACAGTAAATCTTCAAGTGGCTGGACATTTTTTTTTTCCCCTCAAAGAACTATAAAATATTCCTCACATAGCCCAAAATGATCTAAAGGTTTGAATGTATGAAGACCTGGTTTTTCTTACGGTTTGACTCCAGCAAAGTCTGTGTGGAGCTTAAATGTTCTCCTGGATTTCCTCCCACAATCTAAAGGCCTGTTTCAGGAGAACTGATTGCAGGGTTTCCCCTGCTGTTCACTTTATGCTTCTTTTGATGCAACCTTGCACTAGACAAGTTACTGTTGGTGATGGATGGATGGGATAAAATTGAAGTAAATTGTCTTATTGTTTCAGAATTAATTGAATGATGCAGTAACAGGAGGCAGGAATAACAGAAACACCTTTTGCAATCATCACTCATTCACTTGCTTTCATGAACTGCTTGTTTAGGCGATATGGTGGTAGTTTGGACCCAAAGGAATTACTGGGTGTTAGGCTACGAGGGGAACACCCTGGACATGATGCCAGTGCAAGGCACCTTTGTTCTCACGCACACACACAAACTTTATAAAGACCAATTCACTTTAAACACGTCTTTGGTCTGAGGGGAATGAAAATGTGGAGAGAACATGCGATCTCCACACAGACGCATGCAAATCTCCACTCAAACAGCAGGACTCCAGTGCCTCTTCTTTTCTACTGACAAAAGTAAAATTTAAATAAAATATAAAAACACATTTTTCCTTTTTATAAAATTCATTTTCAGATTAAAATGCACCCTTCTCCGTCTTTAGCGACATATGTTGAGGTAAAGGTGTCCTACGGTGAGACATGGTGACAAGTAAGAAACGACATATCTGCAAAGCAACATGTGGTAGGAAACATCTGTGCTGTGTTTTTTGCTTTTCTGTTATTTCACGAGAAACTAACCGATAAATGGTGCCAGCCAGAAAACCATGGCGTACTCGGTGAAGGTGAATCCAAGACAGTGGAAAGTGAGGGCGTAGGCCAAGGAGGGGTTGATGAAACCAGATGTGTGGCTGCTGGCTGTGTAAGAAAAAAATGACCATGTTTTGTGAAAGTTGTCACACAATAATAATGACATCATATTACTGTTAAACCCCATGACAACACAAATTCAGATATAACGTGATTGGCACCCGTACTTCTGCGGGGGGACAGGCTGTGCTAGGAAGGGATTCGTCACTTTTTTGTTTTTTTGCTTGTTTGTTTGTTTTGTCTTCAGCAAATGGTAACAGTAAAAATTTCTATTAATGTTATGTGTACTAATAATTCTACTAGCCGAGTCACTGACCATCGCTTGGGTCTGAAAATGGAAAGGTAGAAAGGGAAATCATAATAAATTGTATATCATCAAACTTTGTAACTCTTAAAGTGGTTGCACTTAGTGCATAATTACTATTAGTACTGTTGAACACACAGATCCCGCAAACTGCAGTCAGGTCAGTGATGCCCGCGGTAACTGTAGTGAAGTGGAAAGGCAGAAAGGAAAAGTCATGAATTATATATCAGCAACCTTTACTACCCTTAAATTTGTTGCATTTAGTCCTAAGTATGCTTAATACTGTATACTGCTATGCCTGTTTGTCCTCCTCCTGGTGAATTAGCTTGGAACTACCTGCTACCATTAATGTGTGTGTATGTATGTATGTATGTGTGTGTGTGTGTGTGTGTGTCCATGCCTCAGAGACTGATGTGCACACTGACCACAGTGAAATGCAGTGAACTGCCATTTCTTCACAGTAGTGCTCAGTATGACATGCTTGGTGTGCGACATCAGTATTTGCCTTTCCAAGCCTTCTTTCAAAGCCCGAAGTCGAAATGTATAAGATAGCAAGTGGCTTTTTAGGCATTTAAAGAACTTCACTATGCAAAAACCTGACTTAGTGTGAGAAGTAGCTGTGTGCCAAATTTCAAGCTTATGGCTTGAGAAACAAAGCTGTGTACAAACAACAAACAGACAAACAAACAAACTTTTGTAGTGGTAGTGGCCACCATGGCTCTCCCTTAATATACTGTTGCTGCATGTATGTAAATAGTTGTGTCTAACCATTCTGGGGAATTTTGACACTCTCTGTGGTCACTATGTCCCAGAGCTTTTGGGCAGGAGTGTCGTGCTCTGTGGATGCTGATGTTAAAGGTTTGTTCCTGCAGTCCAGTCTCCCAAGCCCTCCTTTTGTATTGCCATAGGTGCAGTCAAAGCAAGTCATTACAATATCATTTGTCACATCCATGTTTAGTTTGTAATAATCAATCTATTTCCTGTTCATCAAATAAATTAAAAGAATTTCTTTTCTTTTCCTTTTCACACAGTAACTGAAAGATGGAATAATATTATTATCCATTAACCTTGCAACCCTGTATGTTATGCAATTCATTTTTTTAACACCATGTATTACATTATAACAGGGTTTAATTGTATTCCTTTTTTAACTCTTACACAACTGACATAAACATTGGACTGTACCTGACTCACTTACCTGCGTATGACAAAAATGTGAGTACCAACGCCACTAGTGGCACTCTCAGGACAGCAGAGCTACGTTGGAGGTTCAGAAGTATGAGGTGGAACACCAGCGCGCACACACCTTCGGTGAACGCACCCTGGGGCACGGACACACGCAGGGTCGGACTGCAATCACGCGCCATGAGGTTTTTAATCATGTGCATGTCGCTTAGCTCCAGGGACCAGTAGTACCGCGTTAGGACCTGAGCCAGCCAGGCGCCTGCGAAGTGAGCGATAAGTGCCGAGATCATGCACAGAGGGGTGCTCTCACACAGCAGGAACTTCATCAAGACCACTAGCGGGTTCCCAGAGGCATCGCGAAACATTGCACCTTGCACCAGTAGCACAAAGAACAGAGTGGTGGCTGCTACATCAGGACCCAAGCCCCCAGCCCACGGGCCCACCTCCATCAGGGTTTGCACCTCCAGCCAGCAGGCCACTAGGATGAAAGAGGCTGGAAACTCCGCAGAAAAGCTCAGCAACGGTCGCAGCTTCAGAACAGATCCTGCGGAAAGTCCGAGGGTCACGACCCCCAAGAGGAAGCCAATGGAGACATTTAGGCCTGACATACCGACTGGTCATTCCCAACGCCACAGCTGAAAGAGTTTGCTTTCTTTCATTCACTAAAAATCCCCTTGGTTTATGCAAACGTGGCACAAAGCTCTTTTCTTGTGTCATATTACACTTTTAGCCAAAATGCACACACTGTCAAGGGCAGGTCAGGGAAGGCGACACACTTCACTGATAACAGTAAAATTCCACAACAGCAGTGTGTATTTGTGTGTTTAAACATTTACCTGCTGTAGCAAAAGCTGATAGGAAATTTTTCCTCCTACTCTGCGTGGACCACTAGTAAACTGTGCTTAGGGTTGAACGTGCTGGGTAAAATTTAATTAATCAAATAGATAGATAGATAGATAGATAGATTTTAGATTTTATGAGCAAAGTCCAATCTTGGTTTACAAACCTAATCCATTCCTAAAAACCGAACATTATTTTAAACAGGAAAAAATTATCTGTTCTAGTGGTTACCTTCCCCAAAAACCTAACTAAAAAGAACTAAACCCCAAGATCACTAAAAACTATAAAATGCCTTTTTTGTTGTTTTTACCATATCAGAATAGACATGCTGTGACAAAAAGTGTCAAGCATCACCAACTGTCCACCTCGACGGTTATAATCACTCCATTCACCATCTCCCATTCTATTTTAAAACACTACTAATAAAAACAGTACTATAAATAGTTAAAATCCCCATGTAAAAAATAAAAACTAAACCATAAAATCATAAAATATATAAGGTACATGACCATAAAAACCTACTCCAAAGCTCTCACTAAAAAGTTAAAGGAAACACTGGCAACTCCACTATTAAATTGAAACTGTTAAAAACAAAGACACAAGACAATAACCAAGACAATAGTTATCATGGCAATAAAAATAAATAAATAAACAGAAGAATAGATACATAAAATAAATATATAATTTTTTAAAAAAATGTTCATATAAATAAATATATATTCATTATAAAACACCCACCTCTGTGAAAAATTAAACTACACTAACTCAAAAATCAATAATCACATTAGACATAGCAGCCAAAGTATATATGGCTGCTAAAAAACACCTGCACAATAAGTATAACAATAAATACATTAAATATATGAATGTATAAAAGTCAATAAATGAAACTGGCAGTTTGGACGTTGTGATGGGTTTTTCAAAATGTAAATGATGACTTAGCCATTACTGTGGCCCAGACACTGTGGGCACCTAGCGTGGACAATAGAGGCGAAACACACAATCAACTCTTGTGTTCAAAATAACGATACATTACAGGCGGAGATCTTTTATTCTGCAATTCCTCTGAAAAACGATGTGCAAATCATTCAGAATGTAAATAGGGATTATTTTTGGTACATGATTAAGCTAAAAAATGTTATATAGGGAGCTCAGAACCAAGTTACTGTTATAAAAAAGAGTCGTCCTATGGGGAGGGTATAAACCAGGGTATAAACACATGTTAATCGTAGGAGGAAAGATGTGTATAATGTCACTGTGGTTTTACTATAGTTTTCATTTTGCCATTGTTTATTTTATTTTATGTTTATAAGTGAAACAGATTTCTGTCTGGCTTTTGTTACTAGCAGAGCTACCTGGCATTGCCTTGGTCTAAAAAGTATAGCGGTGGAAAAGTAAACAATAATACCAGATTATATAATCACTTAACTGTTTTAAGTGGTTGTATTTAGGTTAAAAGCTTGTTTTCTTGTGGTTTTACTTTCCTTTTGGACGTCTGTGGGTTCTTGGGGAAAAGAGTAAAGTAAGTGTATGAATTTATGTGTTTAACTGATGCCAGAATGGCAGCAGAGTGTTTACCAGGTAAAAAATCTGTATACTTTCTCTGGTACATTGTTTGCATTTTTACAATTATTTTGTACGTGTTACGGTTTGAAGTCCCAGAATTGTATTTTCTGGTTGAACATGTACAGACAGGACGCACTGGTTTCAATTTAGGAAAAATTTGCACTAGTGCTGGCAGTAATAAGATGTGCTGTTATACTGTGGAGAGGTGACTAAGAATGTAGGGTGTATTATTATGTTGTCTTTGAATGTCATTAAATCCTGACCCCTCTCATGCTTTGTATAACTTTCTTTGTACCACAAGTACAGATCATTTTCCTCTCTCCCCTGATGAGGTCAGACAACACCAGTGGTGTGACCAGCACTCCATGTTGCCAGGAGCTGAGGAGCCGCTGCCATGATGATGTGATCAGCTCACCTGCACTTCAGCATCACTTTATTCAGTTTTTACCGTCCCACATAGTGTTGTCCTTAGCAGTATAACCTTTCTTAGCTGCTACTACTGGCCATGTTTTTCTATGTGTAGAAGCCCAGGAGGGGTGGGTGGTGACTGGAACTCAGACTCTCAGAGGATAATTTTACCCCCTTGCCTCCTGTTTGGGAGTTTTTTTTCCCTCTTCTCAGTTGCTGGCAGGCTTACTGTATTGTGCTTATAACCTGTATATCTGCTCTCATTAACATATAACCTCTACCTTTAGCTTCACTATATACCTGTTTTCTGTTCTGTTATCGTAATCTCCTGTTCAGGCTCTGAGTCACTGTGTGACGAGAAGACTCTATAAAACTAAACTGTATCGGCCTGAATTGAATAAATGGAGGTATTATGGCCGTGAATGTGACTTCATTTTGGCTGATTTATATTCAGAGCATTTTGATATATTGTTGGTTTTCAATAAAGTTTGGAATTGAGTCTGGAAAGATGTATAAACTATTCAAACACTTTTCCTGGCTGTAATCTCCTGGTGCAAATAAATGCTGAATCATAGAAATGATCCTTCTGTCTCCATTTGTCCCACCAAAACCGACAGGTTTTCCAGGTGAGTGCGATTAAGTTGCTTCTCATTTTTTCCAGTTTAACTGATGTGGGGAGTGGCATTTGTCACCTTTCTTCCTGGTGTTCACTGAGGCAATTGTACAAAAAAGGCATTTCCCAGCAGCACCCGTCCTCCATCAAGTTGCTTTTGCAGGTGACTATGATGTAGAAGTTCTATGTGAACCAAGTAATGGGCTCTTATTTTACCTGCCTGACACCCAAGCTCTAGTTGAAATAGTCTTCACAGGTGCTGCCTATGATATCAGCTGTTGTTGTGCCACTTTCTCTTCCTCTCTTTTTTCCTTATTTTGTTCTGAATCATATTGCAGGTTTTATTTCAATACCTACTAGATTTCAGTTTTGGTTTTTGTTTTGCTCTGTACTGTTAGTAAATTTCTATCTGCAGTGAGTATCACAGGGATTGGACCTGGACCTCCATCCTGCTCGAGTCTCAGATACTGGCTGCTAGTGCCCTAATGCCGGGTACAGCAGGTAGGGAACCTACTAGCTCTCATTTAACCTTTTTTCTGTTTGTGGGCCATGTCCTTGGCGGAGTGTTTTATAACCTTTTAGTGCCAGCTGTTAGACTCGTTTCTGTTTTAAGTATCAACTTAATTCAGGAGGTTGCCACCTTTTACAGGCGCACAAAGCATTATCCTAGTTGGGGTGTCTTGCACTGGGCTTCCAACCTGATTTTCTTCAGCTTGGACAGGGGCTCCAGCCAAGATCGTTGGAATGCTAACTAATTCCAAGTATCAAGATCTTTTGGCACAAAACTTGCTGGCCTTTGTCAGAAAGTTGAACATGGAGAGGCATTTCACCTTCCAAAAATAACTACCCAAAACACACGTCCAAGTCAACCAAGCAATGGCTTCAGAAAATGAAGATCAAAGTCCCATAGAAAACCTGTGAACACAAGAAAACCCCTGGCAATTTGAAGGTGCTTAAACTTTTTTTGCAGGGAAGCACAAAATCACAAAGTCTAGGCATGCAAAGTTTATAGCAACTCATTTACAAAGACTTACTGCTGTAATAAATGCAAAAAGTGCTTCCACATTACTTAAGTATTACCTGGGGGTATGCACACATATGCAACCAGAGAGCTGTAGATTTATTAACTTCAGTGATCTGAATTATCATTCAGATTTTTTGGTTGCACGCCACATTAAAGATGGAACAACATCTCACACGATTCATCTTCATTTCTGACTTGACATCACAAAAACCTGTAACTTCAGTCAGGGTGTGTAGATTTTTTAGATCCACTGTATGCAGAGGCCTTTTTGGAGGTGTGCATTGTGCGTGCGAAGATGTCAGCAAAACAGTTAAAGTTAATAAAACCCAAGACGGCGCCGTCTTAGTGAACTGCTTGCAGCAGCAGCTCCTATCCTGGAAAAAGGACAGGAAAAGTTAATTTTGTTTCTTGGACCTTGTGCGGTTCAAGAAGAGAGACAGATTGAAATCACAGTGGTTCCTGCTCCTTAAGACAGAGAACTAGTTACTCACCTTGTGTTGTACTGCAGATGGACTCAAGGTGGCGTTGTTGGTCTATCTCGTATATCAACATGGTTTTCGCTCAGGGCTGAATGAGCAATCCGGTAACGACCCCTGGGGTACCGCAAAGTGATCCATCACCGTATGAACTGTTGAGAAAAACCTCTAAAACTTTGATATTTACGTAATGATGTCTGTCGGAACAAGCTTGAATTTAGCAAAAACAGTTGCAAACTCCTAAATAACGAACTTCATGGAGTCGAGACAAGATGGTAAGCAGTCATTCCCAAACCAGGTTAGGAAAATTATGAACAACTGAGCAAATATGACAAAATTCAGTTCATACATGCAAGTTTTCCTGGCGTCAAAAAGCAGGGGAAGCGTTTGTCATTCATCTCCGCTGACTCTCCACAACCGGATGCTCATGAAGACACGTTATCCATATGTCATCGATTTGTGACCCATTATCTAATAGGAGCGCAAAGCCTGTTAAAAAAAAACAATAATGTAAAATATAAAATCTTACATCCGACACAAGCATAATGGGGGTGGATGATGGTGTCCCCCCACTCATATTTAGCTCCACTAAGAACCACTGCAGTACCTGACAGGTTGTTAGACCCCAAGTATTTGATCATATCACAAATCCAGCAGAAAACTGACTTTACATTAAGAGGAAAAGGTGCCGGTGTTCAAAAGTTTTTTCACTATAGACCAATTACTCCAAAGTGAGTTTTTAACTGCCGCTTTAAAGTCTGAAGAATGAGAGGAACAAAGCCCCCCCCCAGTTTACAGTAAACTGCAGAACTGCGAATAGCTCAATACTGTATATCTTTATCCGAAATATGCATAGAGTCAGACTAATTATAGGGGACTCCAATAATATCCCGCGCTACTACTCAGCCCCCTTAAAGACCCGCAGCGCGTGAGCCGAGGGGCGAGAGCGCGCGGGCGGACCCCGTCGCCAGTGTGTGGCGAGCACTTTGGGCAGCGCGCGCCGCGAGGGTCCTCACTCCTTCCCTCGTGCGTTTAAATGACATTCTGACAGCGGTGAGGAGGAACCGCGTCTTGTCCACAACCAATTCGAGAATGTAAATGTGAAGAGGAACACAAGTACTTCGTTTGTCTGAGAGCCAAACCGTGTTCGGCAAGTTTAAGTCGTCGCTTTACCCGTTTCACCGTCGCCCGGACATCGGTACAGTGAAATGGTGCAATGTCCCGGGGAGCGTTCACACGTGTTAACTTCGGCTGCCTCGCGCTGTCCGCCGTGCTGCTCGTGACCGCGTACCGCGTGTCGGCGCACAGCTGCCACGAGGTGAAGACCGTGTTCCAGCTGCGCCAGATCGGCCCGCTCAAGTGGGTTCCTGAAACACCTGGGACAGGTGAGTGTCGCCCTGAGACCTCGCGCTCATTGGCTGCCGTGCGCACGCACTGTCACTTCGTCTGAGCCCATACGCTCTACCTGTTAAACCGGATTAATTTTGATCCAGAATAATTCAGATATTCCTCAGTATAGTGTTCAGTACCGCCGTTGTGTGAAAAGGTCTGGAAACCGCGTGCGCAGGGCAACCCCCCGCCTGGGTTTGTACCCAGAACTGCTGCCGTTACTCTACGTACTGTATGTATTCGGACAGAGATTCAGTTCAATTTATTTTTATAGAGCGCTTCTTCTCACACAGTGACTCACAGATTCAAAATAGTCCAACACAAACAACGTACAGATCCGACTATGAACTTCCTCATGTTCTTAAACTGGTAGAATCACAGCGACGCATCGTTTCACATGTGTGCAGACAACCTGAGGAGGGAGGAGAACCTTGCATGTTCGAGTCCCCCGCGAACGGACGAATAAATTCGTCGAATGACAATCAAGATGTAAAAAGTGCAACAGGCCTTTAAATGAAGGCATGATGCACATTTACATGCATAAAATTCAACTTGTTTATTAGAATCTTGCCCGAAAAGTGTGATTGCTCTGTTGCTTGACTGGAAAGAAATTTTCTTGTTTCATTGCGGCAGTGCGAAACGTAACGAATTATAGCACTTGAGAAAAACATTTACATTTATTCATTACAACCTCGCTCAAGTTTAGTCGCAATATACATTATGTTTACCATTTTAAGCCGCTTATGCTGGAAGTTCTAGTGGTTGACATCGCGGCAAGATCGTGCGGTCACTTGCAAATCACTTCGCTTTGTGGAAAACACAATGGGTGTCACGTTAATTTTTTTAAGTGCAAAGATCAAAGGAAAGTACCTCGATCAAACGACCCGCAGCAAGAGTACGATTCGAACAGAAGAATTTAGCATCGCAGGACAAGAGCCTTAGCCACCACGCCACCTGCAGGTCTGTGGTCGGTGTTGAGAGCTATAAAAACCGATGTTAACGATAAATAAAGAGTGCCTTTTTAACGACTTACATGGACAGTAACTAGGAACAAACTGTACTTGATTTAATATAAAAATTAATCCTTTTTATAGTTTTATTGGGCGCACGCACGTTGCCTCGGCCGCACGATTGGACGTAGGTTGCAGTCCCTGTTCATCTACGTGGAGTTTGCACGTTTCCCAGGAATTGCATGGGGTCGCTTCGGTTTAATTCTAGAGTCTAAAAATATACATTTCAGGTGAATTAGTGACTGCTGTGTGTAGCAGTTTGGCTGGGGTATCTGCGCAGGTTACTGTAGTACAACCAGAACGGGAGGCGGGTAGTTGGGACATTTCAGCGCGTGAGCGAAAGGCGACTAGCCACCGTGTCAGTCTGGTGTCAGGAATCAGTCAAGAGCCACTAGTCGCAACAGAAATTCGTTTGAAGGTCCGGTTTCAAAGCCAATAAATGAATGAAAGGTGACGAGCAAAAGTGTCGATGCCCGATGTCTGACTTTGTCCTCACATCGCTGGCTGCTCAGCTTGCAGCGACTCCTCGGTCCCCGCTGGTCAGCAGGGTAGGTTCCTCCTTAGTTTCTTGGCGACCGGACCGAGATGAAATTAAGATTTTCGGGTCCATAGTGGACAGCAGAGGGGAAAAAGAGAATGACAAACATTTAAAGAATGATAATGAAAAGATAACACAATATAGATAAAATGAAGTAAAAGGATAAAAAGTATAAATAAGTATAAATAGATAAATAATAATACTACATTGATACTACAATAAACAAACACACAAATAAAACAATAAATACATAAATAAATAATGGACATTCAAAGTACACATACATATGCACACACATATGCGTAAATATGACAAACATACAGTGGAAAACACCCATGGGGCGGATGGCAGTAGTTATGGGAAGTGGAGGTGGTCACTGGTGGTGGCGGTGATGAGGTCTGAGATGACGACGTTCAGCAGCCTGACAGCCTGTGGTAGGAAGCTATTGCTGAGCGTGGTGATTTTGGTTCTCAGGCTGCAATAACATCTACCAGTTGGCAGTGACAAGAATAGATGGTGGAGAGGGTTGGAGCTGTCTGGAGTGATGTTTTGAGCTCTCCTGATGCACCACTTGTTGTAGCTAGTCTGGATGGTGGGTAGTGAGGACCTGGTGATGGACTGGACAGTTTTCACTACCCCCTGCAGAGCTCTCTGGTCAGAGGCAGTGAAGTTCCCATACCAGACTGAGATGTGGGAAGTCAGGAGGCTGTCTGTGGTACATCTGTAGAAGCTGGGGGGGATGGGGTGGAAGTCCAGCTCTTTTCAGTCTCCCAAGAAAGTAGAGATACTGTCTTGCCCTTTTCACCAGATGGGTTATGTTGTGGGTCCTTGGTGATGTGCATTCCCAGGAACTTGAAACCGTGGACCAGCTCCACTGCTGAACCACCAATACACAGAAGAATGTGAGCAACTCGAGTCCTTCTGAAGTCAATAATCATCTCCTTGGTCTTGTTGACATTGAGACATTGGTGTCCTTGCACCAAGATACAAACCGCTCCACTTCCCCTCTGTAGGCCATCTCGTTGTTGCTGAAGATGAGGCCCACAACTGTGCTGTCATCAAAAATGTTGAGTCACTAAATGAAATTTAAAAATCTGGTGCCTTTGTTAGACATTTTCAATTTATAATTTAATGATAATGATAAAACTGCAGGTTTAAAACTTCAAAGTCAAAAAATGTGCAAATGGAGCACATTATTATTATTGATGCAAAATTTTGATAATTTTTGGCCCAGAAATTAAAATCAGACACCTTGGAGAATTCTTCAGGGCCTTCATCTTCTGTTTTAGGGATTTAGCTTAATATAGACCTTTTCTTCAGCTGCCAGTACAATTTTGGGGTATTTATTAGAGTGACTCCGCAGGGTGGAGGTTCTGCTGGTTGTGAGTTCTCCCACTGAAGTGATACCTAGCCATGCCAACACACCAGGGTGAGAGTGGGGACTTTTGCACTAGGGTGTCATTTGATACAGCCCCAGTTTATCTCTGCCCCATTGACACACACATAAGTGCAGCTTTTGACACCTGCACTGGATTCATTTCATCTTTACAATTAATAATTTATTCATATCAGTTTAACCCATCTCATTTCCTTCAATATTTCCCTTGCTAGTCACTGCTGAGATTTGCTGAAAAATTCTGTTGGTTCCAGCAACGAGGAGTGCTATGGTTATAGAATGTGTGAAGTCCCAGGCCAAGTCGCAGAGATAATCTCACTGTAAAAAGGTTAAGTGACATCCAGTTTAAACCGAATGCAACTAATAAAAACTTTTGTATAAAACAATTTTGATGAAAGTGATTACTGAGCCACTTTATAGCGCTGTGGACCACATGTGCACCTCTATGGTTTTTCAATGCATTTGTGCTGAGGTGGTAGAAGTATCGTTGTTTGTTGGCTTTTGACCCAAGTAGGACTATTTCAGTACCCCTGGAATGCCAATTTCTTTGTTATGAAAATCTGAAGCGTGCTGTGATATTTTAATATACAGTAATATGTGGATAATAGTATAACATGGTGATGAAGTGGGTAGAGCTGCTGCTTCATAGCACTTGAGATGTTTAGGTGTGGGTTTCAATCCAGCTCACTGTCTGGAGTTGACCTGTTTCTGTGTGAGTTTCCTCCAGGGGTTCTTTTTTCCTTTTACAGTTGACAGACTTATGTCTCAGGACAACAGTCACTGTAAATTGCCCATGGTGTGTGCATATGTGTGACTGTGGGTGGTCACCCTGCAATGGAGCGGTACCCCATCCAGAGTGTTGTGTCATAACCTAGTGTCCAGTGATTTCAGGATAGGATCCAGACCACCAGGAACCTGACAATGGCCACGCAGTTATGTATACTGGATGAATGGATGTATGGAGATCATTCTTCCAAAGGGGGTTGAAAAAGAACTCAGTGAGAACTCAGTATCCAACTTGGATCCATGAGTGAGGGCAAGACATCTGCATCTTACAGGTTAGGAGACTTGGGCCAGGAAGGAGATATTAACACTTGTTAGTCCCACATCTCTCTACTTCAAAATTTGTTCTTTTTTTTGTAGCAATCCAAAAATTATTTTCGAAGAACATAATAAAGCAAACTATTCACTGGGGCCAACATTTAATGCATTTTTTGGGCAGCTTGTTTGCTTTTTAACAAATGAGGGCATATATAAACAAAAATGCAATGAAGTTCATAACGGAACATATAGTGGTCCATACTATTTTGCACTCTGCAGCTTGCCCTCCAAGTTTCTTTTTTTGGGATGCGGTGCTCTTATATGTGTGGAACCTATTTTTTGTGGGGTGATCTTTCGTTTGCTTTTTGCATTCCAGAATATCCTGGAGCACTTGATTACTTGATGGGTTGGCAAAACTGGCTGAAACCATCTGACTTGAATGTAAAAAAAAAAAAAAAACGGACTAAAATATTTTGGTTTCGCAATCAACCTACTGTGAGCATAGCAAAGCTATTCTATTTTTTTAGTGGGTACAACAGCAGTGGGTGTTGTACAGAGTTATGGATGTATAGTTCAAATAAAATAGAGCTATAGCTGGAAGGAGAGAAGAACAGAATATACTAGCAGAAGGAAAAGGACAGAAGAAAATGAAGGGGGAGGTTATAAGAGGGGTGAAGAAAACCCCTCTTTGGATTTTGTTTGTAGGGGACACATGTCGTGGATTGAAGAGATGTACCACATCTCAGAAAGTCTTAGTTTTAGAACATTAGTGTTGTACCTTCCCTTATACATATATCTCTTTAAATGAAGTCAACCACTCTCCACAGTGAAGACGAACAACTTCAGCTCCTCATGTTCATCCAGCTTGCAGATGGAAAGAATGAACATTCTGGACACAATTTTGGTTTCCATAGAATCTGAGTTTGTGGCATAGCCTTAAATAGAAATATTTGCTTTCAAAAAGGTTTTTTGAATGAACACTTTGCAGATTCTGTACATGGGAGCTCTTCAAGCAAAATATTCAGAGATTAAAATGAAGCAGTGTATAAGAAAACAGAGACAGTATTTAAGGCTTCTTTCTATATATTTTTCCCAACTTTGGTATTTTTCTTAAAACAAAGGAGTCCAACAGAATATGTTTATCTTCTTGCAGCTAACAGTTACATTTTAATATTTAACACATCTGTAATTTTGTTTATCATTCACTGACAGTGTTTAATATCCAGGTTTTTTGAAAATCATTTTTGGTGAAAAACCTCTGTAAGCAACCCAACTTGGGAAAAATCCCGTTTAACTTTGTATAGCTGTCGAGCACTAGTTAAGTGAGCGCTTTAGAGTGACTGTTAACGGTGACATTCTTGCTGTGATACTTTATAATATAATATGTTTAATATTATGGTTGATATACATCAGTTTCGCTTTACTGACATACCCCCGTTAAGTCGTAAACCTCACCTCTCACCAAAACTTTATGTTGGACAAATGTGGGTGACAAAATGAAGTAAGGCTGTAATTGGCTAAACTGGGAGGAAAGGGAACTTAATTTACAAAACAGTTTTTATGGAATCCTCTTTTGACCAGAGTGATGCAGCACTGTACAGTATTACTGGGGATGATCAATTGTGACAGGGTGTGGTACAGAGGTACCAAATACATTTCACTATAGAGTAAGCCAGCTGGTTGGTGACAAGATGAGGAGAAACAGTGATCTGCAAAGAAAACCCTAACTCTAAGAAAAAAATAAGCATATGGGGGTCCAAGTGCCGGTGGCTGCCTATCCCTCATGGGTGTTCTACTGTGGTGACTGGGGGACCTGTGTGGATATGTCTAATATGAAAAAAAGAATCTGTGGTGCTGTCAAGACAGTTATAGTCTGTGGAATCTTTGTTGCCCAGGTCAAAGGTTGCTGATCCTGTCGGTCTTGGAGTACAGTCCTTGGGTCCTGCCAACGTAACTGGGTTGAGATCAGACAAGATCCTGCATCGTGTGTCAGTAGTGACTCCATTCCACCATACCAATAAGAGACAGAAAAATAAGAGGGCGGCCTCTAACAGAATAATAACAAGCACAAGGTTATTCCGCTGGTAACTAATCAGCAAGAGTACAGCCTGAATAGGTAAACAACACATGTACAGCAGGCATGCAAATGTGAAGTGAAACGTATTAAACATCAAGGCTAAAGGGGTGTTTCTCCTCCAATATTACCAGGCAAATTAATTCAGAGTTTTGGTGCTCTATAGCTAAAGCCATGCCCTCTTACTGACATTCTATTAATCATGTGTATTTCCTGACATCATTAAATTTACGATAGTGGACAATGTAGTGCAATGTAAGAATAAATCAGCCCACTGAGGTAAGCTGGAGTGAGGCCATTAATTGCCTTATATGTTAAATGGAGGATTTTACAGTCAGCTGTACATTTATTGGAGGAGACAAAAAGAGGGAAGAGGACTGGATCAGTGAGATCAACACCATAGGGGGCAGGATGACTATGCCATCAAAAACCTGCTCTCTGTGTGCTAGAAATCGCTGAGCTACTGATACTGATTCTGTTAGAAATTCTGCACAGAGACCCCGCATTATTGAACAAATAGGGATACAAGGGAGAAACTAATAACACGTCAAAATGGAGCTCTCAGGCAACACATTTCACAGAAACGTGTTCTTTATGTCCTGTTTTCCTGTGTACAGACATTAAAAGCAGAAAACAACTGTTGACTGAGAGTCTGTCGACACAAGTTGGTAGTTTTACGACATTGTAATAGTGCCAAATCTCTTCCAGGGGAAATAGATTTCATTTTTTCATTGCTTAAAGTTAGCAATACAAAAGAATTGGTGTATTCTTCTAGTGAAAGTATACATTGCCAAAGGCTCAGAAATGAAAAATGACGATAGAATTTTACACACCTAAATGATTTCCCTTGTTCACATTACAAACTTAAAAACATTTTATTTGAACAACTTTCACTTGAATGAAAAAATGCAGTAAACTGCTACCAGGTATTTTTTTGAAATCATTGTCTGTCAATCACTGTCATTTTTTAAATAGTATTTAATATTACGCAAGCATTTAATGCGACTGGTATAACAAGCAGTATTCCATTTAAACATGCTTAGATATTTTTATTAAAGACTAACTCAAGAGTTCAGCCCAAGATATAGATCAAAGCTTCCTTCTGGTCAATCACTACCATAATAACTACCTTTTACTTTTATCAGAGGCATCCAGAAACCTTAAAACAGTTCAATTTATTTTCATATAGCACCTTTCTCTGCAATTAACAGTTAATTTTAATCCAAAAACCAAAAGCACATGCACAGCAATCTGCAACAGATGTGGAACAGTTAACATAAGTAACCAAGATGTGCATTTAAACAGTAGTGCGGGAGAAGAGCCAGAAGGAAACAGGAGAGGAATAAAACCTCAGCATCCAGCCTCTGCTGGGTTCCCTCTGGGAGTCACACTGATAGGCCATAAAGTGCAGTCAGGCGACAATGGTTACAGGAGCACTTTGTCAACATATTTAATCTAACATGGACTTGCAGATGAAAAGGTTGGCAAGGCAGGTGCGTAGCACCTATGGCCAGACAGAAAAGTGGAAAAAAGAACTGTAATAGCGCCAATTTGACAGAAATTGTGTTTATTACGTTTCAACAGGTCAAATTGGTCACAAACATTAAATTCACACTGATTTAATCCATGCAAATTTATTCAGATTTAGGAAAATAAGTTCTTTTTAACAATTTTTCATATCAAGTGACAATATCTGCTTTTGGCATTTCCTTGTATGAATTCTATCTGCCCCCATTCTAAATTTAATGTAACCACATCATGGACAAGAACTGCATACACTTCTCTATTGCTTTTTGAGTTGTTCTCACACGTACAATGCAACGCATACAATGTTGCTATGTCATATTTCTATGGTTGTGTGTATTTCAATGGCTGTAATGTGTATGTACTGTGTCATACTATGTTGTAACACTTCTATCTCCTTAACTGTGCCTAGATGCAGAACTGCAGATCTGCAAGCATCAGGGCCCCACCTGTTGCACCCGTAAGATGGAGGAGAGTTACTTGGCAGCAGTGCGGCGTGAGACCCTGCAGAATATCCGGTCATACAGCTTTGAGCTCAAGTACCTCATCATGGGCCATGCCACCAGCTTCCAGGGTGAGGATTGGCTTGGTGGCCTGTTTGCCAGAGGGTAGGGTGGGATGGTATGAGAAATGCCTGCCTATATGGAGAAGAATAAATCTGATCTTTAGAAGTAGGTTGAAAAGCTACTGCAGTGCAACTTCTTCCAAAATGAAGCCCAATTTGCATGAATATATGTTTTGGAGGCTAAGTTCAAAGTTTCCTTAGATTTGTAATTATACTTAATGTGATTTGGTTGGCTGAGGTTTTGAGTGTAGACCAGCAGCGTGAGTGGCACTTCTGCCTCAGACATCATTCAGGGCTTCAGTGCTCCATGACCATGAATTGATTTAGGACAATAGTGGAGGGTGGAAAATGTACACCAATGTGCTTCACACAAGCACAGTGATGAAAGAGAATTGTCTGGGAAGAAATATATTGGCGTTCATGGTAAGTCATTTTTAGGTGGTAATTTTAATAAAAATTTTTTCCAGAGTTTAAGCAAAGAGTACGAACCACATGGTTGCTCATGTAGTGGGATGGATCTTGCCAGAAGAGCTAAAGGACTGCCAACCATTTTCCCTATTAAGAGATTAGAGAAAACTGGGGTTGTTTTTTTTGCATTCCTTTTCCCCTCTGGTTTTGGCGGGGAAGCCAGCCCCCTCTGAGATTCCGCTCTCTATTAAGAGGATCAAGGAGCGCTCGAAAGGCCATGAGGATGTGATCTTTCAGTGGGTTTCAGAGTGTGCATTTCGGGAACAAGGGAAGCCAGTAAACCCACGATTTCTTCCACAAGTCTTCATGGGGCTAGCACTGTGAGTGGATAGGACTCATCAATGGCGTCTCTTTCACAGGAGGTATAATTATTTCCTTACTTATCTCCTTTTTTGCATTGGCAACCCCGAGCTGAACACAGCTTAAATAATGTTGCTTTTCTTTAAGTCTGGATGGAAACAAGGAAATTTCATTAAATTTGTCTTCAAGAAGGGACTTTGAGAATGTGTTGCGCTGAATTTGAGGACCTGCCCCATTAACTCATGTCCCCTTGACTGGAGGAGGACTGACAAAGCCATTGTCACTACATCCCTGTGCCACACTGTGACCTGTGCTGTCAAGGTCATCATATGCGGGTCCTTGTTGCCAGGGTAACAGCTGTTCAGCCAAACCACAACAAGGAAGTGGACTCCTAAACTACTGTTCAAAAATAACAATTCCTGTTTCGTTTATACATTACTAAAATGGAGAAGGTAATATGCTTTATACATTTCTTCTCAAAACATATAGCTTGACAAACGGGGCCTCTATAATAGAGTGGCACACTTGTGTTTCTATTTAAACAGTTGGAAGATTTTAGTTAGTGAGAGCTCAGCATTTCAGACAGCTGTACAGACTTTGAAGGCAGCATCATAATATAATTCGTACTTTTATAATTAAGACAATACTGTAGATAGGGGAAGGAAGGCATGCTTTATAACATCGGTGTGCTGCATTGCTGAATCATGCTTCTTTTGGTGGTTTGTCACCGTGACTGAAATCTTTAGGACAGGTCAGTACGAGCCCACATTGATATCACCTGTACTCACAGTCAACCTTTTAGTGTCTTTTTGTATGGTTTAATAGATGATTTGATTAAAAAAACCTTTATTTTGATCAAAGAAGGAAAGTACAAGTACCTGACCTGCATAGCCTGTCACATAGCTATTAATGGAGCACATATGCTAATTGGCCACTTTATTAGGTAAGCCTGGTAGTAGGGTCTTCTTTTCAGACTTGAACAGCATGGATTCAGCAACAAAGCACTGGACTTGTTTCAACAGGGTTCTTTGTTTCTGCAGATTTTTGATGGGACATTCATTGTTTAAATGATATTTTACCTCCTCACAGTGATGCTCTATTGGCTTGAGAGATGGGATAGTAAAAGTTACTGCAATAAAGTAAGGGCATGACCATGTTTATGGAAGTGCACAAAAATTCCACATGGATGGTTGTTTCTAAAATGCTGGAACCAGTGTGACTAGCACCAATGATCAAGCCATATTCAAAGTCCTTTAGACCACATCTTGTCCATTCTAGCGTTCATTTAAACAATAACTGTAAATCTATACCTTGTCTGTGTTCTTTATATACTGAATCACACGTGCCGTGCCACTGTGCAAGGTGGGCTGTATGTACAAATAAACATTTTGTCTTGGTCAGTGATTTTATTGGACTCATTGCCCTAGAAATTCAGAAATGACTAAGTTAAACTGTATCAGTGATGGCAAAGCCTCATGTCTTGGTTTATGCTCTTGGAGGCCTTTTCTTCTGAAAGCTTGGCTGCAGGGGAAGCTCTGCCAAACTTGTGGCTTCAGTGGCCTTCTTTAACCAGTTTGACTGAAAAGGCTAACCCTGTGTATAAGACTTATATCATGTCAAAGAGGCAACTGAAACAATGGACCTATTTTCCTCCTCCTTTGTGATATGTGTTAGTCTTGGCTGGTCTGTTGAAGGACACAAAATTAGTTTTTTTGTCATTAAGCTTTATTTATGCACTCCTCCTTCCTTTGGTCTTGGCAAGAATGAGTACAAGTTAGAGCCAAACAGACCAGAGAGACAGTCTAACTGGATTCTGATCATGTCAACCAGTTTGAATACAACCTCTATGGTAAAATTTTTATCTATCTTAGTGCTAATCTATACAGTTTTCTAAAATCAACTTTAAGGCTCTTCATAGTAAAGTTTTTCCCGTCAGAGTTACAGGACATTCACTGGTTGTATGACAGCCAAATTCTGAAGCTGATTATTAATTTTGTTAATATTGCAGATACAGCTTGTTTTATTTGGGATTCAGTTCTTGCAGAGCTGGTTTGGCAGACAGCACCCTATGATGGTTACCTCTCCTTTTAAGAAAGTCCTTTAACATTGCTCAACATGCTCTTTTGCCAAATGTGCTCCTTGGACTGACAAAATGCAAAAGCTTTTCAAAGTACAAACACGTTTTGTGTGCTCTCTCTCCCTCTCACTCCATTCCTTTCAGAGCTGGGACTAAACTACAAAGCTGTCTTAGCTGACTGAAAGGGAGAGAATGAAAAATGTTTAAATTCACATAGTATCCTTGGAGATGTTTTACCATGTGAATCAGGCCTGCTAACAAGGCGTTTGAATAGAAAGAAAAGCTGGGCTATCCTGCTGCCCTGTCTTCCCCCTATGGTTCAAGCTGCTTCCCTATTTTGACAAAAAAGAAGCTGTGGGTTCATTCTACCTTATGTTTTATTCTCATAACTAAAGGGCTGCAGATGATGTCACTGATGTAAACAGTAGCCCCAGTGAGGGGTAGATACCCTCACAGATAATCACCCAGTATATGTATAGTTTTATAAAAGTTATTTTTATTACATCTCCTCACAAATGCTCTCCTTTGCTTTTTTGCTCTAAACTGAGAGAACTTGTTGGGTTTAGGACTAACACCAGCCACAGCTTTAAGTTCTTTACACACTGATGTTTAATGGCCTGAGGGACATGTTGGACACTGGTCCTGAAGCCTTTGGCCCTGGTGGAATCCATCCCTATGTCCTAGTAAATGGTCCTTGACTAGGGCTTACTGTGACCATTATTTTTTATGCCACAAAAAACAACTGTTGGCAGCTGCACTTGGTGCTAGACGGAAATGTTTTATGGTCCAGCACCCCTCAGTCACTCTTCCTGTAACACATAACTTTCTGACATAAGTAATATAGTCATGTGGAAATCAATCCATAGATCCATCCATCCAACCATCCATTCATTCAGCCATGTATTCATTTTCATTAAGGACAGGTCCTATTCAGGGTGGTGGTAAACCCGTGCTTATCCCAGGGGCATTGGGCATTAGGCTTGGAGACTATACCCTCGGCAGGATATCACTCCTTTGCAGGGTGGTCACACACACACACAGTCACACACACAGTCACACACACATGGGCATTTTACAGTGATGAATTAACCTGAAACGTGTGCTTTTGGACTGTGTTTTGTCCACGGTGTATTCTCCTAGCATTGCACCCAGTCATTAGACAATAAGCTTCAAGCTCAAGACATGCAATTCACGAAAATGGATGGATGGATGGATTTCATGTATTTTTCCATACCTGGAAAAATAGTGCATCAAATGTCCAAGTTCCTTCACTTTAGGACCTTTAGACATAGTGAAAGTTCATTTTTTTCTTATTTCTGCAGTATTACAAACATTTGTATATCGGAGAAATATCAAAATTTAGCAGTCAATGCCTCAAAAAGTTTGCATCAAGGTTTAGAAGGTTTAGAAACAGCAGTGCTTCTGCAGTATTTTGTCTATGTGCTGGTTTTCAGTGGTTTAGGCACAGGATTACTAAAGCTTTTTAAATGCTTTAAATCCAAGATGAACCTTCTTGGAAACATCATGTGATCCTGTAACTGTTTCGAAAGTGACAATATTTGTGAAATATTCTCAGCTTGTATGTGCGGTGCCTTGCCTGGGAATATTAGATGCGTGTGGAAAAGAAGAGAGTACAGGGAACGTTGAGTCAGTTGTTCCACAGCTGCGGCAAGTGCAGGACTTTTGAGTTGCACCAGAAGGGTATTTCTACTAAATAACCTTCTTTAAGATTTGTGGATCTAAATACATAGGCAACTGTATGGAGCCTTATTACAGTTACTCACAATAAAGCAAACCACCAGTCTCTTCATGGTTCAGATCTTTTTACTTTCATACCCATTGTCCACTAGTATATGCAATTAGAAGTCCCTTATGTGCTTTGACCATTCTGCAATATGAACTGTTTCAAGAAACATTCACCTATATTAACTATACATGGCAATGAATGCAAACTATAGTCATTGTTCCTAATGTTCCCATAGTCCTTTGCCATTCATTACCGAGGTGTAGTCTAAATTCTACCTTGCTTGTAAGGTGTGAACAAAGTTAAAACGCTGCACGGATTTCAGAGTTTAATTACTTCAGGCTCTTGAGTATCTTTGCATACAGCAGTGGTGGAAATGTCTGTCTTTGATACTTATTTTCTCAGTTTCACCACTAGACCTGTACACTATAGCTTTGGCAACAAGAACAGAGATGGCAAGAAAAGGAAAGCTCAGAACATCTTCTGGAAGGAATTACTGCATTCTACTTAAGTAGAGAATGTTTCATCCAGTCTACTTATACCATACAATCATTAGAAAATTCTTTCTTAGTCCCTTTGAATATTTCATACTGATAAATGTAGACAGAACGTGCATGCTTGCTCAAAATTTATTGACATTTAAAGTTCTCTCAAGCTCTTCCCAGAAAATTTTGGTTGAATGCTAGGTGGTGGATAGATACTTCTAACATTGCTTCTGTTTTTCTAGAGGAGTTCATTGCTATGCAGAGTTTGAATTTGACCTTCCCCCTACTGTGATTAACTAAGGAACATTCTGTTCATTTGTCTCTATTGCTCCCTGATCCCACTGAGGAAATTAGGTCAAAGAATTTTTTTGTGCCCTTACACTGGCCTCAGCAGGGGAAAGACCATACAGAACTATAAACCCCCAATGAACCCCATTTTTATTTTATGTATTTTGCACAGTGGGTTTAGAAGTACAAGCCATTGAAAACCAAGCCCCGAAGAAAACATGACATGTAGACAATCTGAATGTACAGGAGATGAACACAGTCCTGGAATGTGCAAGTTTGGGAAACCAGCAGAATGTCCCAACTAGTCTTTCCAGCCTTTTCTCTAGTGCAGACGCCTGAAGATATTTTGCACTCTTGCTCCCACATAACAATGTGCCTGGCAGTGCATACATGTCAAAGTGGAGATAAAGTGGGATGGCAGTATTTTGGGATACAGAAATGGCAGTTAGTGAGGGCTGCATTTTCACCAGCCAATTTGAAAATTGTTCATTTTAGGTCCATAATTACCATTGTTAATTAAACTTGAATGTCTTGCCCTGATATATCCTCTTCCCATGCTGACTAAGAATAAGCAGGATGCATGAGTCTCAGGGTGTAGCTGATATTTATCTAGACCAGGGTCAGACTGCTAACAAGATTCATCCACAGTACGCTATCTGGACTTACTGGAGCTATCAAACTAGTTAGTCCAATTGGAGACAAATGTTGCCCCACCGCTTTACTCTGATCAGTTAAAATGCTGATAGAACAGATGGTTGGGCAGTAGGGTGGTCAGTATTATGCCACTTCCTAAATAATCTTCATTGGACTTATGTTGTTGCAGCAGATTCCTGTGACAATCCAAAGGGGTGAATTGAAGCCCTATTAACCAGAGATTGGACTAATGGATGATTTTGGAATTATTCTTGAAACTGTACAGAAAGGAACACAGTCCTGTTTAGCCCTCCAAGTAAATATGAGTCACTTTCTTTACATGTGAACCGATGTTTTTAATTTTAAAATTCACTGCTTGCAGTAATTGTCATTTTTAAGGGAAAGTGCTCCTTGCTGGTTGATTCACATGTAGGTCTAGATTGGTATGACCTGTGCCAGCTGTTCTGTTGCTTTTTTTATTTAGCAGATGCTTGCCTTTAAAATGAAGTGCAACACAGTGCAAAAAGTGCATTTCACAATGGGCAAAGAGCAAATTACTTGAGTAGATACCTATAGAATTGAGTCTAATAGGTAATACAATGATGATCTTGCTATTGTATTGTAAGATTAAGAAGCTATTATTAGATGAGAAAGTGGGTCCCAAAGAGATGTGACCTTTCTTGAATGGTGAAGGGGATTCAGCAGTTCTGAGGGAAAGTTGGAGTTAATTCCATTATACTGGAATCAAAACCACAAACCTACTGTCTTTTTAAAATTTGTCTACTGTCTTTGTGAGGAGCACCATGAGGTGGCCAGAGGTGGAGGAGTGTAGTGAGGGATATGGCCCTTAGCATCTTGTGCTTGCATTAGTGTATGGCATCATTCAGGCCAGAATTTCTTATATTTCTGCAGGAAATCTGTTTGACTCTGCTTTTCACAAAAGCATTGATTGACTAGTATCCCAGATCTCCTTGGGAGTAAATAGGCAATTTAGAGATGATGGTCATCATCTGACGCACTATTCAGTGAAGGTCTTCTACATATGATCTTGCACTTATATTTATTTGTTTAGCAGACACTTTTCCAAAGTGATAGATACAGCTTAGAGTAAACACACATTTCATAGACAGAGAAATACAGATGCAGACCCACAATTCTTGAGGTACAGTCTAATATCATCATTTTTGCCAACATACTTTGGATAATTAACTGCATGTAAAATTGAAATGCACATTCTTTAAGTGATAATGTGTATCCTTGTAAACATTATTGCTTTCCAAGAATACAAGCATATAGATTGAGATAGAATTGTACATTTGAATCTTCAAAGTTGAACTTGTCTTCCGATCAGCTCTTAGGATATCCTCTGTATTGGAGAGGCATACAACTTGAACCATTATATTCCGGTATCTGTGGGGGTATGTGTGCACAGAATCTTATGTTATTTGGACCAGAATTGGCTGGTAGACTTGTCCATAGTGGTAGCTAGACCTGAAATCATTTTAGTGGACTATTTCCTTCAGTATTCTCTGGTAAGCCCACATACCTTAGTATTGACCTCATCAGCTTTCTGTTTATATTACCTCACATCTTCTTTCAGGGCAGCATTTGACTCATTCAACCATGTCTTTGCAAACAGAGATCCTAGTCTCAGCACTGACAATTTTTATCAAAAAATTGTCTTATTTTTATAGCACAGCTGGAAGAAGGCAGCTTTAGCTCTGTTTTGACACTGCATAACAACATCATCCAGCTTTATGAGCCCAGCTCCCACGTTACGCAAGTCTTTCATTCATGAAAGAAAGATATAATTTAAACAACTGCCAAACTGTGTGGCTCAGTGCACCAAGTACCATATCTTCCATTGCATCCATAGCAAGATCTCTAAACCATGAGGTAAAATTTTATTTGTTTCCTTTAGCACCTTTTCCCATTAATTTACTTTTCTCTGAGTGGCTTTGATCATCTTTCCTGCCCTTGGAGTGAGATATAGCTATAGGTTTTTAAAAGTTGTCTTTTAGTATGAGACCAGGAGAAAAAGATCAAAATTATGGGTTTCAGAACCAAAAGTACAGCTATTTTTCTCTTAGGCTGTGTGATCTCAGACTGGCAGATCTCTCATACACACAGGTATGCATCAAGGATATCATTCTGGGGTAAATAAATCAGGTAATTAATTGAAAGTTGCATATTCAATAAATATAAAACAAATATTTACTCTCTTTTTTGCAGTGAGCATTGGGTGAAAAATGATGACTACATTGTATCTTTTGCAAAATCTTTAAACTACATAAAAATTGTGAGGGACTCAAACTTTTTACATTTCTGTTACACACCAATTTAGACCAATACATATTGCACTTAAACCATTCCAGTTAGGTATTTTTCTGAAGGCTACAACAGAGGAACTAGAATATAGAATCTTTTAGTCCAGATAATCATTAGTAGTGTAGATTTTTGCCTTTTAAAGGTTACATTATGAAGTCCTTAAGCAGCCACCCCTGTAGTGTGCTCCCTTGAAACTCAGTTTATTTGTTTATCTTTTTGTTCTTTATGAATGCCTTTTTTCAAGCCAGAGATGTGAAATGGGGCACAGTAGTACTTCTGATCATAAAAAAGGTTTTTGCATAGTAAAGTTCATTCAACTCCAAGAAGGCTACTTACTCTTTTGGAAATTCAAAATTCAGTCTCTGACAAGGCTAGGAGAAGTGGGAGTAGTAATGTCACATGCAGAGCATACACACACACACACACACACACACACACACACACACACACACACACACACACACACACACACACAAATGTACCAAAGTGAACAAGCTTAAAGGTAATAAAGTTTGTTGATGTATAATTTATTACTATGAGCAGGTCACTATGGCCTGTGAGTGTGTTGCTGTCAGTGCCATCTGAGTGTTTGATCACAAGGCACTACACACGTTAGTTATGGAAGTCAAATAAAATTTGGTGATATATATTTTGTTTTTTTTTTCCTTTCTGCTTCACTATGACCAGTGTATGTGTCACTTTCTGTGGCATTCGCCTAACAATAAATATACTAACAATACATATGTACTATACGCAACCCCTGGTAAAACAGGTGATTGTATGATGTGCTATTACATTTTACCTTTCTAACACTACACTCGGTGACCCGGACAGTGCTGGCTAACTCAGCTAGTTTGTTATAAGATGAGACCTTCCTAGGTGGCAGGGGTTGGACAGATGGGCCACTGAATAAATGTTATCCCATCGTTGTGTCAGGGAGATGCCATGACACTGATCTGGACATTAAAAATAGCCATGCCTGCAACTTCATGGTTGAAGTACTGTGGATGGGGGGGGTCACATTTGCAAGCTTTAACAAATCTTTTACTGCTTCAAAGATGTTGCATATGTTAAATTGCAAATTTCAGGTAGTACAACTGTTTTTTAATTGAACATGTCAGTATGTACTTTACATGTCAAAACTTGCCATGGGAATTAAATAACAGGGCATTTTGCATATACTGCATTTAAATATATGCAAAATGTTTTTTTTTTGTTTATACTGGAAAGCTAAGTACAACTGCAGAGACTTATCTGCTGGTTGTATGCTGGTTGTAGAATTTACATACAGTATATTGCTTGTAAACTTTTTATGACTGAATTTTGTGACAAAAACCCTATAGTGGGAGATAAACCACACTTTGTGGAATTGTGTGCTACCACACCTTGATTGTTAAAAATCAAAGTATAGGAAGAAAATTGAATACTAAAGTTAATGCTTCATCCACTACTGCAGTATATCTTTAGTCTGACTCCCCTTGTCGAGTTTTAGTGGATGAAAGGTGGGAGCAATTTGCACAACAGTTCTGCAATTGCAGCTCTTCCCTGATGCTGCTGTGTTTCAGTGTCTAGGTGGTAGGACCCCTGTTGCAATACAGAGCGCTGAATATATCTGTTTTACGGTCCTGAATTTTCTGTCAGTGCATCATTCCCGTTACTTGTACCTTTCAATTTACAGCACACAAGGCGTTAACCCTGAGTTGAAGCAGGTCATGCAGGAATCCTAGGGCACTTAGGATCAGTGGCACATGCAATATGAGTGTGCAATTCAAATATGACAGGAGCTTGTGTGCCTGAGTATGTGTGTGTATCTGTCTGTCATCGCACAGCTATTTTTCCTCCCGTGAAACCTTATAGTACCTGCTGCAGTTCAGTCTGGTGGTGGAGTTCAGAGTGAGCTGCTTCATTCGCATGTTTCGAGTTATATGGTCCTGGAAACCAAAAAGCAGCTGACTCAAGACTCCTGGCAACTTGTGTGTCTTTAACTGAACTAAAATCGGCAATGGTTCTTGAGTCTAACTGAAGCACTTTCCCTTGGCTTAGTTCTCAAAAGCTTTTTCTCCTTTTCTCTATTCTTTGTAAACATTAATGAAAGTTGAAGAAGCAACATTCAAAATATGAGAATATGACAGTGATGCCTCAGTATCCGGATCGACTTCATCCCTGAAAATGCGTAGAATACCAAATTTTGGATACCAAGCAACTATTTTCCATTATTTTAAATGGGGGAAATTAAATAAATTGCACACTACCAGCCCATCAGAAAACACCTATATAGCTACCAACCTAGGAATTTAGCACGATAAACACAAGTTATCTAATTAGAAAACAGTTGTTATCATTAATTTGCATATTTATACCGCTGGCACTTGGACCTATGCAGATTTATTTTTCTCCATCACCTACTGGTTGGGAGTTTGTTCTGTTTTCTTCTCTTCAGGTGCTGGGAGGCTTACTGTTTTGCACTTATACCCTGTATAGTTGTTCTCATTAACATTTAATCTTTATCTATAGCTTCACTATATGGTTGTTTTCTGTTCCATTTTGGTAATCTACTGTTTAGCATTCTGAGTCACTGTGTGAGAAGAAGCCCCTATGAAAATAAATTGAATTGAATTGAATACCGTGTGGTGCTGTGTGTAGAATACTGGACATTTCACATGTTAGTCATTGTGTTACACACAGAAGATGACAGGGCACATGCTTGGGGTTTGCAGCCCCAGGTCAGTGTTAAGAGATGTTGAACAAAAGGAATAAAGTCATGTGTCAAAGTATCCTGCCGTATCTGCCTCTTTGTTTCACTCTGGAGGAGCAGTGAAATATAATGCCTTTTATAGGCAGATTACATGTTCAGTTACACATTCCTCTAAAAATTCTGTCTTTGTGGACACCTTATCAAAATCTTTCAGTCAAAGAAAAACTGGGTTTGCATTTCTTCAATAGTAAAGGAGTCAGCCTGGCAATTGAAAGAGTTATAAAGTAGAACAATCATTTGGAATATAAAAATTTAACTTGAAGGGTATAAGGATGGAATGGAATTAAAATATTTAAACCATTTAATGTAAATGGCAGGATAGATTGATAGAAAGATTAAGGCAAGAATGGTGGAAAAAGAAATCAGTATATTAGTTGCCAAACGGCTCCTAAACTATATGAAGTTTCATAGGTTTACACTGAAAACTAGAAAAATAGAATTATTTTAGTTAATTCAGAATACATTCTGAGTTGGGAGGACAGGGAGATAAAAAAATAGGAAAAATATATAAAGTTATGATTTGAAAGCTGTAGATATGAGTAATAAGAGTGGCAGCAACCCAAGTTGGTAGAGGTTTGTGCCATGTTCTATGTCTGTAGATTAAAAACTATATGCTGTGAAACTTTGAGGAAAATTTCAGTGACAATAGTGATAAAATTAACAAGAAAAAGATAAAGAAATTGTCAAGCTGAGCTTGTCAAACCAGATAAAACAAAACAACAAATATTTCTTTCCTACTGTAAACTTGTGGAAATGAATTTACAGATGGAAAAGCTGTGAAATGTATATGTCAAACTATTAGACAACAAACCCTTTCCAGGTAGTTCGGCTACTGTATATATTTGCCAAGTGTGGACCTAGTATCTGAAACCCAAAAATCTTTTATCTGCCAAAAACAGCATGTATCATAACAGAGAGCTGTCAGAACAAAGGTTTTATAGAAATATTCTGTTTCTTACGGCAAAAAAACTCAGATTTGTCCATATGAAGGCTCTTTGCTGTTGACGATCCTTCTATCACTAGGGGAGATGCATGGAGAATGTTTTCCTGAAGGTGGCCACACACTCTTGAGAGGTCCATGGATTCAGTCAATTATTGAATCAGTAACTTGAGCCTTGTCACATTAATTCAACTGTACAAGGTCCCTATGCTAGTGCCCACAAGTTGGTGCAGGGTGTGCAATAGGGCTAGTATCTAAAAAAGAAATAGAAGGTAGGAAGTAGGAAAATACAGCTGTTATCAGGTGCAGATTTCTTTTACAGAATCTATTATCTATTTCACTAATAGCTGTCTGTAGAATTTCTAGAAAGGTCCTCGTTTCACTGTTTTCTAATGTTGCCTCCCAATTGTTAAAATTTTCACTTGTAAAAAAGAGGTCTGTCATTTTTGCCTTCAAATATGCAAAATGGAAAACATTCAATCGAATTTAACAGGACCTGGAACAGTACCAAGCTGGATTGAAAGCACGTGTTGTTGTGGGCCCAAATGTGCACTTCAGAAAAGCTTTCAGAACTGACTGCGATGAGCAGCATCATTCCAGCCACGACTTACTTCATCTTCTGCAGGGTGGCGGTGAGTGTTTCCAGTGGGACGTTGAGTAGTAGATGGTGTACATGAGTGAGCAGTGACAGCAGCATCACTTTTGGTGGTTTTGTCTGGATTCAGTAAGCAATCTGAAGCAAATTGTATTGTTTTATTTCTCGGAAGCAAGAACCAGCTTTGATTATCTTTACTGAGGCAGAAGTAACTGTATTAGATAGGGCTTTAGACAGTATAGAATGGAAATTCCTGTTTGTTGTTTTGGAAAGATTTAAGATGGGTAATATCTTCATTAAACTAATTAGTGTCTTACATTCAAACCCTTTGGCTCAAGTTAATCTAAAAGGCTCTCTGTCACAGAGGTTCTCTGTGGGAAGTGGGCTGTCTGCAAGGCTTTACCCTTTCCCTCAATTATATTTACACTTATAATTGAATCTTTTCAGAAACCATTAGTTGGACATATTCATTATGAGAGTAGCAGAAGAGGGCCACCATATTTCCCTGTATGCTGATGATATACCAGAATAACCCTGAAACATCACTCCCTGCAGTTGAAAAGATGCTATCCTGTTACAGTAACTTTCATATTATGAAATCAGTGCAATTCAGTACTCTTCCTATTTCTGATTGGTGTTATCCTGTTAAAATGGTGAAATATGGTTTTAGGGATCTAGCAATTTACGTCACTAATCTTAATCACCTGCTCCTATTTACTATTAATTTAAAAGATTGGAGAGGATCTGGCCATGTGGATCACTACCTGATTTTCAATTGGTAGGATGAATGTGTTAACATAGATATTGTCTGCTATAGCTATTCCAAAATTGACGGTGTTAGGATGCATAAAAATTGGTTAATTGAATGCATTGAACTTTTGATTTCTTTGATACAATCAGAGGCACAGAAATAAACACTCCAAATTTGGCTGTCTTAAAAAGATGGGTGGGGTATTTGCACCAAATGTTGGATTTGGCTATTTGGGCTAGATATAAATTAAGCAAAACAAATGATTATTTGGATCCAGGTCAGGATGAACTGTCTGCGGGTTGGTATGGTGTCAGTTTTGCGCTCCTGAAGATCTCTGTCTTTCATCCCAAAGTTTCACTTCCCTAGTGATTTCGAACAGGCTTTTGTTATGATCTCATGTTGTTCTCAACCCAGATCTCCCTCTGACTAACAATCTGTTATCTATCTGGGCTCTGGAAATGGGTGTTCAAGGGGGTGTTGGTTATTTTTGTTTTTACAGCCTAAACAACTGGGCGTTTCAACCACCTGAGAAATACTTTTGGTTAACCAAGTCCAGGTTTCTATAAATAATAACAGGTAAATTATTTTATTACATCCCTGAAAAAGGAGAATAGACTATGGTCAGAATTGATTAAATTTGAGAAACAGCTCATTGTACCAAATAAGTGTTCTCTGTGCTATATTCCATTTTAACAACTGCAGGAACTATTTTTTATAGTGCCTTGAGGGACACATGGGAGCAAGACCTTAATTTGTCTTTTAGTGATTATGAATTTTCATCCATATGTGCAAAAGTCTCACTTGCCAAAAACTTCCCTTTGCATCTTGGAACAAAACTTCAGGCTTTTTCACAGAATCTACTTTACTTAAAAGTTCTCATGGGGGATTCCTGGGACATCTCAGCTGATTTTAAATCCAAAGCTGTTCTTGGCACTTTGATAAATTTATTTGTGTAATATGATATGATACAAAATTATTGAAATGGGCATCATGCAGCCATTCAAAATGTTTGATTTGTCCCCACCTATTTTCTTGTTAAACAACAACTCAAATCTTTTTTTTTTTGTTAAGTAAATGAAATGTAGGTTGAGTACTCTTACATACTTGGGAAGGAAATGTGTCCCAATACTATGGTCTACACCTGAAGTTCTCTCTGTAAACATGTTTTGCAGCACACAAAAATGTGTCTTCCAGTACACAAAAAATTTGCAGTTGATCTGTGTGACATTAAAAAGGAATTCTAGAAAGGGTGGACATCCTTCTAGAAATTATGTCAACAAATTTTCATTTTCTTGGTGTTTTTTGGTTGGTACATTGCTGTGGTCCCTTGCGGTTTATCAAACAAATAAAAATAATTAAAAAAAAGATGCATTTCAAGTAAGCTTTATTAATTGTAAAAAATGCACATAAATGAAAAAAGTATACAGGGAAAGAACGGGAGACTATGATGATACTGATGTAGAGTTCTAAATTTTTTTGCAATGTAATTAAACAGGTTGATGAGGTAAGAAAAAGAAAAAATGTTTTTTTTAGAAATTTAAAAGGAGTCAACAAAAAACAAAATAGGCACTTCAATTTTGATTTTCTATACATATATTTTATCTGCTTCATGATTGCTTGTCCTGGATGAAGTTGCAACTTTGGACTGCAGACTGAAGAGTTGCTTGTAACGGTTTGCTAGTTTTTTATGATTCAAACAAACAATCGGAAAATAAGGAGAAATAACTTGAAAAGTGATTTCTTTTTTAGATTTGAGAGAGAGTGGCACAAAGCACATTTAAAAATTGCATTTGTATAAATTGCTTGCCTTGCATTTTGGGGGGGGGGGGGGGGCAGAGCCTACCCCAGCACCCTTCTAGCACCGATCCTGTGATCAAGAAACTTAACTGAAACTGTTTTGATAAAACCAGCCTTGAAAGCTGGAAGTCTGGAAGTCTGTTTGTGTAAATGTGTCAGCTAAGTGCTGGAATCATGGCAATAATAGCTGGAGCTGTCTCTTCGCTCCGGAAGGGTTTTGTCTGTCACCCTTCTGCTGTCTCACTCCCTGTGGCCGGACCATCTGGATATGACGGAGTGCCACGCTGTCATGGCGGGGGCAGTGGCATCTCTCGCCTGGAGTTGTGGAGGAGGGGCACATGCTTCAGTTAATATTACACAGCAACCATGTGCATTTTTGGGTTTGGTTAAGGGGGGGGTTGGCAGAGCAGCTGCTCTCCGGAAGGTCCCAACACTGTGCTGGGAATGCTGCAGGTCTTACAGTTGGGGGTCAGACATGGCATTACAGGACAGGGCTGAATTCAGGAGCATTCTCTAGCATAGCCCCTTGGGATGCCATGTGCATGTTTGTCCCCTTCACAACCCTCCTTTGTGCCCCTCTGCAGTTCCACTTACACATATACCTCCTTTCCCATCCTGTGCTTGGTGAGATTTTTTCCTGTCCCTAATAATCAATACATGAACCATTTTGCTTTTTGAAGGAAATGTAAAATATGTATATTGTGCAAAGACATTTTGATATTTTTTAATGCATTGTTTTTAAGAAAGATACTGCAAACAAATATGTAAAACAATTCAACTAAATTCGTATTTAGTTCTCCGAAGGTGTATGCAAGTGGTGAATTGCTCTGTTGTGCTACAGTATCATCTGTTTTCCGTGCCCTTCAGCACACAGTTATAAAGCACACACGTGCTTGTGCTTCGTCCGCCGTAGTCTCTGGGCTATATCTGTCCCCAGTACAGACGACCCACCGGGTCCCCCTTAGTTGATCCGTTTGATCTCACCCCTGCTCTCCCATCCGTTCCAACCCCCACCCCCCCACAAGCCACATGAGCTGGTGACCTTCTTAGACTCCACTGTCTGGAGTCTGGACCGCGTGGCTTCGAAGGTGAAGACTGCTGCAACACAGCTGCTGGTTGAGAATCAATGCTGTCCTGGCAAAATTTGGTTTAGATGGCCAAAAGCACAGTGCTGTCAAGTCTGTGGTGATACAAAAAGAGGCTGCAGTGCTTCCATACCCAGAGACAAGGCCAGTTTCAGACCCTCTGACAGATAGTGGGAGAAATACTGGTACATCCTTTCTTGGTGAGAAGGGGTATACTTGTGTGCAGCAATATTCCAGGCCACTTTTGAATATTAAGAGTTGCTATTACTTTAGGGACACCAATTAGGAAAAATTATTCAGAGAAAATAGTATATAATAATTTTCTGCTTTGCACATGCTGCTGGTAATTCAATAGAAATATATTTAAAAAATAGAATTTGAAATATTATTTACACTTGATCTGCCTTGTTTACATGCTTCCAAAATAAAGATTAGGGTTTGGCTTATATCAGTAAAACACTGCATATGGATCACTGATGAATTTCTGAATTATGGGCTCAAGTGATTTGTAATGTAAGGGTAAGGCAGAAATTATTGACTTTGCAACCACTATGCACCATAAGGACAATATGGAGAAGAGTACAGGTGAGGAGCAAAGCTGCTTGAGCTGCGTAGGAAACAGAGGAGCAACATGGTGACAGCAAACCTCAATTTTCTCTTTCATTAAAGAGTAGATCCCAGTAAGCAGAGCAAGCTGGCTGATGTGGGCAGGGGTCCAAGGCACTGCCGGCTCAGCACAGTGGGGAAACCATTGAATCGCAAAGAGGCACCAGCTGCCAAGACTACTTAGCAAGGGGAAAAAGCCATAAAGAGAATTATTTTCCTGAACTCTATTTAGTTCCAGTTCTTCTGCTCCATCCTTTGCCCCTCAGTGATGCAGAAAGAGTCATTGCTGGGTCAAACCAATGCAGGATCACTTATATGAAATCACACGGCCAGGAGAGGTGGAGGAATGTTGAATTGCTTACACCCCCCCTCCCACCACTTGTCCGTCTATGCACAATTGTTGCCAACAACAACCCCTCCCGACGCCATAATGCTAAAGACCTTCAATCCCAATCCTGAAGGTTGCTGCCGGTATGTCAGAATGGACAGGTCTTATATCGCTCAGTTAGAGCTGAGTTGTATCCCTGCTGTGAACTGGTGGGCTGGAGTCTCACAAGATGATTTTGATACCACTAACTGAGAAGGGCAGCACCAGGGACATGCCCAAGTGAACTGTGGGTTGCTCAGGTCCACGGTGATCCCAATAAGACCTTCATTTCAACACAGTCACCTCATTATCCTCTTCATCTCATTTAGAGGGAAAGATTCTTTGTTTGAAACACTGACACACTGTGACACCTTTTGTGACCAATCTGGTTTTGAAATCTATTTTGCAGTCAGACTTCCTAACTACCTTTCTGATTTCCCTTGTTCATTCCCTTTTTCTGATTTTCTCCAGAGGGATTTTCTAGAAAACCCTCAATGTTTGTAATGTTATATAAACCACCGGAAATAAGTGAAGTGGTAACTTCTCACCCCTTGAGTATTGTCAGCTATTACGAGTGGAGTTCTGTACAAAGAGCATGTAAAGGGATTTGCCATACACAGTATTCAAATAAATTAGATTATAAATCCATAATAAAAAACTATATTAATTCATACTAGCTGAGTTACCCAGTGTTGCCCAGGTTAGAAAGTGGAAAGGTGAAAAGAAACTTGATATGTCTCCAAGTTTTTACCCTTAAAGTGGATGCATTTAGTACATGCGTGTTGTCAGTGCTGTTGAACAGAATGGAACACTGAAGAAAAGAGTGTGTGTGTGTGTGTGTGTGTGTGCGTGTGTGTGTGTGTGTGACTATACAAAAACCACTTTTCACTTACCATGAAAAATACTTTTGTATCTAATTTCAATTCTGTGGCTTGAAACCCAGAGCTTTGCATACAAGCAGACATGCAGATAAACAAAGATTCACCATTATAGATCCAGAAATATTAAGCAGATTTCGTAGAAAAAAGCGTTATTATTTTTAACAGACTACTGTGCATGGTTGGTACCCTAAGACAAAGGAGGCTGCTGAACACTGTGACTAAAAATAACCTGCATTTTGAATTGTTAAAAATTTGGTGTTAAAATGTAAAATTAAAAGGGATGTTTGATTATAATGAACATTTATTTAATCCAGTGGTCACAGGTTCTTTGCATCATCACCACATGCAGGGCCACTCTTTCTGTACCTCTGTGGAGGCCCTTCTGTAGCACTGTTTGTGTCTGGAGAGCTGAACACCTGTTGAGATGAAAGCTCGTATTTTTGGAAGTCTCCGTGCCCTGCTGTTGGCCTGAGTTATGCCTTACTGCACTAGTAGAGTCCACGTCACCTTCAACTTTGCCAAAGGACATCGTCAGATCAATGTTTTCCTCTCCTGACTGAGCCCAGGGTCTGCAAAGGCATAATCTGACAGTGCAACTATGCAACAGCCCTGAAATCCCCAAATTCCACAATGCTAAAATCCCGTGATACACACCACCAGAATCCTGTAATCCCACAGTGCCACAACCCTCCAATCCTAAAATCTTCCAACCCCATGTCTGGCCTGCACTGAAATTTCCTTCATCTTTTTCCTCCTCACTATTACAGAATAGCAGGCAATTTTGAAATCCTTGTACTTCATTTCCTTGCTTTTAACACAAATCATACTTTAAAAGTGGTCAAAGTGACTATAAAGAATTTCAAATAAAAAATATTTATTTCCTGGGTACTCCAGAATGAAACATGCCTATGTAAGTCATTTTAGACCTTAGTACTCAGAAGGGGTGTTTTGTCTTAAAGCTCACTGGGGTTATATAAGTGACACATGAAATGCAGCCCCCATTGTCCCCAACGGACAAATTGCCACAGTCCTGGTGGTGGGATTGAGGCAATTACAGGATCCTGAAAAAGCACCTCAGTCAATGTCTACTCACACTCATATCCCAAACAGATAAACCCAAAGCTGGCCTCACCACTATAATTTACCTTGGCTCACTGGTTTTTGTTCTTATTATTATTGAAATGGTACAGCTGTCTTCTTAATTGCAGGCATGCTGATGGAGATGTGGCCTGTATGTTCCTGACCCCCTCACAAGATGGGGGAGGAGTGAAATGAGAAGGACAGTGATCTGTAAAGCACACACTTTCTAGGCTGTCTCAGGGCAGCTTGCTTGTTGGTTGAAGGCAGTCCTGTGTAGCTGTTCTGGGAGGGCTCTGCTTCACCTAGAAATTGTTTGTAATGAAACTGTCAACTGAAAATACTTATTTTTATTCACTTAAGTGTGTATCTGTAAGTCACATGTCTACTCCACGAGTAACAGTGGGCATATATGATCAGCTGGTATTAAACACTATCTGGAGTCACTGCTTAGCTTTCCTTCTGGACCCCAGACCACTGTCTCAGCACCATTCCAGTGTTTACATTTAGAATGAACCAGTTTTTTCTCTCCTGCTTGCTGAACCTTGACAGCGGAATTCCGGCTCACTGTCGTCCAACGTTGCCACATTATTTCCTTGGGGGACGTGGGGTGTTTAGGGGCATCTTGCCCTTTTTGCCAGTATTTTGAGTTTATTGAAATTAATTTAGGTTCAGCAAAAAATCTGTTATTTCCACCTAAGTTTGTTTTTTGGCCGGTTTCTGCTGTAAATAAAACTAGAAATCCAGTTAATTAAATTGAAAAGGTTACTCCTCATTAGAGTCTTGTTAAGAAATGAACGCCTCCTCCCTTGGGCTAAGCTCAGCAGGGAGTTGTTCTGCTGCGAAAGCAGTGCATGACATATAGTACTCTGTCCAGCCGAAGGGTGTAGTGTTTTAAAGTGGTGCCAAAATTTGGCCTTATTAAAAAAAATAAACTCAAAAAAATACTCCTCTAGATGATGGTGGTCAGGGAAAAGTTGCAGTCAAAAGCAGTTTTGCACTTCCAGGATTTACTCCTGGTGCTGGGCAGTGAGACATTTTGGCAGGTGTGATGGAGTGGGCAAAATTTGTGCCTCCAGCCAGGTGGAGGGTGTACACATGTCTTAGTGAGGAACAGTCCAGTTTGATGTTTGACGGACCATTTAACATGACTTACACCTGCATTCACGCTCCATTCTGCATTTTAATCAATGATTGATGGTGCATTGGATTTTGACCTTTTAGCCGATGCTGGTTTGCCCTTTTTCAAGGCATTGCATGCATAACAAATAGACTAGTCACTCACTGAACAGGCTGTCTGTGTTTTCTCATGGTATCAGTATGGCAGTTAAGAGGATAGACCATTCTTCTCAGAATGTGAGTCAAATGAATGTCATTTTTGATTTGTTTGAGTTTAGGTTCACACATTGCTGTCCTCACCTGAACTGTTTCATTGGTTGTCTTCTGCACCCCTCAGACCAAGGCTAGAAGTATATTCTTGCAGCCATCTTTATAGAAACCCTTTATTTGTTTGGACTTATTTGGCTCTTTGTCCAATAGTATTTTTCTGAGGTTTATAGTTGATTGGATTTTTAAGGCTCATTCAGTTTTTTTGTTTCAAAAAATGAGGTAAAATTTTGTGCTTTGTTAGAATATTTGAAACTATATGTATGTGAGAAGTATTCAACAATATTATACTGAATGGTGTATGAAATGATTTAACTGCAGCAGACTCAAGATGACAATGGCTGGCTGATGGCCTGTGATGCAAAGAAAAAGTGGAGACAGACCAGGGAATGTGAGTTTTTTTCACACGGAGTATTGTGGAGCGCATATAAGATTTCAACCTTTTTGATGAGGCATGTGAAAAAGCAAGAAAGGGACAATAAATAATGGCTTGACTGCATCAGTAAATTTAAATAGGGAAAGAAGCAGGTACAACACATTGTTGATAATGTGGTGTGGAAGCAAACAGCATCCAGCTTCTTCCACTGATGAAATGTGATCCAATCTTTTAATTCAAATTTCTTTACACCAGATAGCTTTGGCAAAAATGGCACCCGAAAGGCAGGTTTAGTTCAAATCAAGTTTGCTACTATATGTACAAATGTTATAATATTGCATATTTCATTCTTTTTAAAAATACATTTTATTAGATTGATGACCAAAGTGTATTTGTGTGAGACAGGCTAATAATACAGAAAGTACGAAAAATTCAAGCAATTTTCTTTTAATATAATGGATTAAAGTTACAAATAGGAAAAAAAGTAATTATTCAGTTCCCCTAAGGGCCTTTTGTATTTTTGTCACTATACAGCAAATCCTTAGTAAAGAATATAGTAGTTCTGTAAGGGTGAAGCATGGAAGTTTTCCTAAACTAATGTGGTACTAGTTAGTAGATGATTAGTAGATAGATATTTACTAGATGGTCATAATGGAATTGTACCTGTTCCCCTAAATACTCTTGAATTGATAGGACAAGACTTGTAGACAGGACATCTAAGAATATTGAAGCCACAGAAAGAAAATTTGAAAAGGAGTCTTAGAGGAAGACTTCATTTTGTGGCTCACAGCAGTAATAAAACTGAAAGAGTCTTCATCTGGTTTCATGTTTGTGCTTATGAATAGAAACACAACTGAAATCTGGCATTGTTGCAGTTAAGAAGTGTTCCGGAATTCCCACTTGGAGCTTTTATGAAGGGAACACATGAGGGGCGTTGTGTACATTATATAAGGTGGCCTCTTGATGGGTTTGAGTTTATAAAAGATGCTAAAGAAGTTACCCATGTTGTCCTTTAACTATAAACTTCTTTTTTATAATACCAACTCACATAAACCAATTTAGAACTTTTCTTAAAAGTACAAGCCCATTTAGTATTCATTTAGTACCTGAACTGGATTTTATTTAGTTTTTTTGTATGGTTTCAGGAGCTATATGGTGTCTTGTGTTTTGGGACATCATAAATTCTCCTTTAACTCTCAGGAGAGTTACATTATTTTTTCCAGCTGGTGTGTGTGAAAAGACTGTGTGTGTGTGTGTGTGTGTGTGTGTGTGTGTGTGTGTGTATGTATGTATGTGTGCGCGTGCATGTGCGCGCGCTGTGGACTGCACAAATGCACTCACTGCACTCTCTTTCTCTCTCTCTTTAGCCTTCTCACTTTCCCCACAGTTGCTGTCCCCCATCCATCTGTCAGGATGCCATGTGGCTGACATCAGCACCCGGACAGCGTCCTGTCCAGGCTGCCCTCAGGGGGATGTGGTGGCGGGGTACTGGCGGCCAGGGGCAGTAGCTGACATCACTACTGACTAGCCTAGTTGGTCTCTCAGGAAGGTCCCCCACCCATACACCCCATGTCTGAGGCTTTGGGAATCTAAGTTTCTGGACGTGTCCAATCTGGAGCATGTATAGTGGTGTCCTGTGTCATGAATGTATGCTCTGGGGGGCTGTTCTAAGGGTCAGGTGATTTTGTTGCTTTTCAGCTGTCTGTCACCTCTGGGTTTTTATGTTGTTCACAGTACTGTCATTACAGTCAGCTGTTCGGCTGGAAAGTGTCGACTGGGAGCTGTATGCAGTGCTGCAATAAAGAAGGTTCCCTAAGCTGCACCTGTGGGTGTTAGTCATCCTTAAATATCTTCTAATGCAAATTTTTAAAGGAGAACACAATGAAATCACATGGTTGACCTCCTCTATTACTGGTTATTGGAGTTTCTGAGATGGTTTATATACAGTTTGTTACACCCCCACCCCCCGAGGAGTTAAAAAATGTTTTTAATGGTTTTTTGATAGCTAGAAGAGGCAGTGTAACAGTATTCAACATTCAGACAAGAATGATGGACTAGATAGTGATTCATTTTTACAGTCCTGGAATGTCCTGGGACAAGTCGCATGATCATTATTGTTGGATTTACTGTTGCATCGCTGTGTATTAGCTGCCCCACTCAGATTTTAATTCAGGTAGCATTAAGATCACAGAATTCTCACAGAATTTCCCACAGACCTCATCACTGTGGAAATTCCATTTTCTGTCTTCCACTTGTGTCAAACAACCTGCTAAGTATCCACTGCCCTGAGTAAATATACTGCATAAAAATAGACTGGTTCTAATACATTATTTTCTCTATAAAATCATATTGCAAACAAATAAATATCATGTGACTACTGTTTCAGGTCCATTTCTGCATGATTTCTGATTGTTTTATGGAGGTGACTCAGCGGAAGGTTTTGCCAGTTGGGAACTGCTGAGGTTGTTAAGATTATTGATGTTAGTCTGGCTGCCATAGGGTGGGTATTACGTCAACGCTAGAAAGGGCCTGACAGTGAAGAAGCAATACCCCTTTTTAAAATGGTAATCTTCCCATATCTCCCTAGAACTCAGATTTCTTGCCCAAGCAAGTGGTTCAACTAAACTAATCTCCTGCTCTACACGTTCTAAGCTGGTTGGTTCCTAGAGCCACTAGTGAGAGATTTTAGGACTGTGCACTGGGCTTTAGTGAGGGTTGCACACACAGCAACACACAGCATGGAAGAAAGGTGCAGGCCAGATGGGAGGTGGTTCAGGTTTATGAGCGGACAGGGTGGCAAGGGCAGGCGTTGAAATGAAGGGTGATGGATGTTTGAAATGGGTTTTGGGGATGGACTAAAGAGCAGGATAAGTCATCAGCGGTCAAATACTTCATCTTCGTCTGTGTTGTACCGGAGAATGCCACAGGAGCTCACTTCCTCGGTTCCCTTTCCTTTTCATTTCTCATGTCCTCCGTTGTCTTCTTTCCCTGCTCCTCCTGTAGCTTCTTAGTATTTTCCACTTGTTTTCTATCTGGTTCGCTTCTTCTCTTGCTTTTTCCCCTCCACCTTTTTTGTCCTTTCATCTTTTCTGACTTATCCCTATTGCTCTCTCCTTCCTGTTCCTTTTGCACCCTCTTGTCTTTCTATATTATTCCACCCTGGCTAAAGTTGTCTCTTGTTTTACAGCTGATGTTAAATTAATTCATGCATGGTAAGCATAGACCCTGTGTCTGTCTGCTCTTGAACAGAGAGCACACTGTACTGAGCTGGACATTTGTCAAGAAGGCAACTTTCATGCCAGTTTCTACATGACATTTTTCATATTTTGAATGGTCAGATCCAGCAAGTCTGTGTTTCACTGTATTATTTCAGTGATCATCAGTGAGGCAACAATGATTTACACTGTGAATATTAAATCCATGGTGGAATAATCTGAATTAATTTGCTGAATGTTTGTAGAGGTATTTACTTGGATATAATACAGTAATCCCTCAGTATCTGAATCTAATGAAAAAGGCATCAGATACCAAAAAGATTACCAAGTGCTTATTTCCCATTATTTTAAATGGGGAAAATAAATAAATACTGCACTCTCAGTCCACCAAAAAAAATTTCTATATAACCTTCAATCCATGATTTCAACATAATAAACACTGTAAACACCAGTTACCTAATTAGAAAACACTTTATGTTGTTAATAATTTGCATGTTTATAAGTCGTGGTGCTTTTGGTACAGTACAGGACATTTCATGTTAGTGCCGCTGCCAACACTCAAATAAATAGGTTTATTATAAAAATGAAATGGAGCTAAAAACATGGTAGATAACAATTTTAACAAACAAGGCTGAAAACTTTTGCTGGGTATCATGGAATGAAGTGAAGAAGAGAGGTTTGGAGGGAGGCATCTGCACCAGTAGTCACTGTCAGGGGTGTAAACCAATTGGAAGGGATGGAGAAGGGGTGGATGTGGGGTGAAAAAAAAACTCAGAATTGAACTTTCTTTATCTTCAAATAATTTTCTTTTGTCAATCTCCTTATTACCTGTGACAGCATCTTCAGCTGTGTTGCTGAAAGCAAGGCTCCTCGTCATTTCACTGTCATGTTCAATAGTTGCTGAGATCATTGTGTTTGCTGCTCCAAAACTTTCTTTTTAAGTTTTATTGTCCAGCATGGGAAGGATTTTAAGTTGCATGAAAATCCTTCCTCCTCTTTCTCTGTTGAAAGAAATCCAGCTGAATTATCCAGCTTAAATCAGAGTAAATGTGGTAACGCTGTGCAAACATGATCAGACACAGCAAGCATGAGACTCATGAGGAAGCAACTAATAGGATACTAGTTTAAGCATGTGAGTTTCAGACTTTCACTTCAGACAAATTTGTAACAGTACACAATACAGTTCATTACAATATATGTATTATTTTATATTAAAATGCACTGTGTGGTATTGCATGGTATTTATTTGTTGATTTTTAAATTTATTTAGAATTTTATTCTTATTTTGGTTTTTTTTATTATGGATAAGCTTCTGAAAAAAAATTGCTATGGCAACATATTCATTTCAGATAATGATATTTAGGTATTGATTTTAAAAAGCCGTTATAGTGAAAAGTTGGATATAGAGAGTTTGGAACCCAAGGACTGTTGTATTACATAGATGTGGGTGGAAAGGAAAATTTAGGTAAAGATTCTTTTTTTTTTCTGTTTCTCATTTTTGAACAATTTACAACTATTTACATATAGCAATGAGTGTGTTTAGAGTGTTTTAGTTAGAATGAATTAAATCAGTTTCTCTTATTTAGCAGTAGCTTACATGCTACTCAAAGCAATTTTATAATCAGAGGAAAACACAAGTAGTGTTTTAAATAATCAATATTACACAGCGCTAAATGTCACAGATACATTACAGGCTACTGCTACAGAGGACTCTGAATTGCTTTGATTCTGTTAATTTGTGCTTTTTAAAGAGTGTAAACCGAGATTAGTGCAATTTTAATTCAGCTTTAGCTATATATTGGTCCTTTTCCCGAGTGCTTGTCTCAGACCACTAAATATAGATTGATGTTTCTCTAGGCTGTGCAGAACTACAAAAAGAAATGATGTACTTTTACTAATAACAGCTGGTAAAAGTGGCAGAATGACACATGACAAAAATGCAGTTAAAAACAGCATGAGGTAAAAAGCCTGAGTGCAGCAGGGGCTAGGAAACAAAACCTCCTAAGGTAGGAACAAGCCAACTGGATGCCCAAATATCCTCCCTGTCTGCTCACAATTTGCAACGTAAACGCACTATTCACACCTCCAAGGGCTGATTTTTACTGTCTCTTTCCTCTCATTCCACAGAAACCTTCGAGTCCCTGGTCTCCTTCGCCATGAACCACACACTCTCCATGTTCGACACAGCCTATCAGCCCTTAGCACAAGAGGCTCGTGGCCCTGTTTCTGAGCTCTTCAACGACTTGGCCCTTTACATCCTGGGCACAGAAGCTTCAGTGGAGCGAGCGGTACACCGCTTCTATGATGGGCTCTTTCCCCTGGTATATAGCCGGTTGGTGAACCCGGGGTCACCGCCTCCCACAGCTGACCGGGCCGAGTGCCTGCGTGCCACTCGGCAGGATGTAAACCCGTTTGGGCCACACCCACGGGCACTGGCTGGGGAGCTGGTACAGGCCCTATGGGCAGGCCGTGCTTTGAGCCAAGCTCTAGCTATAGGTTCTGATGTCCTCAATGCCACAGAGCGGGTGGCATTGTCACGGGACTGCGCCAGGACCCTGGTACGCATGCAGTACTGTCCCCATTGTCGTGGCCTCACACTTATTCGGCCTTGCGGGGGCTACTGCCTCAATGTGATGCGTGGCTGCCTTGCTGGCTTGGCAGAGCTAGACATGCCCTGGCGCCGCTATGTCACTGCCCTGGATGGGCTCATCAATGCACTGGCTGGCACACATAACCTGGAGCTGGGACTACTGGGGGTCCGCAATCAGATCAACGATGCCATCCTCTACACACAATTGCATGGCCCTCGTCTCACCGCCACGGTGAGTAAACCCCCAAAATACAGAGTGTGCATCGTAGAAAAATACTAACAGCTTCTGCACTGTAATCCTCACTCTTTTCCAGTCACTTACAAGTCTTATGTTTACCTGTTGTAAATGCTCACAAACTGCTTCCATTTAAGCATTCTGTTTTTTTCAGTGTCCTCGTACCTGTTACTTAGCTAAAGTTTGGGATACTGATTTACATTTGGAAAGTGTGACTTCTCTTACTGGGTGTCCACTGAAGGATGGAAACTTCTTAAGTGCCTCCATAAGATGTCAGAGATTTGGTTTACTGCACTGAGGGACGTTTTCTGTTTGCTGTTCATTTTTTAAACTCTGTATGAAGGGTTGGGTTGAGAGAAAGAAGATTTATGGAGATCTGAATTGAGATTAAAATTGTAAAAAAATATTATTAACTGGCCACTCAGTTGCCTTTCTTTATGACTAATAAATTTGGATTTTGAGTTATAATATCTGTTCAACAAATTCATGGGGGACACTTCTACACAGCTACTTGTACATCACTTTAACTTATAATATTTATAACTTGTGGATGCATTAGCCCACAAGTTATCCTCATTTATCCCAGTTTAACCCTACTAGCTGAGACACATGGAAATCTATAAACTGTGATGTATGGTTTTGTTACCACAACATGACTAGACATTTAGTGTTGTATCAGTCAATAACTCCAATGAATCCTAATGGAAGCTGACCTCTGACCTCAAGGTCTAAGAACAGATGATCTCACTATAGCCCAGGTATGTCTTACCACTAAGTAGAAAGAAGAGACTATATCTTTTTGAGGATGGTTGCAAATGATGTTTTCACATTGCTGGACCAGTTATCAGTGGTGCCCTCTGATGCATACAAGCAATTTGAAAGTGGCAGACAGTAGACTTTGGCAGACATACAGAATGTAAGCAGCAGTTCTTCTGATGAAATTCTGGACGAACTGCCATCTGCAGAAGTCACAAGTTACTGCTGCTATTAACAGTGCTGGAAGTCCTAGCAGGAGCTCTATTCAGGGACAGTCTGTCCCTCCAGTCATTTCAGACACTGCAATTATACTCCAGTCTTTCCCACCTTGTAAGCCCACCCATCGTCCGAGTATTTTGGAATGCTGTTCTTACTATTGTATCTCCATGTTAATTAGTAAGATCCTATTTCTCATAGGGAAAAGGGGAGCAGTTGCCATGACAGGGACATTGGAATTCTAGCATTCTCCCAAACCACCTCCCAAAACCCAGTTTCTCTTGAGCTGCCTTGGAATTTACCCTGTGAGCCAGAATGGTTCCAGCCAGTCAGAACTGATCCATAAAAGTTCAGGATTTTTCTCTTCGGTGCAGCAAAGTTAACTCAAAACTTAACCACTTTCAGAACACATGACATTTTTTTATGGTGTATTGGTAGTTTCTCCAGAAAGAATGATCATAACACAACCTTTTCAGCTATTTCCATGTCCTCCCCATCTTCTCTGCTTCAAAAGTTCTGTGACTTTTTATTTCCGCTCATAAAGGATGACCAAGCAATCCAGAGGATAAAAAGCTCCACACTACTGAGCTGATTATAACTTTCAGACATAGTTTGTTAACATGAGACTAGGGAATAATTTTTTCACTACAGCCACTATCAAAGTAGTTATTCTGGCAGAGTGTATTTTCCCCTGGTCGATGTATTCCAAGCATTTTGTAGTTTGAAACTAGGTGAAGACTACCTTTTATTCAAGTTGCAAACATGCTCTGTTAAGGAATGCAACCATGCTGTGCTGGGAAGAAACACAGAAGCATTGGTGTGGGATATGGTGTGGTTTTGGGATACCATTCCCAGATGCCAAGACAGCTCCTCACTTGTGTCTATCCATCTTCCTTTTTCTCCTTTAACTTCCAGTTTTTGACCTCACCTGTGCCAGCGTGTTTCAGGGTCATATATGTAGTGAAAGGGCATTGAACCACACAAAGGGGATTAAGTTTAGTGAGTTTCTGTTTTTTCTGAACACTTGTCATCTTTTCTTGTGAGTTGTGTTTCCCTCTCACCCATCTCCACATCTCCTTAACCTTTGGGTTATGAAATGTTACTGATGAGGTTTCTCCACCCAGATTAAGGTATACGCAGTAGGAACTTATATTATTTCACCTAACTGGAGTCCAGCACAGAGAAGCCCAGTTAAAACAAACTTGTCACATGTTAGCAATTGTAGTATGTGAAATTGACACATTTTGGCTCAGTGATCAATTGTCTATTTATCATCAGCACACTCAACACATTTAGCTGTGCAACATCATTTTCCCAGAAACATGCATGGAAAGGCAAAACTGTTTATTCACAAATTTGTTATTTGTTCTGTTCATACAAAAACCAAGTGACAAAGACTTGCAGATGTGTAAGTTTGTGAAATGGCAGCAATCCCTTTCTGCAATGGAAGGCATATCAGAGTCAATGAGCTGTTAAGCTCCTTTCAGCTAAGGCTTTACCAAACCTTCTCGTTTTTCTGAAAATATTCCTACCTCAAATTGTTAATAGCAACTCCTGCTTAAAATGGAATGGAGGGCCGAATAACGAAGTGGTAGCAGAGTGGCGGGGTGGTGATGGTATGTGGAGAAGTTACAAAGAACATGATAGCAAAGTCCAGGTGTTCAGCAGTATCAGGTGGCCTCTTCCAAATTTTATTTTTTTCAGGTCCAAGTTTCCAACCAGCCAGTTTTTGCACCCTCAGCGAGTTGTGGATAGTCCATTAGCCAATAAAGCTTTTCTTCCCTTGCCTGCTTTCTTGCTCTTGGAATCACACACAGAGGCCAGCCCTTTTCCTCCAGGGCTGCCAATTTATCTCAATCTGCTGATAATATATATGCACCTTTGGAGAGGGCCAGAAGCACTCTGTGAGACTATGTCTATAATTCACTGCAATGCAGAAGGTTAGGAACCACCTGCTAATGGATTTCTACCTGGAGAGGCTAAATGTGCTTTTTCACCCCTCTTCAATAATTACTGCTACTACATACAGCAGTAACATGGGAATACAGCAATTTCTTGTCATTCTTGACTACCTGTTAGCATTACAAATGTCTCATTTAGGTTGAAGACAGAAAAGCACTACTGCATCTGGCATCTTCAAAACTAAGATTCAAAAAATGTGAATAAACTGAACTGAGACTAGCAGTTACACTTTATAGGTCTTCCCTTACAGTTTTCTTAACAACAAACCTCTCTGAGTTCCTGGAGGTTCACGACCATGAGACTAAATGGATTTTTAAGCATACACCTCTGTATCTGACTTGCACAATAGTCAATAGTCACAATAGTCAATGTACGGGTTACAATCACCACTGGTATAAGACTAAACGATAATTCTATAAAGGTTTGTAATACTCAGTTGTGGATAGTGGAGTTAACACAGATATTACTACATTAGTGTTTTTAAATGTTGGTGAGATGCTTCGATCGTTGATGCATCCCACTCAACTCTCTGTGTCTATGTGAAGTATAGGGATTAGAGTCACACATATTTGTGACTGGGACAGCATCTGCATGTCTGAGAGGGAAGAGGAAGTGTCTTTTTCTATGTAACTGTTTCTGACATAGAATGTGTCTGTCCAGTGAATAACTGGCCCCCTGTGCGGCATCCTCCCGAGATCACTTCAGTCGTGTGGTATTTAGGTGAGTGGATTACAAGTTAACTGGCATAAAGGACACTCCTCAGGCACTTTAATATTGCATGGCAACAAACACAGCTTTATTCATTGTACCTTTTTCCGAAAGCAATCATGTTGGAAAGCATTCACTGAAAACAGTAATTGCTGGTTGAAAATGTATGGCCACCGCAGGTATACCCATTAAATACATTTGCATGCACTTTGTCCAAGAGAACGTGAATGGCCTTAAATTACTCCCACAAAATTGCCCTAAACCATATGCTTTATGGTAGTTTATTTAAGGCTACATCTAGCAAACATCAATGAAGACAAGAGTGAAAATAATTGCTTTTGCTGGGCTTTTGGGAAATAAATGGCTTCCTCAACATCCACAAACAACTGTTTAATCCTTGGTATAACATGATCACTCTGCAGCTTGGTCTGCTGGTTTTCATTTCAACTCATTGTCTAACTCTTCTGACATCACTTCATTTGGCTAATCAGAAGTAAATCAGACACCAACTGGAACTGAGCTCTGAGGCCTGTAGGACTGGAACACCTCACTCCTGGTCTGGCACCTTAATGGAATCTGTTGACTAACAGGGTAAGAAAACCAGTCATGTCTACTTGCCGCTTCACAGTATAAGCGAGCAGAGTGCAGATTAATTTATGGGGTTTTATTTATATGGTTCTCTTTATATTCCTTCTCAGGGCTGCACAGTGGTTCAGCAAGTAATGTTGTTGCCTCATAACAGCTGGGCTGTGTGGCTATGGGTTTGAATCTTGTTCAGGCCATCAAGTTTACCTGTGTGTCTACCCTATGCTGGGCTACTGCTCCATCCAGGGTATAGTCTCCTACTCTGATAACCCATTCTGGGAAAGGCTCTGGACTGCCACAAGCAGTTAAAGATTATAGATGCATTGTCTTCTCATTTTGTAACTGCTGCTCATTTAGTTCCATACATTACTTGTCCAATCAAAGGTCATGAGGCCTGTTCCAGAGGGTATCATAGGCCATGAAGCGGGGGAACACACAGGGGCACCTGTCTATAATAGGGCAAACACACACACTTATTCACACACATTTAGACAGTCAGCAATTTAATCAATAATTTACCTGAAATGCATGGTTTTGGAATGTGGATGAAACCCATGTTGTAAATGGATGGTCAAAGATAAATGTAAGGGTTACAATCACGACTGGATTTTCCTTTTTATTAAATGTTTTGGGTGATTGTTATTTCACTAGAGCTGAAATAAAGACGAATTTGGATGTAGTGGGTTAAGCCACTGGTTCCACAATGTAGCAGTCTTCTTGTTTATCATTTACTTGTTGCAAGAGAGTGCCACGGCTAAAATGGGTTTTGAAGAATGATGTGTCTATTAAAGCGGCTTGGCCCCAGAAAAAATGCGGTCCACTTAGTATTGTATTAATCACTGCCAATTTTATTGTCTGAGTAAACAAAAATGTTGCTGGACCTGGTATTATTAAATGCACTTAACATGAGTGTGGAAATCATGATCAATGTTCAGCCGAGGCTATCTTTTAGTCAAGAATGGGGGAGTTAATGCAGACATTTATTGTTTATTAATTTGTACCTCAACAAGCATGAGTGTTTTCGGCTGTTTAGGAAGTATCAGCGAGTGAGTTTTTTTTCACAGTGAATTAACATTTTTTGAAGTTGTCAGGGTGCTGCAGTGGCTGTAGTAAGTGTTGTGGGAGTTCTACTACTGAGTAGTAGGCATTTGGGCCAGGCCTGAGGGCTACTTGGTCCGAGAAAGTGAGAAGCGAACAGTTATGTGAAAAAGTGGCTTTTGTGTTTTGATTGGGGCTTCTGCGTGAATTTTGTGGCAAGGGCCACTGTTAGCCTTTTTGGCCTCCACTCCCTCACCCCTTGCTCTGTTGGCTGATAGGCAATATTACAAATTTTGGGGGCTTGCCTGTGTGGCAGAATGCAAATCCTGCTGTAGACAAAGAGTATGAGTTCTGGCTTGGGTTGGCCCTTCCCAGAATGCTCTGTGGTATAGGCTAGTGAGGCCTGTGAGAAAGTTCCTGAGCTTCTTTAGCTAATCCTTGGACAAATAAACATCTCTGATGAACCACCACTGGTAGCAGTAAGTGAATCCTCCCAGAGGAACTCCTTGCTCACTGAAAGATTTCCCTAGTTCCTGTTCCTCCAAAGTCAGGGGGGTTTGGAATCATGGAGACAGACATACATATACACGTTCATGTATATGCAGCAAGAACCCTGGACATTAAATACACTCATAGATACATGATTCGTGTAAACAAATATATACCAATGAACAGCTCCATGCACTTGGAAAAAAGCTGTCTGTATACACATGTGAAATTAAGGTACAGAACAGCTGTACACATGCAGTAGGCTTAACCAGATGTATGACTCGTAACGACCCACAATTCAATTTGCTACACTGATGTGCGTTCTCACTCAATGTCAATACTCAGCACGCAGGTGATTCTAAGCAGAAAATATAAATTGCTTAAATGTTGGGCTGCCAGAAGCAAGCGATACGGTGGCTAAGGAGGGCTGTGAACTCATAGGTACCACCCAGTGGTTTGTTTCCACCTTTATTTAAACTCTGATTGAGCTGCCCCATAGAATTATTTGATGGACGAGTAAAGATGAACTGGCAGCCATTTCTGCAAGGTGTAGATAAGCTCCTTCAGATCACACACGGTGCCATTAATTTCCCGTCTTCAGCCACATGTCACCCTCTATAGCAAATGTGTACAAGTCACAGAGGTCATCGTGAGATAATGTTTTGTCTGCACAGAGCCAAATGATTTGATTGACCGACTGACTCATTGAATTATCGATTGACTGATTTGTTAGTTTCAAGAAAGGTCTTTGTTTTGAGAGTGGACAAAAATGTCCAGTGTAGCTTGTATGATTGAGGGCATGGTGGGCTTCCATTTGTATTTACAATATTATCCATTGTGTGAGAAGAGATCAAAGATCTTTACATTGATTTTGAAATTGATGTTAAGATCGTTTCAACCTGTGTCAGATGATTTTGTGCATTATTCAAAACTCTTTACTTGTTACCTTTCATAATATTGAGCTTTTTGAAATTAGGATGAATTAAACTGTTTTAGATGTCCTTTGCCCTTCTTCACTCAGCTGGAAATGCCCTTTCTATTAACATGTGACTGGGCTTTCTTTGCTAGAGGCACCCCAACAACTTTTAGTTTTTCCTGGTCTTCAGTAACTGATTTACACCCTGTGAAAAAAAAAAAAACAACAAATGATCCAATTATCATCTTAAATTGAACACACCGGAATAGCCCAACCTGCAAACCCTAGGTATTGAGGACCAAAAGAGAGGCAGAGAGGCAGTAAATAAGGAGCAATAAATCCATCGTCGTGAAGCTCCGGTGTACAACCCCCCCCACTGTTGTTACCCACCAAGCAGTCAAGTAATTGACCCACCAAATTAATCTCCTGCTAGTCTTTACTTAGCCTTTTCCCTGAGCATTATGGCTGGGGAATCTGCAGGCCAAACAAAACATAGTTTATTACTTTTCCAACATTAGTATACTGATTTTCTTTCAGGTGTTTTTTTTCTTGTTCTGCTTTGTTTGTTGTCATTTTCAGGGGAAACATGTTTAGCCCTTGAAAAATGGGACTCCTATGACTTGCATGATTATACATTCCTTTGTTTCCTGACCACTAAACTTATCCAAACACTTGCACAGCCCTGCAAATGCCAGTGCTGAAGCTGTTTCCATTCCAAAGGGACTGACCTCTCCCTCTGTTCTATTAGAAGGCCTTTTATAAAATTTGCTAAACATTTTTGAGGGTACGACCTGTTTAGCAACACTGTTGTCTGATGCAACTTGAATCGTCTCTGCAGGGAAATTCACTTATGCAGCAGCCTGAGAGATGACACCCAACATAGAAACATGTAAAACACGCAACAAGGTGACTAGATTCAAGGTCATCACATGTTCAAAAGGATGATGCATATTTTGCATTAGTCTTCTGTACTGAACTACAGCTTCATTTATAGTTGAAAATTACCAAACTGTATAGGGGAATAAATATGTTTAAACTCGTACTTCTTGCTTTGTTTTTGGAGGTATCGAAAATGTTCTGGATATATGATGTGGTTCCAGTTGATTTTACTCTGTTGCAAGGAAGCTTATAAGCCCTACAGGAATAAGCGGAGCAATGTACTGTAGCAAGCCTTAAATATCCTAAATGTCTATGTGATGCCATCATTTGCCTTTTAGTTACCATTTGCTTGGTTCTTTTCTAATGGCTCTTTTCTCTTTTCGAACACATTGATTCTGCATTAAATAAAGAGTAAAGCAACTTGTCAGTTTTTTTTTCTTAAAGGCATCTGCTTTGTGAATTGGAAATGAAAGGCAAAGTTAATATGTCCATTAGAAAGGAACTAGACAAACCTTTAAGTGATGAAATTAGCAGTCTTTGTTACTGCCTATAAATTAAAACAAAGATGTAGTTAAATTAGTTATATTGCTGTCTTCCTCCCACTGTGGACTTTTGAGGAAAAGTGCGTGAGTCAGCCGCCTAAGTATAATTGCAGGCCACTTAATAACACAGAGTGGTTTTAAACAGGCATTGATTGGGACAGCATGGGTCCTAAAGTATGTCTCAGCAAGTAAATCAATGCTCTAAGAAGTGTGGAGGTTCTGTAAGACTTTCTGACTGCAATAGTCCCATTTGAGTGACATCACAGTTGGTGGAGAGTAATGGGGAGAGGGGGTGAACAAGCTGCCCGTTGCTCAGTGCTGATATGTTCCTCTCTCCATGTAGATCATGTGCCGTCAATGCTTTTAAGCTCCGAGAGACCAGTAGCGTGAAAAAATTAGAAATCCTAACTGGAGTGGCCTTGCCAAAATGATGTGTGACGTCCTACCTCATTAACTCAACACTTATTCAGTGACTCAACAGTGTGGGTGGCAGTCATGGGTCTGAGCTTTTAAAGTTTGACTGATTCATTGTCGATGTCATAGTGTGCACTAATGTACAACACATAAAACACACCAGTACACAGTGTTTACATTGTATGCATGCAATTGCCAATTTAATATTTACTAGCTGAGTTATCTGGCGCTGCCCAGGTCAGAAAGTGGAAAAGTAAAAAGTAATAATACTCTATATATCACCAAACTGTTTTACCCTTGAAGTGGTTACATTTAGAGCCTCTGTGTGTCATCAGTCTGTGGAGGCAGGGCCCTTTTCTGTCTCAGCATGACAATGTCCCCGTGGACAAAAGAAGGGCCATAACGAAATGGTTTACTGAGCCTGGTATGGAAGAACTTGACTGGCCTGCACAGAAACCCATCAAACACCTTTGGGATGAATTGAAACACTGACTGTGAGCCAGATGACATCACCCAACGTCAGTACCAGATCTCACTGATCCTCTTGTGTCAGAATGGGAGCAAATTGCTGCACCCATATTCTAAAATCTAGTGGAAAGCCTTCCCAGAAGAGTTGAGGCTGCTATAGCAGCAAACAACAGGCCAGATCCATATTAATGGCCCTGGTTTTGAAATTAAATAGTCGAAAAGTACGTTTCGGTGTGTTGTTTGTGCGTCCACCCTTGTGGCCATGTAATGTATAAGAGATATGTTTTGTCATAGATTATACATTTCTGAATATGTGCCCCAAATAATTTGCAGATTTTTTTGAGGGGGAATCCCTCATTTCTAGCTGATAAGAAGAAACTACTGTGTCCATCAATTAATTGCCAAATCATTCTGATTTAGTAATGCTTGATTTGCAAGGTTCCCTATCATGCATGTCCCGTACTGATTGAGTACCTACTACACCTCCTCAGGTGGACAAAGTGTGCGGCCAGCCGACTGAAGTGGCAGTTTGGACGAGTACACGGTCCACCTCTGAGATGACAGCCCCTGTCAGTCCCACACACTCGCCTACACATCCACCAGTGTCCTCTGAGAAAGTACCACTGGGCCAACTGGCGTACCTGAAGAGGTGAGACCAGGGGAGGTGTCCCATCTAACCACATATCCCAACACCATTCATCTTCCTGTTTCACCCCAAAACAGCATTTCTTTCTGCATGATCTTCTTCCTACTTCTATGGCATTCGTAACAAAAAAGGAACAAAAATGCCATTTCTTTTGCCTTCTGTGAGAATCACGCTCATATTTTCTCTGAAATATTTGTGTGGAAATGTGAGTGTCAGCAGAGCCTGAAATTTTATTAATATAGATGCAGTTGACTTGAGATTGCAATAAAAATAATATTTTGCAAAGCTATTGCTTCTTTAAAAACATTGCGTCCACACAGAATCGTGTCTTTAGCGGTTGGTTTCCTTCAAACTCCCTTCCTGCACAAGTTACTTACAGTTTGGCTGTACGGTAGCACAATTTAACCTTGGATGCTTTTGGCTGATGTTCATTGTTATGGCCTCCAACAAGTGTGCTCAGTTATTTTTATTTATTTATTTAACCTCTCTATTTATTTATTTGTTTGTTTATGTCATACATTGTCACTGAATTGGATTTCTTTCGATTAGAACAGCAGTTTGTTGAAGCTAGAGAAACAACTTAAAGTTGCTCTTTGCCTGGAGAAAAAATCAGCGCTATGGATACGTGGAACAACAGGAAAGAGCTACGGCTGCTTGCTAAAGAAACTGCATTCTCAGTCACCAGGAGGGGGAGCCACAAGAAAATACTGTACATCCAATTTGGCAGAAATAATAATAAAAAAAAGTCTTTTGAGGAATAGTTAAAGTGCAGCACTGCACCTGCTGGGACAATGCAATGGGGTTACAGCCAGGAAACTGAACCAATTCATAGCGTGTGAACATCAACACCGGTTGTTCCAAATAGCTGACATCGCTGCCTTTCGAGACATTTCCTGTCAGCTAGCTGATGGTTTAAAGCATACTGTCTGTGTGTCCAGTCAAAACAAGAGTTGACCTGCTGTTTAATGATCTGCATGCTGTTCTGCACCCCCTGAAACCTCCCCATTTGCCCATCTGATTCCCGTTTGAAATGCATGCTGCCTGACATTTTGTCCTAATGTTTCAGAGTGGTACTTCCATGGGATTTTTGTTTTTTTTTTATATATATTGCTGAGTTTTGCAGTTTAATGAAAATATTTATTTTTTTTCCCCACCTTTCACTTCCCCTCCATCCTGTGCACTCCTGCTTGCATCGACTGACCAACCTGCCCCCAACAACCCACTTCCCCCAAAACCCTCTTGGGGACCCCCTGCCTTCTCTCCCCAGCTCACTTCCTCTGAAACCCTCCAAGATCAATAAACCTAGAAGTCTGAAAAAGATATCTAGGTAAGCATGTGCCCTCTCACTTGTGCCAACTCTGGTTAGGTATGTGCTTACAGGAAGAGCTTAGTGTGTCTAGATGATAAACTTCCTATGTGACATAAAAATAATGTAGTGTATCACTACAGCAAATAGATGGACTCAGCTCAGTTAGCAGTATGATCCCAGCATGTGACATCTTCACCTAAAATTCCTTTTTTTCTTACAAACCCACTCGTGATCTGCTTGTTGCCCCCCTGTTGCTGCTACTACTACATGTACCTGTGTGTGTGTGTGTGTGTGTGTGTGTGTGTGTGTGTGTGAGAGATCCTCCTTGAATTTATGTGTAAGTGTGTTATGACCAACTGCAGATTCCTCTTTGGCACTGTTCACAGGAACTGATCTTAACAAGCAATAAATAAACCAACAACCAGGCAACATGAATAAGAATAGAACCTGGCCATCTTTTTCTGTCTCATTTATTTCCTTCTCTGTAATTTTAGTGCATTATACTATGTTAAAATGAATTTGTTCTTTTTCTGTTTAATGTCGTCAATGTTTGCACAACTAAGGAAAAATTATTCATTTTAATTAAGAAAGAAAGATGTCTTAACCTAAAGCTTTCTCTCTCCCTTTTCTGTTCATGATCATAACCATAAAACTTTTTGCGATTAACATAATTATGGGAAATATCCCTAGAGCAGGAATAATACAGTATTTGTTGCCTGAAGGCACCACACTAACCAACACCACAGCAGTAATTATTATTATTAATGTTTTTTTAATGTAGTCACTTAGAGGTGTGCAGTATAGGTGAACTTAGGTTCCCTTCTCCTTTTGAAATTTATCAGTCAAAATGATCTGATGATTTGTCAAAACCCCTCACAGTCCACTGTCTGCTTTGTATGATCAACAGAGCAGACATACTCTGTTAGCGTGTATTTATTGCTTGTGGTTGGGAAACAATTAAATCTACTTGTTTATTCTCTCTGTAGTCTTTCTCTCATGCTCTTGGTCTGTGCTGTGTCACTGGTCTCTTCCTTGCTCTCCCTTAGCAATGTTGCTGGTTATTCCATCACTGTTTTCCAAGTTTTCTGTCATGCATTTATCTGCCACAATTCCTTATTTATGACTTTCTTGCTCTATGCCTGCCTTTTTCCTTTCTGATTCACCAAGCTTTACTGGTGCAGCAATACTTGCATCTTACTGGTCTCTCTGACTGTTCTTTGTCGTCGGCTGCAGGGAGTTTATGACCTACATCCAGCGCTACAAGACATTCTTTGCCTTGCTGCCAGAGATGCTCTGTGATGGTGAGATGGTGGTGGAAGACGTCGCCTGCTGGAGCGGCAAGGATGTGGTTGAGAGGTAATGAGTGAGGTGGCAATATTGAGCATATAAGAAAAACAAGGAAGAATATGGAAAACAGAAAATGCAGTAGCACAGTTGTATGGTTTCTTTCTCTGAACTCTGGTCCAGTGTACTGGGCTCACATATGTCAAAAATGAGGTGTGAAAAGCAACAAATGTATGCTGAAGCTTAGACATCACAGCCACTGGTACTGAACTGCTTACCTCTAGGTTTCTCTTGAAGGGAGAAAATATCTCTTGCTAGTAAGCTGTAGGATAAAAACCATATTTTGTACATCTGGGGCACCACCACATGGGAACGGAAAGTATGATCAGGAAGAGCAACCGGATCAACACCCCCACAGCAAAAGGGAGCATAAGATAAGAGCCCTTTTTTACCCCCCCCTTTACTACCCCTTTCACCCCCACCACTAACATAGACTGTTTCCTTTACAATCATCCATTTGTTCATATGAGGGCTTTAAATTATCTGTGTGGATTGGCTGTTCTGAGATGTGTCCCCCAACACTTCAGCTGCTTCTTAGCTTGGTAAGACAACTGATGGGAAAGAGGTCATGCAGCTCTGATGTTCAGCATCTACATCTGGTTCCTCATCAAGTCTGGGTTTCTATTATCAGAGGGTTGCATGTTTGAGTCCCATGACACCTCTCCGACCTTTTGTGTCAGCACAAGTTTGACCCTTAACTACTTCACCAGCTGTATAAAACATTTAATGTAAACTGGCCAAGGTTCAAGTGTTTTTTTTTTTTTTTTTGTTAGTAGATGAGGGATCTACAATGGGGGTTTGGATCTTGGGTTTGTTACACAGCTGGAGAGGACTTTTTATGAGAGTTTTTTTGAGTGAGTTTTATTCAGACAAGTGTTAAATATGAGAAAGTTACTAAACTTTTTACTTTTTTTACTAAACGAGTATCAAACATTAATGCGCTTAAACTATGAAGCTAAAGGAGGGCCTCTAGCTTCATGTTAGGCAGCACTGCTGAAGTCAGGGATGGAATGGCTGTCCTGTGTTGATCCCCATGGGTTTATGGGTGTCTGCTGCTATCTACTGCTATCTATCATTGCACCATCCCTTTGGTCATTGCAACACTGTCACTGGTTCCATTGAAACTTCACCACATCTTTAGTTGTCAAAGTTTTGGGCCTGGAATGGAGCACATATGCTTGCATTTGATGTTCTCCCCCTCAGTACTGAGTTCAGAAGGCCAGCTAGGTTCACTGTGCCTACAGACTGGTGGGTGGGTGAGTGGAATGGAAGGCGGAGATGAAGACTTGGAAAAAGATAAGAATGGAGAATTACATGGGGTTGGAGGGGCAGTGTAGGGCAGACTGCCGGACAGATCGAAGAAGAAAGCAAGGGCCAAGAAACAATGGCTCCCTGTTGTGGCCTCTGTGGGAAAAACCATGTCTTCTGCTCTCTGCAAATTGAAGAACAGGGGCAAAGCGCACCCACCATGACTGGTCCCATGCTCTTGGTGAAAATGTTGGCGCTTGGGAAAGTCAGTACAAAATTCCCCAAATAATTTTTGAAGTACATATTTGCTTACACAGTCATATGTGCACACAGTTTTAGTGTTAAAGTATTTATATGCCCGCAGATGCTTTATATGGGGCTGGATCATGCAGAGAGGGTTTGCCTGAGTGTTTCCTGGCTGTGAGGTATGCTGTCTTTTTGAGAGAGAAGGACAAATATCTTGTTGAATCAGCCAGGCCACAAAATATGCACAAAATGTGTTTAACAGCTGGGTGGCCCACAGCATTGTGCTCACAGAAGACATTTTGCACCAGGACAGAAACGTGCCTTCAAAGCACTGAGGTGCATGCAGAAGTTCTTAAATGTGTGACTTTTTTTTAATCAGGACATGTTGGAGATGAATTATCACCCACACAGTCATTAGTTTTTCCATCTTCTTACATTCATCCTTACATTACTCTCTTTTCATTAGTGAGAATGTCTATTGTTAAATGACTTAACAATAGTATCATAGTTAGGCAGCTTTGTTAAGACTGTAGGATTCCTTCTATTCATTTGTTCATCAATAATTAAACATCTAGTGCATGTTCACAGTAGAGATCCATTTTGGAAAAATAAGGCAAGATATGAGGCATGGTACACCTCGGAAGTTGTACCGGAGCAGGACTCCTTGAACTTCAAAGCCCTTGACCAGGACTCTTCAATTCATGAAAAACTGTGTTAGAGTTCTGACAGCTGTCAGCCTGGGAAGAGAAATTCTGATAAGTTTTCTTTTCCACAACGAAGCAACTGTTCCTTTTGTGTGATTCTGAAAGCTTGTCCCAGAGGTGGAACCACAGAACTCATGACTTTCCACAGATCCACATTGGTTAGTTGAATTTGTGCTGAGTCTGCACAGAAATTATTCCCGTGGTTTGTGATTTTAGGGTAGAGAATGTGAACACTCAAAGCCACGAGTTGGCTTTCTCTCTCTGGTGCATCCATTGAAACTGGCATGCTGGAGAACCCTTCCTTTTTTCTGTTTATATCTCTGTTGGATGGTAGGAGCTTGGAGAGAGGGTTGCCTGAGGCACTTGGGCACCATGTGGAATTCCGCAGAAGCTCACGTTGAGAATGTGTTGCATTCCGAGGAGCGTAACACTCATATTTCATGCCTTAATGGAATAAGACAATAAGAGTCTGTTGGAACCTCGGAATACTTCTCATTTTTATCAGGCTATGACAATCCATTTGTTTACCACACAGACATCTGGTATCCATTTTGGTGTCAGAGGGCAAAGTAGGGTGGGGTGTGGTACATCTTGACACTCCCAACCATACTTTCAGTCCAGTATACACAAAAACCCCACTGGCCGCTTGAACATGAAAGGAAGAAAAATTACAATTTACCATAGCGCCATATTTTCCCAAACTGTCACAGGATTCTGTAGCATTTTCAGTAACCCTTCTGGATCACATTTTATGCTGACGGATGCAAACATGCAAACACACATGCTGCATGTCCTGTTTAGACTGGTTCCACAGTTCACTGTTACTCCCAGCACCATGCGTCATAATGTGAACCATCAGTGATATCTAGAGAGAAATGAGCAGAGTTTGTTCTTGTGTGTGTGTGTGTGTGTGTGTGTGTGTGTGTGTCTGTGTGTGTGTGTGCACGTATGTGTGTTTCCGCATGTGCTGTTAAGTTTCTGTCTGTTTTTGGATTAAGATTTTTTGATCTTTATCTTGTGCAGGAAAACTAGGTGTTTACCGTAGTGTTGTATGACGTGCTGTTGAAGGAGGGAGAGCATGAAAGAGCCAGAGTGATCTAAATTTTTAGATATATTTATCATTGGAAACATTGTTTAAGGTAATTTTTCAAAAAAAACAAAACTTGACCCAAACTTATTTGGAGTGGCCGTGTCATTGACAGTGCTATAGTGAGAAGGGACAGAGAGATGACTACATGAGACACGATTAACACATTCAAGGTCAGCAGTGAGCCCCTAGTTCTAAGCCATGTTACCAAACACAGTTACCATTGAACAGTTACACATACTCCGTATATTCTGTGTCCTAAATCTGATCACTGAGTTTGACTTCTCACCACCAACTTGTGGAAGACACTTCATGACAGAGCCAAGCATGAATAATGACCGTCTACTAGGGACTTACTTTTCGGGAGAAGGGAGGGGGGGTTGTACAGGAGGTGCAAGTCCAATCTCCTGTCTCCAGGGGTGAAGTGACAATCTGTGTCCTTCAGTTCCAGGAAGCGGCTGCGCTTTCTCACGCTTCTTGCTTCCAAGCACTGGATATGTTTGCCAAGGAGTGTTCTGGGATTCATTCCTCTTTGCGCTGATGAGCTTCTTGTTCATGCTTTGTTAGTGCAATAGGAATGGCGCGTGCTGATGCCCCGGGGAATGACGTCACACTGGATGGTGCTGTGTTGGGACCCAGAGACTGGTGGTTGTAGCCATGGTGCTTCAGGGCTGTGCAGCACATTCTGAAGCTGTTTAATACCATTCCAGCACTGCATTCTGGGTAAATGGGGGTAAATGTTTTAGGACATGTCAGATCATCAACTGGCGGCTTAAACTTGTAGGAAGAATTTTTCACGTCACAAAAACAAGTAGGCAAACCACTTATTTTAAAGACAGAAACAATATAAAGTTCATTTTTCACTAAGCCAAACATGGCAATAAATAAAAGTGTAGAAGGTTGTCAGGCCATAATTAAATCTTCATGGAGCAATATCTTGAACTGTTTAAGAACAATCAAACAGCATTGTTCATGTTTTAGGTGGCCTGGGACAAGATTTTCCTCTGAGGGAGTTATTATTGAATAGGCATGTCTTAAATAGATGGCAGACACAAAGGAACAGATAATCTCTACAACAGACAGAAGGTCCCAAGGGCAAACAGTGTTACCACTACTACACTGTTTCACACATGAATGTAGACTTCACAGCCATCCTTGCAATACTGACTTGTGTTGTACCAACATACTAGTGTTTTGGAAATGATGGCATAACTGTGTTCTGGCCTGGATTTATGCATGGAGCCTCATATTTCTAGTGCAAGATCAGCCTGTTTAAGGAATCACTGCTTGGTTTGTTCACAGTACACTGATGAAATGTTTTTTCCCCCCTCTTAAAATCTAACAGTGATTTTATTCTGAAAAGAGATCTGTCTAAATATAGGAGCTCAGAAGGTCTTCCATATCACTTTAACACAGCCTCCTGTAGAATACCAATTAGACATAAAATAATTTAACACACATTGAGGAACAGTGTTCCACATTGTAGCCGTTTCATTTTGAATAGGGTTGTTTTAGCTTTGTTGTCATAGATCTTAAGCTAGTGGAGTTTATCTTCACTTTTTGGGAAGTCTGTGGTCAGTGATGTCGTGGTGCAGGCCCTCTGAAGCCTGGAAGTGGATCTGGAGGATACTAAGTTTTGGAGAACTTTAAAAGGCAGAGATGGATGGTTGGTTAGCCCTGGTGAGTAATGCAACAGAACAAAATACAAAGATCTGCTCCTTCCGAAGTGGTGAAGCTGAAGTTTGTCTTGAGGGACTGGTCATCGTGTTCTTCAAACTAAATCCCTTTAATAAAAAGCCACGGACACAACACTGATAACAAAGGGGCAACTTTTGTAGAAACAGGTCTGTGTTCAACTGTGGTGATCTGTTGCCATGGATTTCGGAAAAACCCTGGACTATACAAGAGTTTCTGAAAGTCCCTAACTTTTGTAATGTAAATGAGACAACAAGAAATACACATGTGCACACAAACCATTTGCCAGTTTTCTTATTCTGTCCATCCTCTGTTTTTTATGCTGGTTCCCCTATTAATTCTCTGTAAGAAGAACCAAAGGTTGTTCCAGCAGGGAAGACCATAACTCTTCTGATTTTACTGATGCAGAGCCAGTGATGAAGAGTCAGGTTTGGATCCATTACCATTCCCTATCTGTACCACATTTAGCTGGAGAGACAAAAGTGGAGCTGTATACACAATGATCAGTGCAAGGCTCTGAAGCTTTGTGCCCACCAAACATGTGAGAATGCAGCTTAGGACTCGTAGCAACAGGGAAGATTTCTGCAGATGCAGTGTCTGAATGTTGGGAGCACTGTGTGGATTTGAAGAAGAACCTGGGAGCAGTAGAAAGTCTTTTGGAGTGTTTCAATCAAGCTGGACTTTAGACCCTTTGAGGCTTGTTGAACCATGTTTAGCAGAGAAGGATGCGGTGCTCCATTTTCCCTATGTAGGGAGTTCCATGCCTGGAGTGTAGCCAAAGGCAGCACAGTGGAACCCCTGGGCCTCAAACCTCTGACCCATTTAACCACCATCAAGATGCTTCTCTGTGGCCATGTGGGCCTCTTTCTCTATTCTCTGTGTGACTGAGTGCTGAATGGAGTTGCTCTTAGAACAGGGGGAAAGTTGACCTGTTTCTGTTGAGGCAATCTAGCTGCTTCTGCACGACAGTGTCCTAGACGTACAGAAGCGTAGTGACGTGCTCACTAACAATGTGTGGTCCCAGAAGAAAACATCAAGCTAGCATTCACTGGTGCAAAAACATCATTATGAAAGACACTTCCATGTTGTCATGCTGTCACCTTAACTCTTTAAAGCACTATGAAGGCTCAAATAAACAAATTTTCTACAGCACCGTTTTTGTAAATATTAGCATTGCAAAGTATTCATTATATAGTTCAGTAAGTTTTATATACTGACTTGCATTTGACTAGTATGGTAGGATGTTAAAGACCTTTCAGATTAAATTAAACATTAGATGAATTAAGATGAGGTGAATTCTTAGATTTGTCTTTATTGAATATCTTGTTGGTTTACATATATTAGAGGGTATACAATGTAGAAATAATAATTCTTCTTTACATTGTTATATGGCTTGACCAATAGAAGTGGCCACCCAGGAAATTGTTTTGTACTGAGTTTTGCACACTGTCTAACTAGATAGACTATCTAGCAAGCGAGTGGCAGTAGTTACAACTACTGGGACACTTCCATGTGGGCCTCATGACAGACTGTTTTAATCGTTCTTTTCGATCTTCCATTTTCCTTATTCTCTTCCAGGTTTGTCATATTCTGTCTTTGGCATGAGGCTACTCCCCAAGCTTGGGTCTATCATTTGACAGCTGGAAAAATACTGCCACCTATTGACAGCCCTGGTGGAACAGTTGTAGTGGCCCCTGAACTTGCAGATTCTTTCTCAAATGCCAAAAACCACAGCCCTGTTGAGCCTGCTTGTTCATAATCCAGCTGAGCAATTTCATAAATATTCCTCAGAAGTACTCTGGACTGACAGTATCCAAAGATCTTTGCTACAGTTTTTAAATTGATTCTAAATGTTTACATGTAGAGCTGTGAACCCCTGTTTTATCCACATGCAAAACAAAATAGATTGTTAGTTTTTGTACTGTCTTAAAGCGATCCATATCCCTCGTACGAACTTCCAGCAATGTGTCAACACACATTCCAGTCATAAGTTACCCGGCCTCATTCTCTCAAATACACTCCACAAAAGTACACTTGTACTGCTATAGTGCTTTAAACAACGTGGTTGCCCCACTAATTGCTTTGTCTATCATGGGGACAAGACATGACGGCAAGAAAGCACACCAGGTGATGATTATAGGTAACATATGTACATAATTGTGTGCAATTGAGCCATGTGCCACAGCTGGAATGTATTCTTTCTGAAGTAAGCAAATCAAGCGCCTGTTTGTAGAAAGAGGTTTTCAAAAGCCACATTTATGTTCACCATGCGAGTCACTGTCTGGCATTAATGAAAGCCCTATTTTTCTTGTTAAGTGCTCACTGTACCCCAGAAATCAACCTGACATCTCTCTGCTCTCCCTCGTGGGAACCCTCGATGGACCGATGAACTGCGGTGTCTTTCGCAACGTTGCATCAGACCCCATCCTAGACTAATTTATGGCCATGTTGCCCAGATTTAATTAGCCTGTGGTTGAACACCTTGCAGTTTCTCTTCCAACCCTGTTCCGTGAACAGTTTCCCACCGGATGGCTGAAGAAAAGTTTGAACATGTTTCATATGGGCTCATGGAGGCAGCAGCTGTACCCACATTTTATGACTTGTGTTCTCGCACCCAAACGTTAAGGCCTATATTGCCACCACAGTTCAAATCTGCTGGAAGGGGCCTTTGGTGTTTGTTGTACTTTTCCGAGAATAAGCAAAAACTGACTGCCTCTGCAAAAATAGAGGTGTTTTTTGGATTTCCACAATTTTGACTGCTCTACCATTCAGCTACACTAGTATTCTGTCACTGAGAACTCCTGACTGGATGGACCATCCTGGATTGTATTTGTCAAATTGATCAATTTCTGTGACTATCAGGCTTCCTGCTGTCCATGGGAAAGGAACCCACTGAACCTATTCCCCTTCCAGAAATGATGTGATTTGAAAGTGTGAAACTTTCTTTAGTGAAAAAATACATTACTTAATAATATATTACTTTTATTATTTACAGGTACTATTTAAAATGATTAATATTAGTCACAGTCATCTCAGATGACTTTGGTGCCCTTTTTTTAGAAGTTAATCCTTCAGTAACCCCGTATTCAATATGAATTTTGAGGAAACCCCCAAATACATCCCCAACAGACTGGAGTAGCCCCCCATTGACCCTCTGGAGCAGCCCCCCATTGACCCTCTGGAGCTCCCTGCACATTCGTAGCTTAATTTGACCTTTCAAACAGAAATGAGAAACCGAAGACCTTCACTTCCTTTTCTATAAAAAGCCCCTCTTTTTGCTCCTGGCTCTCCGTTTCTCTCACATGCCTGCTGAAGTCAGTTCCCTGGCATGAACCCTTAGTGGCCAAGATGTCAGCACCCTTTGACCTAATGCACCCAGCATTTTGACTCAAATGGCTTTATAGCCTCTCTACAAGATGGCATAAAATAGCAGAACTTAAACTCACTCACTTTTGGAAACTGCTGGCCAAGGTTATCGTGGTGGTCTAGATTCCAATCCAGAAAGGAATAGGATGCCAGGCCAAGTACACCCTGGGCAGGATGTCAGTCCATCACAGCTAGAAAGTAAAATATATACAGTATATATAAAATTACAATAACCTACATATATATATATATACATACACACACACACACACACACACACACACACAAATATATCCAATAATGTGACCCAGTCATGTGCACTTGAAGTGGAAACTGGAATGTCTAAAGCATGGTCTACAGAAGTCTGCAGCTGCTATATACGTGGGTGTTATTACAGTTAATACGACTAGAGGGCAGCGTGGGCACAGGGCTGCACTTTGTCGCCTGAAGGAGTCCAGTACAACAAAGTCGCTTTAAGACTGAGGCACAGAACTGAGCAGTGATGTCTCTGCCTCTTGGTGATGGGAACTCTTCCGCTAAGTGTTTCTAATCCTTAATTTATGACGTGTGAGTAGCAGGCAAATTCCCTTTGGGAGGCGTGAATGGTCTGAGGCTCGCAGTAACAGGGACAAAAACCACAGCAGCAGGGTCCACACAGTAACTCATCATCTGTCTCTTCACATAGCCACCTCTGGTAGACATTCCCCAGTAATTGGCTTACTTTTGCTCTAGGTTCCCACAGAGTAGGGAAGGGGGGCAAGGCACGATTGCACGCGGACCCCTAGCTCCCAGCAGCTAACTGTGGCTTGTACCGAGAACAGACCGAGACAGCGTGAGGGTCCCTGGCACAGAAGCAGAGCCTGTCGGTGTTAATGACATGACTGCATCCAGCCCAGGGACATTTAGCATGTGTGACAAACAACCAGTGTGATGAGTGGAATGATCAGTGTGTTAGACAGTGCACCAAATGGCTTTGTGTCTGGCAGGAGATGCTTGTGGTATGTGTCATGTGTGGGAGCATGAATACCATGTGGCAGATGAGTTCAGTCCCCACACTGTAGCATTAGCTCAGAGGTCTTCAATGGGCGGACAGTTTGCTTTGGAGCCTGACAGCACTCGGCAAGACCGACATCCTCATTCCAAGCGCTGCCAACGCAACTCTCACTGGGTTGATGGTTGAACAAGACTTCTCACTTTCCCCAGAATTTGTTTTCGTGTTCTAAGTAATATTTCTTTTCTTCTTGAGGGAAAGTCAGCAGCATACGGTGTGGGAGGTGCCAGTACAAGACAGGGCTTCGTCTGTGTCTGAAACTGGTCTGAACAAACAGCTTTTTTGTGCCATTTCCCTGATCCCTTTGATCAGTTTGAGACCTTTGTTTCTGTGAGCCAGCTGTGCTTTGCTCAGCAGCCAAAAAGCTTCTCCTTCCTTCAGATCTTTGACACTACACTGCAGGGTTACCTCTCATGATCCACAAAGGAGTAAGAGTTAGTTAAGATGTCCACCCACTGACACACCTTTTGCATGCAGGGTCTTTGAAGAAAAGTGTCTCTGTCCCTCCAGAGCAATTTAAAGTTACCCGTTCTGGGTGATCATCAGCAGCCATGAGCAGATTTGTGCCATGTGGTTTGTGCTGTTGCAAGCAATAAAGCACAGCTCCAAGACCACCACTGGAGGCACAGGAAAAAACTGAGAATTTTGTATTGAGAGGCTGAGGAAATGGCAACATCTTTAATCATGGGAATTCAACCGTGATTGGCTCCGCCCCCCTAACCTACCAATGTGGGGTTAATGATGGCAGACGCCATATGAACAGAGGCAGTCTGTGCGTGCTTGTTCCTTCTGAGCAATGAGAGAGGGAGCACATTCTTAACCTGAGGTTCATTAATGAAAGGCACCCTTGCTCCCATTTCCCACCAACACATTCGTAGGCTGTGCTCCATAATGAGAGAGGAGTGTGTGGAGTACTCAGGTGTGCTATTCTGGCACACTGCCCCAACTTCTGGGATATCAGGTAGAGAACCGATCTTTGTCTGAACCCCCTAAGGGTTTAGGGTGGAGATGCAATTATGGGGTCAACAATGAAGGTATTTAGAGACTCTTCAGGCTCATAGACAGACAAGGGTAAAGTTCAGTCTACATCCACTTAACTAAAAACTGTATTTTAATGCATTGTGCCTCTACCCACCTGGAGAGTTTTTAATTGCATATTAAAAGTAGTCATGTAAAACTGTTTTGAAATGTAAATTGTGTAGTACACAAACAAATAATGTGTTCCAGTGACATATTCCTGTGACACACTGCTTAAACCTGCACATCAATCATGACTGTCATGACTGTCAAGACTGTCAAAATCAGTCACTACACTGGAAACTTTTCAGCATGTCTCTCTTGTCTGTAAAGAACAAGACAGAGGACAGACATTGAAAACCACTGACATCCAAATGAAGAAGAGAGCATAAGGGCAAATGTTCCTGCATGGCTCCTTTGAGCATGGGATGAGACGTGCCTGTTAATAACTATTGAGTAATAGCATTTCTGAAGGATCTCTGCCCTCCATTGTCCCCTGGGGAAAAATGCTGCCCTTTCCTGTCTGTCGCATAACTGCTGGTCACATCTGCACCACTTACAAGTTTCCACAGTCCCCTGTGGTCCCATTAGGTCTATCCAGATATCCCCTTACAGTTGCCTGTCTCTGTATACCTTACTGTTGCCTAAACTGATATTTAGATATCAGATAGAAACACCTGAGCCAAAGACCCTACTCTGTTCAGTGTGGTTCCTATCCACTCCTTCACATTGCTCAGTGAAAAACAGTGTAAAGTTGGGTCTCACCCTTCTGGAGACTCTGTCGAATTGAGATTCTGTACACCAGTTAGATTGAATAAAGGTTCTGAACCCAGCTGAGCTCTTCATTGGTGATTCCTTCTGCTGTGGTGTGATATTCTTGACACCTGCAGGAATGGGGCTATTGTGATTTATTTTCATGGCATTCCATTTGTGGAGGTCCTGCACCTCAGAAATGGAATTTTAGTGCCAAGTGTTGGTGCTAGATCTACCAAAATGTACAAGTACATGTGGACTTAACATATATTTCAGTGCATGTCCAGTCATACATCTAAAAAAAATCCATGTGCATCATCAGCCCATCTTTTAAGGGCAACTCTAACTCAGGCAATAAGAATTTTGACCCTGGGCAACTACTACTGGCCTGAGGTTAGCCTGCATGAAGTGAATTTCTGCATCCATGATGATGGAGCTGTACTGGCAATCAAGTTAACTGTATGCCTGAGGACCTCTCTTTCGATTTATGACTTATGTTTGGGGTCTTAATTACTCTACCGGGGCAGTTTGGCACTACAGTAACCTTTCAAAGCATGAGAAATGTTTGAATGGGTAGTAATTAATATTTGTTTGGTGAGTTTTTTTACATGCGAAATAGTCTTGGTAGCTGCAGAGTGTGTCATTGCTAGGAACTTGCTGAAAGGAGGAATTTTAAGTTTGCAGGCAGAACATTTTGATTGATGGAGACTAATTCACAAACAAATTTCTCTGCATATTGTCCGCATGTGAAGGTAGTGGTCACCGTAATCACATAGCTTGTGTCCTGGTACAATCGAGTTGTGATGCTGTTGCTGACCTAGGCTTTAAGTGAGCCCTGCTCTACATTCAGCCCCAAGTCAAGGGCTGGAGCAACAGTTGAGCACCTCAATGAACGACTCTTTAATTTAACCTCTTCCCTGGGCATCGTACATTCACATACTGTACACACAGAACCCCTCTACCGTGCTCTCTTGCCAAAGTAGAGGTCCAAGGTCAATTAGAGGCCAAGCCATCACCCCCTCCATATGGCGCAGCAGGAGGTGCAGAAGATCTGGCAGTGGATACAAGCAGAGCTGCTAGCAGAGTAGCAGACTGGCTGCTAGCCTAGTAAGGTTTTGAGGAACCTGATTAAAGAGGTGACCTTAAAATGGGAAGTTCAAGCTCAGAGTAATCTGTATATATCTATCTGTAGGCTGTTGTAATCATGAGGCCCTTTAAAACGTTATCTGAGTTGACTTAGCTTGGCTAAACTGTTGGGTAAAGTGAGAAACTGTAAGATAGGCAGTGTCACTAACTAAATAATGTGAGTTCAGTGATTTATCAGGCCACAGTTTTCACCAGTGAAGGATAAGATAGGGGAGGGCCGGACAGTTCTTTCAATACTCCCTTCTGGGAAATTCACACCAGCAGCAGCTTAATACGTAAAAACAAGGTGTGCAGTTATAGTTAACAGAGTTAACAAATAACAAGTAATAACAAAATACTTATCAAAACAATTTTAAATTGAAATTAAAGTAGACAAATACTTTTCTGTGGTAGGGTGCCCTTCTGGCACATTGAGGCAGATGGCTGTGGGTAGAAGGACCCACAAAAAGTGCTCCTTTGTACATGTTGGCTGAATAATGCAGTAGCTAAAGGAGCTCATGGCCATCACTTCATGGAAGGGATGAGATCCATTGTGTATAATGGATACTAAAGCACTTTTAAAACATCATTTAATACAGCCTCCACATCCTCCACTGGGATGGAGAGCAGACCCATGATAGAAAAAACTTACTTAAATTTGCTGAGTGCGTGCCTCTCATCATATGAATTGTTCAGAAAACACTGGCCACTATAGGCTGATGGAACAAATGAAGGGTTTTGTTTTATATTAAAAACCTAACAGCCCACTTTGTCCTTTTTGCACAGTGCTTCCATGTTGTGACACTAGTTAAGTTTATTGTGGATTTGGGCCCCCCAAGTATTGTAATTACAGGACCAAACAACCCCTACAGCTGCGCACTCGATAGTAACTGGACACTCTTTAACATAATAAAGATCGACCTGTATACCTTTCACCTTTACCTATACATCACCTTTCTGTATACAGTCCACTATTGTAGAGTTGTCAGAGGACTTCTGCAAGTGATGCCACCCAGATTTGTATTTGAAGATGAAGGTGCGGAGGGTGAACAAGAATGGAGACAATACTGTTCACTGGGGTCCACTTATATTACTCACCACCACATCAAAAGTCTGACAAACTGTGGACTACCGGTAAGGTAGTCTAAAATCCAGCACATCGTAGGCGCAGTCACAGTCATTTTGATGAGTTTTTTTGTGAGCTAGAATGGCTGAGTAGTACCGAAGGCACTGGTGAAGTCAAAACACATAATCCTGTTTGTGCTGCTGGCTTTCTCCAGGTGGGAATAAGCAACTTACCTTGTAGCAGCTGAGTGATTTAGCACATTATAGATATTGTTAGACTTAGGGCACGAAGAACTCATTCCAAGCAAGTCATTATAGCAACTACCCGGAATAACTGGTGGCATCCATCTGGCCCACAGTCCTCTTCGGGTGGAACCTTTGGCTGCCTTAGTGCTGTGGAAACTGCCTGTTTGTTTGTATTGCCATGTTACAGGAAGTTTGTTTGCGGGGGGTGGCTGTGCTAGAGGGCTTCATGCTGCACTGGAGTGGAACTGCATTTTCTGTGGAAAAAGACAAAAACACTTTAAAGGCCACTTCTCAACCCACTTGATGACCATTGGGCCACATCAGGAGTGAGACCAGCCAAGAGACTGACAGCCTCTGGGTGAGATGGTACTGAATAGGAGCGAAGAGAGCCTGCTGAACCATTCGCTTTGGGGATATGTGTTTACAAAGCACTTAGACACATTCCTGGCTTCTGAGTATAGAACTTCATTCCGTAAAAAAACTGCCGGAATTATTTTTAGTTGTATTTATTTTCTGCTGTGAAGAAACAATTTTGTCTGTTGATCCTATGGTGTGCTTTGTTGTCACCTGTGAGCCGTGGTGTCCAGGTACTGTGCCAAAGAATGATGAGACACAGAGATGCTTTGTCAGTTTGATGTCCACTTGTCTTTTTGCCCAAAAATGCCAATATCCAGGATTGGCACAGTTTACACCTGTCCCTTGCCTTTGCTCTGACATAGTTTGTTTGAAAGAACAAGTGGATAAAACCTTCCAAATCACTGTATCCCAGTGGCAGATGAAGGAGAGTTGTCAGGGTTGCCAGTTATATTTTCTTAGTGAAAGTGACAATTTTGAGAACCTGAGTATCATTTCCCCCTTATTTTATTGATTAATACTTTCAGCTGTGTTTTAACTTGGTGTGTAAAATAAAAAATAGGTTGAAGTCGATCACTTCTAAGCATCTAAGCAACAGGGTATTTTTAATTGAACCTTTTTAAAGGCATGGTGGAACAGGGTTATAAGCAAACTTTTGTACTTCACCAAATTATTTTGTTTGCTTTCAGTTTAAGTTTGTAGGTTTGTGCATGGTGTTCCTATGAAGGGCTCTATTTGAAGGACTGAAAGTTGTTACCTATGAAGAACCCACAGGCTTTGCTTATGAAGGGCAAGTTGGCAACTACAAGCGACTGTCACTTTGGACAGGAGCATCTGCTGAGCTGAAAGCGATGAGATCAGCTCCATCCCCATTCCCAGATCATGGGGGTTTTAGTTAAAAATCACTGAGGCAGTGGCTGCCACTTTGTTCTTTGTTGATTAAACATACGTTTGTCTTTTAGGCTTTTTACGTGAATGGCCATTGCCCTTGTTTGCCAGAAGCATCCAGATTTCACCACAGACGCAACCACTAATTATTCTGAGAGAAAAGTACCTTATTTTTCCTCAGACTCCGCTATTCTGGTGCTGAATGTTTCAGCATGTTTGGATGCTGGGAGAGGACCATACAGGGAGTAACTTCCTGTCTGTGGGAGCTTGCCAGCTGTCCCAAAGAGAGACAGAGACACCAGCTTTTGACACAAGCAGTTTGCCTGGTGGTTAAGGCCCCCAATTTGTGGTCAAAAAGCAGGCTGGGGGTTTTAATCCCAGGAATGGCCCCCTGTTTATAACTTTTGAGTGCAGTTCTTTACTGGAACTGATTTAGTGAAAATTCTCGTTCTGTCGTATCATAGGAAGCGTAAAATGGAATAAGGCACAGAAATGGAATCTAGTTTAGTAAAGCCATCAGCTGAATAACTCTAGTCTGCTTCACATTAAAGTGTTTCTTAAGCAAATAATGAATGTAAAAGGGGAGTTTCAACCCATTGTAGCGTCATTAAGCCTTCAGTTTGTTACTGCTGCCGATTTACTTTTATCGTTTCGGCTGGTGTCCAGCTTTACAAATGACCCTAAGACAGAATCAGAAGTGTGGAAAAAGCAGAACAAAGTCATAAAGAGCACAGGGGAACTGGATGAGTATGATGGAGACAACACAAGAAATTCCACCAAACAGGGGAGGCTTGAACAGAGGAGTATAGCTAGAGCCCAGCAGAATCAGAAAGAGTTGGGCGGGGCCCTACCACTGTGACCAAAGCTTTGCTCCAGAAGCTATCCAAACCAGTCAGCTTATAAACTGACTCTGTGAAATCCAGAATTCTCTCTTGCAGGTAGCATCATTTGCAACTCTGTCAGGCTTCTTGACATGCTGAAAATATGAGTGCAGATGTTACAAAAGATGAGAGAGAAGTGGAAAGGAAAAGGAGGTCACAGGCTCATTTTCCCAGACCTCTGTTTGACCCCTGCTGATCTTAGGCCGTTGCTGCATCCGTCTGCTTTCCTCATATTGATGTCACACTCAAATGAAATGTAACCTTTAATCTTTGCCTGCGGCCAAAAGAGAATAATGCATAGCATACCTGCAGACTGGGGAGAGAAAGGTAGAGGGGGAGACGAAGGGAGAGACAGGGACCTCTGAAAGATTACCCCCACATTAATCATTTAACAATGCTTTTGAACAGTCTGTCCTTTTGGTCAGCATCATCCTCAGGCTGGATTCTTCTAATGAGCCTATGAAAAAAATCCCCCATGCTGTTCTGAGGGACAAAAATCCAGAGGATCCCCCCCCCAAAAAATCTAATATTAACAGCAAGCAACCAACAGCGAGATAACAGTATTTTTTCCTGCTTTTTTATGACTTCAGTGGACTTAAAATTCAAATGCAGTTATACTGTGCGAAACGAAGGTGATAGTGATTGACGAAGACTTCTCTGGCATAGACTCTTGAAGATATCTTGAAAATGCAAAATAATTTGAATGCTGGGAACATGTACAAGCACATATACAGCAATGATGTGAGAACTTGGGGTACCCTTACACATTTTTCAATACTTAGATATGACTTCAGAGGTTTAATGTGTTTGGGACGTCAGAAATTCATGAGCCTGATTTGACTCACAGGCACTAGAGAACACCATCATGTCTCTTTGCCTCAATGACAAGATAATCCTTTGCAAATCCACAACATCTGCACACTCTAAACAATTCTCACTGTGTTACTAATAGCAGAATCATATCACACATCTTCTAGTGAGCCTTGACACATCCTCAGGGATGTAACCTGGGGTCATGGGGTGTTTCAAATTTTTTAACATTACAGTTGACTGGTCTCAGCCTGCATCTTAGTGGCCCTATCTGCCTGCAGCTTCCGTAGCGATTTTCATAGCTTTCCTCCTCTGGCTGATGGTGATACCCAAGTTACAATAGGCTCTGCACAAAGACTTTGTTGCAAAGCACATCCAGCCTATTTCTACGAGCACATACCTTGCCCTCCAGCCTTTCGATTGGCACTGTTCCATGAGTTTGTTATACCTCCCAATCTTCCTTCCATAAACTTATTTTATGTGTTCTTCTCAAGGCACTGTAAGGTCCAACAAGATGACTTGCTTAGAAGCCCCAGACAGCTGCATGGTGTCTGACCTCAAAGATGTCTCTATGAAAGTGGGTGAAAACAAGAGCTTCCTTCCTAAGTGAACCATCACTTGCTATGCTTTTGTCATCCCCATGTGACCTGACCTCACACTGGATGCCAACTTTACTCTTTCTCCCTCCTTCATAAATGCTATGGCCTGCTTTGCCAGCTGGCTGGTCCTGCTGTGTGCAATCTCCACACTGATACACTCTGCAACTGCCTTGAGCCCCTAGTTGTGGTGACAGTGATAACAGCCCTCATTTCGTGCTCTGGGGTAGCTGCTAAAGACATATGCCTATGATGCCCTCTTTGAACATAATAAGCGTGATGGACAATCAACTTCCCCCAACTAGACAGGTTATGAACTGCCTGGATCCACTGCTTCATATGGTGGGCGGGGCTCTGTTGGCCAGAGGTATAGACCTTGCATGCTTAAAACTCTTTTTAACAGATGTGACAAGCCTCTCCGGCCCCTGCCGAATCTATATTCATCCTAGGATGGTCAGTGCAGTTAAGTCATCCATGAAGGCTATGATGGTTGGTTGCTTGACATCAGCTTATTGAGTGGACTACAATACTCAGCCTCTGTCACAAGGATGTTAATAGTCAGCACAAATAAAATCTCTGCCATCTTCACTAGCATGTTCATAGCCAGTGAAAATAGAATCACTATAGAGTAGTACAGGCTGTAATTTCCTCTTTCTTCACCTCTGCCTCTCAGACGTATCTCTTCTCTGTATGACTCTCATACTAAAATCACTGAAGTAATCAGGAAAGAGGTCCTTGATCTTACTTAACATGTAAGATCTAATGCAGTCTCCATCAGTATGCTGTAAGCACTTTGACACCTCAGGAATCCCAAAGCCGAATAGTGCTGAAAAATAACTTGCCCTATACGCTGAGCAGAAAGATAATTCTGAATTCATTGACAATTTCAGTATTTATTCATTTACTTTAAACTTTCTCCAACACAACTTATAATGTTAAGCTATTACCTACAATTTTTCTCTCATCTGTACAACTGGGTCACTTTTACTGGAAAAGTTCAGCGGAAATACCTTCCTTATTAGTATTGAAGCGGGAGGTTGGGTTCAAAGTTGGACACCTCAAAGTCTAAGGGGGCAGTACTGTATTACTTGCTAAGGTACTTGATAGGTTTTTGAGTGACGTGTAGTGCTGAACTAACCTGTTTGTAGATTTCTGCGTATTCATCAATCAAAGATCTTTAAAACACAGTGTTCTACAATAAAATTGTACAAAAGGCTTTCTCTCTTGTGCAAAAAAGAAATGAGGAGAACAAGAGAGAGACCTTGCTGGAATGGCTTACTTCAAGGTAGTGGATGTTTATTCCCTTCTCTGTTTCTTTCGATTCCCCTCTCCTTGTAAATGCCTGCCGTGTGTCAATGGAAATAATTAATTGGAAGTCCTACTGCTATGTCATCCACAAAGCCACTTGGCATGTTTTCCCCCCGCTGACTACCATCACAGTTCAGCAAAAGTAATGGTCGATTCCCCCAAAAAAGAAAAGCCCCGCCTCCTCTCCCTGTCACTCGACATTTGGTCAATATTTGTATCTGCAGCCAAGTCATGCTTCCTCTGCTTGCAGTGAGCCAGCTGTATGACTTCTTAATGAATCATTCATGTCAGCAAGGCAAAGAGTCCAAGTCATATTGATCACAGCTCTCAGGGAGGCGTTAAGAGGGCCACGGACTTGTCATCTCAAAAGGGAGGTTCATTTGTACCTTAACTGCAATAAGCAGTGTGGAATTTGTACAAAACTTCAGAACAGTTATGTGGAATTATTAAAAAGGACTTTTCACATGTAAAATATCCACCTGTTTGTCACTGATTTCTTAATATAGCAATAGCCCTTGTATACAGATCATTTAAAATGATGCTCTGTTTTAAATGGGGCCTGTAGGAGTGATGCTACTTCTAGCCATTATGATTATACTTGTTTTTTACTGTGATCTTTAGTCAATATTTCACATGGATGAACAAACTCCAGTATTGTTCTGAAGAAAAAATAACAACAGATGATGCGAGGGACTCTAACTCTCTCACATCATCAACATTTCCTATGAATAATTAATGAATGCTCTGTCTTTTTTGCTTTTTCACTGTTAGTTATTCAGGGAGAGTGGTGGGAAATGGCCTTCAAGCCCAGAAGCAGAATCCAGAGATTAAAGTACGGAGTACTGACCCGATTCTGGTGGAGGTGAAGGAGAAACTTGAGCACTTTAACCAAGTAAGTGTGACTCAACATCTATTTCACATCCCAATGCTGCCACCAGTGTCAAGTTTCCAATTTCTTTGTCATTATCACCCTACTGTCAAGTTACTGTATAGTGTGGGTGGATCAGAATTATGTCTTGCTTCTCTCACTGTCTCTCAGGATAGATATGTAGCAGTCATCCCCAGTGTACTTACTGCTCATCTGCATTCAGTGAAACACAAATACAATCCATAATCAAAACATCATTAATGGGGAATTAATAACTGCAAGGGCAAAAATGTTAAGAGCCTTGCTAAGAAATGTAATAGTGACTATACACCACCTATCACTAGACTCAACCCAGCTCAACATATCCTTTTTCCTTATTCACATATTCATCAAATTGGCCCCAGTAGCCTTCTTTGAAGCAAATGAGATCGCTTCCTAATAAAGGAGATGATTTCTCCATAGTCTTGAAATCTACACATCATTCCAAATGACTGGAAATCCCTTTCCTTCACAAGCAGTGAGTAATTTTTCTTCCCTGGATTATGCTCCCTCTATCCTACATCCCTCCAAAATATAGATAGAGCTAGATATATCATATTGCTTTACATTTTCTGCCTTTTCCTTTCTGTGGTATTCGTTCTTATGTATTAAATTAAAGTATTACCATGATTGGAATAAACATAGCATTGTAGGTCATTCTGTGTGATAAGAAAGAATTCAGTTTACATAAAAAAAATATCCATTATTTGAATACCTGGATTTGGTATGTAGTTTTTAGCCCAATAGAAATATCCTTATTTTGCAATGTAAATCAGTATTTATTTACACACATGGGCAGCTCCCTGTCACTGGAGCTGTCACTGTTCAAAAAGACACCACATACATTTTTTTAAACCTGTCAATATGTATTATTAGTCTTTCCGACTTACGAGGCCAGCCTTTGTTCAGCATGCAAGATGCTCAAAATAGAGATATCATTATTCTAATAGCTCTAGATCACATCATAAATTCAGAAAAATCATGCATATTGTGGGAAAACGGGATACAAATTGCTGATACCACATTAATGGAAACAGTGACCCTCAGTCTCCTTTGGTTTGTGCTCCCCATGTGACTGAGACATTAACCCTGAAGCATAACTAATTAATGCAGGACTAACCTGAGGTGGTTAAGCTGTCCACAGAAGAGGTGAGTGCCGCAGTTGTCGACTAGATAATGGAAAGGTCAGGGACTGAATTGAAGCAGAAATATAGCTGGGACAGCAAACTTTTAGAGACACGTTTTTGTCATGTAAATGCGATTAAATATGTATAGGCTGGGAATAAAAAGACCACTGTTCCAGACTCGGAGGGAACCTGCTCTGGGGACAAGTATGGGGCAGTCAAGTCTCCTTTGCCCTTCTATATACAAAACATTATCCACACGAAATATCAATCTTTAAAAAAATTACCATCTTGGACCACAAGCACTGCATCCTATGTAATATAAGCTGCTCTGGATAATGCCACAGATTTCCTTTTGATTAAAAATTCCAATACATTCAAACATGCAGAAAATTCTGTAAAGCTGCATGCAATTATCAATGCTGGAGATCATGGAAAATAAGCCATTTTGTCTTTTGCCTGGTCACCTGCCCATCTGTGTGCTGTCAAGAGCAAATCAATAAGAGTCAGTTCTGAGTGGCAATAGTTCCAGAGCACAGCATTGACCCCATATAGCAGTCTCTGGACAGCAGAGCTTTGTTGTCACTGACGTGTAAAGGAAGCAGCAGGCAGGTTGACATTTAGGGAAAAGACTTGCTCTTTGTTCACCACCTGGTGTGGAGAGACTCAGTGGCATCTACGTCAAAGCCTTTGTGTTGGGTGCTGATAAGAGGATGCATTTTCTGTCTCTCTCTCTCGCTCTCTCTCTCTCTCTCACACACACACACACACACACACACACACACACACACACACACACATACACACACACACACACACACAATAGACCACTGCAGTAGTCAGGACCTCACAGAGTCCTTCCCAGGTTTTCACTGAGTTGGAGCTCCTGTTGGCATTGAAAGCGTAGTTGTAGGACTCGTACATTTCAGTTCTGACCCATGGTGCTACAACACAAAGACATAGACGTAGGCAGCCTGTGGAGGCCTCTATCTACTACTTTACTGTAACCATGATCAATGCTGCTCCAAAGCATAGACCTCCCTCAGGATAGCTCTTTACCCTACTGTTTTAAGTTTTTTTTTTCTATTTTCCTTTGTTGCAAAAATACCAACATACAGGGGGAAAAAGGGCTACTTTTCTATTGGGGCCAAAATGGATGCTAATTTATGCGTCCCCCTCCGGCTTGCCTTTTTACCATATAATAGTTTTTACGTTACTGTCTGTGCAGAACATGAGCGCTACAGTCGGCAAACGCACACGGGGGCTGAGGGTCATAGCCTCAGCTCTCGAGGGGCTTTAAATACTGAATCACTCTGGTAACAATCGATGCCATTCCGGCACGGAATTGCTGCCGGCCCAGAGGCCTGGGAGTGAGGAGACCATGTGAGGCAGACATAAATAATCTCCAAGGCCGAATAAATGTTAAGTTATGTGTCTCTGTGGGGTCATATCTATCACAGCCTGCCCACCCAAAAGCTATAAATGTATCTGAAGAGAGCGGGAAGTATGAGGAAAAAAGAAGATTGTTGCAGCTGTATTTGGGAGTGGCTGATATTCCTTGGAGACCAATTTTTTTCCTTCATAAGGATGCAACTTACGACACTGCCTCTCTCAGTCTCATCAGAAGCGATCCTGGGGTGTGTGTGCTTTTACCCGCTTAAGAATGGAACCACTTAAACCGTTTACATGTCAGATGTCCTGACATGTAATGAATTGTAGGATCAGCGGTGATATGACTACTGAAATACTGGGGAAGGTATAAAGTCTGGGTTTTTATGTATTCTGTGTTTAGATTCTGTTCTTGGCACACCACCAAAATTACAGATTTATAAGCCCTTCATGGTTGAGTAACAAAATGGCTCTTTCTGGGTCCTATCAAATGATTGTGTTTTCATCAGTGGTCTAATAGGTTTTTCACAGGAGTGTTTCCACCTCTCCTCCCTGAGGTCCAGCGATCTCTACCTTTCAGGGTGGAGTACTCCTCTCTGAACAACACAGTGAAACATTTTCTGTGCTGATCAGAGCTGACATAAGAATAGGAATGCAAAGGAGCCAAGAAACAGGATTGCCCAAACAATTGGGAAGTATTCTTCACCCATGGCTCCTGCCAGGGATTAGTGAAAATGGAGAATCATCTCACAACTGCCTCATCATTTGCAAAATTGTACAGTTGGCACAGCCATTCAGTAATACACCTAAACCATATGCCCTGAGGGGCAGATAATTTGTTCTGCAATCCCTATACATTTGTGGGGCAAAACTATTTATAGTTATAACCATACACATGTCATCATGTTGATGTACATTTTATTCAATATTTCTGTATTTAAAAGTAAATATAAGTTATAAAACTAGCACTTAGAGATTACACATACCTCTGTAGTTCTTCTAATGCCATTTTTGCTCTGTGGGACAAAAAAAAAAATCAGGTATTGTATATTATCAAGTTATGCTAAAAAATCAAAATTGCCAGGGGATGTCACCTTTCTATTATATATGCTCATCCACAAACCAAAATATACGCAACATGTTACAACTTCCATCTAGGCTGCGCTTAATATACGTTTGCTGGTCCAGGCATTAGACCACAGCAACACTTTTACATCGGCCCGAAGTAGGTTGTGTACTAATACAAATAAGCCCATGGTGAGGGAGAATTATTTTATTTTCACCTCTTTTAGTCCCCCAACAAATCACCTTCTAAATTTATTTTAATTACACACAACATAGTAGTTCAACCAACCTTTTATTAAATGCCTAAGAGTTCACTGTCAAAAAGAAAGAAGCAGTGTATTTCAGGACTTGATAAGCTGCAATATACATTTGTCAGTTCTAAAATGTATGTCTTTCTATAAACCTGTAAATTATTGCTATGTTCATACATCACACTAGTACTTTGTACACTGTAGTATTACACTGGAGGGGGTAGAACCTCCTACTCAGTATAGGCACATATCTGTCACTTGTAAAAAAAAGCAGTTCCCTCAGTGCTCAGGTTTGTGTAAAACTAGACTTTTGATTTAAAACAAATGCAGAGTGAGAGCCAAGGAGGGCTTTGTTGTTGTACCTTTAAGTAAGGGATTACCCTAAACTGCCTGAACTGTAGGAACACATAAAATGCACGAGTGTAAAATAATACATCACACACTGTGAAGAAGTTTTAAATGAGTCATTCTGAATAAATGCATTAGTAGAAAAGCTATTAAATTAAAAAAAAATCTGTTGATGTCTGCCCTTCAGTGAACTCCTACCTCCCCATTTTCCAGCCCCTTTGTGTATTATATCAAAGAGTCTAGCTCACAGCATTCCAGTGGATAAACAGTAGGTCTCAAGCATTTGAACCCAAGAGGGTTGGAATGCAAGTCGGTAGTGCACACTGTTGCTTGTCACAGTGGGAACGGGTTTACAGCACTGTGATTTAACACAGAAAGGATTCTTTCTATGGAGATGTGGCTGCCGGAATGCTGACAGCAACAGACACGGTGCTGAGGAGGAGGGTGATAAACTGTCCACTTATGGGTGTTTGGATAGCATTTTTTATTCTGGGAGCTGAGTAGAGACACACACTTTGATACACTGCTGCCACTCTCCAAATCACCTCCAAATGGTTGAAATGTCTTCTGAATGTTGCATGTTTGATTGTGAGCCAGAAGGACCCGGGCTCCTGTTTCCAAGACGTGTTGTGGGTATCTGTGGATTCCAGTATGCAGTGTGCAGCATACATTCTGAGAGGTTAAATCCATACCTGCCACACAGTTGTATAATTTTATTTGTGAACACACCTATACTCTATATTCCAGCTCTGAGTTTCTGAATTCATGATAGAATGAGTCATATATATATGTATGTATGTATATGTATATATATATATATATAGAGAGAGAGAGAGAGAGGGAGATACAGATACATATATAGAGTGTAAAGCCAGGTAGCAGCACTGCACCCAGCATCTGTATTCTCAGGCTTTGCCTCACGTGGCCCGTGTTCAAACACAGTTTGCACTTTCATCATTTTGTTCATTTCTGTTCAGTCAATAAACACCTCTTTTCATTACAGCAACAGCCCATTACAGTAAGTATATTTTATTGTTTTTCCTATTTTATAGTTTTCACTTTTTTTACATAAATTTGACTATTAAATGTAATAGGGATTGAAACATAATGTGTAATATTAGATTTAAAGTAAAACAATCCATATAAGTCCACAAATCCATATTTATTACCACATTAACTGTTTGTTAAAGGTCTAAATAGCCTTTAAAGTGTTTGTTATTATGCTGAAATAAATATTTTAATGAATTTTGATTTCTTGGATAAACTTGGTAAAAAAAAAAAATCACAATTTTCCTCATAAGAAATAATGGATATAGCTTCCAGATATTCAAATTTGTAGTATTGGCCTTTCCTGGAACTTGGGATACCAGGAAATAGGGGTATGCATATTTTTACATGTACAAATATTGTAGATGCACTCTGAATAACAGAGCCCCCTAAACAGACTGTTCAGCCATCCATTCTCATCAACCTCTTTATTCTGGGCAGGGCTGTGGCAAACAGGCGCCTATCCCAGAATCACTGGGTGTTGGGCTATGAAACTACACATGGGATGCCAGTCCGTTGCAGGATGGCCATATGCACATAGTCTCTGTCTTTCTCACGCACGATGACCAGTTCACCTGAGACACATGTCTTTGGACTGTGGGAGGAAACCCACGCAAACAGTTGGGGAACTTTCAGACTCCACACAGAGCTGGATTTGAATCCATGGCTGAACAGCCTAGGCGCTGTGAGGCAGTAATACCACTTGCTGCGCCGCAGTGCTGCACTCAAAAGCTGTCTATTGTAAGGTACTGTTGTAAGGTAATTTAAATGCTGTACCTTTCCAGATTTTCCAGCATTCTGTGACAAGGAATGCCTTTTTTTGTCTGGCTGTTATTCGCTTGGACAGATGGCCTTACTAGTTGCAGTGCAATAGTTTAGACAAGTGCAGAGTCAAGCACAAAAGAGAAAAGGCAATTTAAATACAAATGACAAATTACTGGGCACAAGTGCACTGAATAGAATTACAATTCACAAGCTCAAGCAATTGAAATAATACCTACAGAGAAAAATATAGGGCAACTCTATTGTGGACTGCAGTATAATGGCGATTTGGACTCAGAATATGCGAGGCCAGGTCTAATGTGTCAGTCAGCATGTTTCTGTGAGATTCTGAAGCGTTTGGCATCCAGAAGGTTCTTGATATTAGCAACTGAAAAGCAGCAGCGCTGACCTGCTCTCTCTCTCACACACACACACACACACACACACACAGACACACACACACACACACATACACACATATACACACACTCACTCACACACACCCACAAATACACATGCATGCACATGGAATAGGAATCGAGTCACATTGATGTTGTCAGCAATCCTCTGCCATTTAATCAAGAGTGCATTGAAATAGAGTCCAATGGCTGCCTTGGGACATTTCAGAAAGCCCTCTAAAGCCCAGCCGAGCCCCACACAGACCTAGCACCAGACATTGTACGACTTATTCTGTGTGGTAGACACTTGCTTGGACATCCTAGCTACTTAGACAATATTCATTAGAGGGAGTTGAAGTCAAAATGCTGAAATTACTGACCAAGAGCAAGGAAGAAAATATATCTGTGTGTGTCTCTCTCACTGAGTCTGTGAATGAGAGGGCAAGAAGGAGATTATGAAAAGTGATGGGCACAGTGGTTTTATTACTGCAATAGCTATATATTATTGTAGTAATTTTGACAGTTTTTTTCACTTTTTGTTTTTTTCTCCCACTCCTGCAATAAAGATGTTGACCTATTGTGGCACTGGGGCACAGTGAATGACACTAAGACACTGACAGAGAGGAGGCCCTAGCAACTAACTGTAAGCCAGGCAATAATTTCCTAGGATGGTACAGTGACTGGTAGTTACAGTGGTGCTTGAAAGTTTGTGAACCCTTCAGAACTTTCTATATTCCTGCATAAATTTGACGTAAAACTCCTAAAAGTAGATAAAATGATCCAATAACACATATCTGTGAGTGGCAAAAGTATGTGAACCTTTGCTTTCAATATCTGGTGTGACTCCCTTGTGCAGCAATAACTGCAACTAAACGTTTCCAGTAATTGTTGATTAGTCCTGCATCTCAGCTTGAATTTTAGACCATTCCTCCTTACAAAACAGCTTCAACTCTGTTATGTTGGTGGGTTTCCTCCCATGAGCTGCTCACTTCAGGTCCTTCCACAACATTTCTATTGGATTCAGGATTTTGACTTGGCCATTCCAAAACCTTAACTTTGTTCTTCTTTAACCATTCTTTGGTAGAATGACTTGTTCGACTTGCACAGATATGTGGTATTGGATCATTTTCCTCAATAAATAAATGTCCATGTCTAATTTTTTTGACTCATTTGTTTTATTTGGGTCTCTTTATCTACTTTTAAGACTTGTGTGAAAATCTGATGTAGTTTTAGGTCAAATTTATGCAGGAATATAGAACGTTCTGAAGGGTTCGCAAACTTTTAAGCACCACTGTATGAGACCTGTGGCCAGTATCCCCCCCTATATGTACTTCCAGGTGAGTGGAAAATGCAGGAGCAATGGCACTGGAAACAAGATGTTTTTGGATCTCCTGTGGAAGTGAGCACAAGTTGAGTGGGAACTGAGAGTGAAGTAGGACATGTTGGTTGACCAGTTGTGAGTGACACTCATTCTCAGGTCCGTACCTTCTAATGACCACTGTACCATCTGTGGTAGCCGTGTGGAGCAGCAGCTGTCAGAGTCCAGAACCCCCTCCAACACGAATCTTTGTGGCCAAAACACCCCCCCACCTACAGCTGGAGTGGTCTATTCCAGGTCAGATCCAAGGTGATATGAACAGTCAATGATTAGTGAGAGGGTCAGTAAAAACCTCAGAAGCCTTTAATGGGAGCTCCTGTTTGTGTCCCCTGGCACTTTGAAGGACTCTCCTGTGTCAGTTTTAAAATGAGAAACTGTGAAAGGTGTTCAGTCCCTTGCTGCTTTAGCCACGTGTGAGTTCTCATTAAACAAATTGTGATCTGTCTAATGTTCTGTGAGGGTGTTGCCTTAGCAACAGCCCTGTCTCCTTTGTACCCTTTTTCTGGCTGGCCTGTTCATTCCATAGTTCTGCAGCCCCACCTTCCCTCCCAAAACAAACCCCCCATCTGTTATGCTACTTGCCATATATTTGCAGCCTCCCCAAACTGGTTTTCAAGTTTGACCTGGGTTTGGCTTAATTAAATAATACCATTACTAATTAAATAGCAGCCAAATTTGATCCGGTTTTCTTTCATGAAAGGTTTTTTTTAGCTTGGTCAGTAACAGGTTGACACCATCAGTTGTAATGTGCTTTCACATTGTTAAGCTGCAGCCCAGCCTTCATTTCCCCATTAGACCATTATTAAATTAAGCATTTAGCTGGTTCGCATTTAATTATGTAATGAAAGGGCAGTCTGCTTATCTCTGCTCACAGTTGTCTTTTTGAAAGGAACCACATACTATCCTTGTATTCCCAATGTCGCTGACTCATGGGGGGTGTGGTTTACGCGAGATGAAAAGCCAGCAAACGCCACCAACCAGACGTAAATCTTACCCGTACCCTGAGCAAACAAAAATCGCATAAATACCCGTGTTTCATGAGAAATGGGCCAGCAGAGCTGTCATTCTCGACAAAAATCTGAAACAAGGTTGGAAACGTGTGAAAAAAAATTGCATGTTAGATATTTGACAGGGGGGCCAGTGTAGAAGAACCTTGTCCTCAGAGCCCCCTTCTTGTTGCATCTAGTTTTTGAAGTACTTTCTGTTTTGCTCCTTAAATCAAACAAGGTAGAGAAACACAGAAACAAGTTAGAGTGCATAATAGAAACAGCAGTGAGAACTGCAGACCTGGCCTTTTGATTAATTTGAAATCTCTCAAGCAGAGCAGCGCAGAATGTCTTATGAAAAGGTAATATTTGCCTCCAGAATGAAGAATCAGAGATGGAACACTTATGAAAGGTTGTGGAAGATAAGAGCAAAGAATTTTGTCATGTGGCATCGGCACTCATTACAGGTTATAGTAGGACCTTTGACCAGAAAGATGTAGATTTGAAACCCAGGGGGCTCTTTCTCTTTTACAGCATTGGATGCTACTTTAACACAAAGAGTTGTAATAATTAAATTGAGGTGGAGTTACAAGTTTACAGGTCTCTAGTAATTTCTTATCTAATCTTTGCATTTTCTTTTAACTAAAATAACTTCTACTATTTTCAACTGTATAGGTATGGCACAAAAATACAAATTTCTGAAAGGTTTAGAAAACCATCAGTTAAAAAACTGGAGTCAGTTTACATGTTCCGACTTCTTCAGCAGGCATGAGGATTTGAGGGAAGGTGAACTCCAGATGACTCCTTGTAGCCCTTCTCTTTACCCTACATAACCTTCTCTTATCCTGCATATCACAAAGAATTTATTCTTGAAAAGTAAACAAAAGGTGGAAAGAATCCAGTTAATGGACCCATGTAGGGCTTCAATCACTTTGTTCCACCTAGGAGAACATCAGAGGAATAAATGAGTCAGTCTAAACTGAGCCTACCAGATGTTAGGTTAAGCATTGTTGGGGACGTAATGCCCATTGATAGTGAACGCGTTCATTATAACACTACTTCAAATATAAATCTGTCTGTAACACTGACACATAAATAAGCATGTGATCACTCATTGAAAAGGTTATTACGCCTGAATGAGATGCTGAAATTCTGGAACAACTTTAGAAAGACAGCCCCCCCCCACCCTTTTCCGCTCCTCATTCCCAACCCTCCATTAAGTTCAGAGCAGCAAGCTTTGAAGTCTGAAAAAATGCTCGCAAAGCACACTGGAAAAAAAATCAGTAATCAGTTCAATTAATTTCACGCGAAAACTGTCTGCGCTCAGCCTCGTGTTGACAGATTTGATCCAAAAAATATATCTTGCCCATGATAATTATATTTCCGTCTGAAGAATTAAGTCTTTCAATGCCTCACCATTTCTATAAGAGAGTCTTCTAATCTGATGAACATTAGGAGAGTTTTATTCAGAGGAAAAAAAAAACAGAACAGCAAATTTGGACTTGCATTCAGAGACCTTACATGATCTTTTTTCAGTTTCACAGCAATCCTGCACATGGAAAATGTGAAACGTTTTACATTTTGGACAAGATAAATAGATTTTGCACTAGTAACTATTTAGGGTTAAGGTTAGGACTTGGTTTATTGTCACCACACTGTTAGTGTTTCTGCACTGGTTTGCCCCAGTTCTGTTAGTTATGACTTTTTTAAAACTTGTTTTAAATAATTTCTTATAAAACAAACCTCTTATTAACCTCTGTGCTCATCTATTTCTGTTTGTCTGTTTGTCTTTTTGTTAACTTGTCTGTCTGTTCATTATGGATGGCTTGAAATTTGGCACATAGGTACTTTTTACCCCAAGTGAAGTTTTTGTTTAGTCAAGTTCTTTGAACTCCAGAAAGGATACTTCCTGTTTTGAATGTTCAATCTCTGTTAAAGCGTTGAGAAGCAGGAGTAACAACATCACACGTGGCACATAGTACTATCACATGCAGAGCACATGTAAGGTGCACTCAGATTTTCTGACTACACACACACACACACACACACACACACACACACACACACACACACACACACACACACATAAATGTACTAAATTCAACTATTTTAAAGTTGAATTTTCATAGAAATGGGAATTATAATAAAATGACATTCAATTTTCTGGAAATTTCAAGATTAAAAGAACCTGCACCCTCAAGTTGTGTCCAGCAGCAGAGAGAACATGAGCCAGGGTGGTACACAAGAAAGAATGAGGACCATGACAGTATTAATTACGGAGAAAGGAAACATGCAATTTCTAGTGCACTGCACAATGCATGTGGCACGACTTCTATAATAAAACAGTGTTAAAGGGGGCAGAATTAAATGGGGTACTGCTCTAGACATCTGCACTTTAAGAGTTATAGCTTTTTAATTTTAACTCTATCATGATGCTTTCTACTGCACTACATTCCTCTGAATTTAAGTTCCCCCAGATGTGTTGGGCTCATTATCAGACCCTCCATTTGTTTGGCACTTTAACAAGCCCTGTTTGCCTGTTGACAGTTGTGATTGACGTGACCAGAAGCCTAAAAGAGAGATCTGTGCACTGAACACATTCCCTGATCGATTTTCAATATAGCCAAGTGCTTCCTGTTTGTTTCTCTTTATACAAGCCATGCAGAATAATAATTTGCTTGGAAAAATTGTGATCCTTTTTACCTATATTGCCCATAGTGCATTTTATTCCTTTACAGTATGTCTTATTTTCCAGTTGAGTTACTCTCTGGTGACCAATATAAAGTCAGTCAGTATCTGACAATCCATTTATTTTTGGAGCAAGAAATCTCAGGTCTAAAATTTTACTGTGACTTGGTCTTGGAAACAGAAGAGGGAAATACTGGCAAGGTTGCATGAAAATATGCGACTCCGACATCTTGTCTGAATACATCTGTGTAGTGAACCACAGTATATTTTTATCCAGGGCTACACATTAAGCACTAGGATGCAGTTTACAGCCCAAGACAGTCATACTATATCTATGTTTTTTAAAGATGTGTTTATAGTTATACAGAATATAAAATTCGCAGTTCCTATTGAGGTGAATTCATAACATTGTTCATTTAGTCTTCTACTGAGGCACTAATGTTGCTCTGTGCTGGTCCAGCTCTTCCTGTGTTGACCTCTGATCTATGACCCCTGACCTTTGCCTCTCTGTTGCAGGAGATTCTGAGGGAACCATCCTTGGGAAAAAGCATGGGGAAGTGGCTTGACCCAGGAAGCGGGATGCAGGAAGGCAGCAGTGATTGCGATGATGAGGATGGCTGCCAGGGCTCTGGAGAGGATGCTGGCAGTGAGTCTTCCTCATTACACTGTTTGTCACTTTGCTGTTCCCCATGCCAACGCATAGGCTCTGTCTCCATATCATGCCCACCTTTATTTCTGAGCACATAGGGGCACATTCCTCAAATATGCAAACAGATCATTTATAATAAGTTCCCAGTTTCTAAGCTGCAACTTAGCTGCAGGCTGTGGCAACAGACTGCAAGCTCGGCAACAAACCACACCCATCAGTCCAGGGCTGAGCCCAATAAGGTCTCTATGACTGCACAGGGAGTCACCCTCAGCAGATCGCAGACGTGACTAATGTTCCCTGTGGCCAAACACCAGAGCGTGAATGATACTGCAGAGTGGAATGCTGTGCCCACCGGCGCCAGTGTCATGCTGCCAAAAAAAAAAAAACAATACACTACCAATAGGGCCCAGAAGAGGCAGCTTCCCAAACTATTAATTATAGTGTGTTCCTCTGTGACTTTGCCAACACTGACACAAGGCATCCACCGCCCTTGTGCCTGGCAGCTTGAATTCAAACCTGTGGAATATGAAGAAACTAATTTTTCCTTATTTTTTATTCTTTTTCTGTCCCTTGTTGATAATATTAATCCCCGTCCAACTGCCACCTAAGGCCAGGGATGAAGATCTTCTGGGTATGGTCAGCTGGAAGATCCTTGCTAGGAGACAATGCATATTGCGGGGGATGACTGGGGGGTAAAATGTGAAGCTCAAATTGTGAAATGTGCTCTGTGCTACTGGGTCTTAGACGGTGGAGTGTCTTGTCAGTGATGTTCTTGTTTACCAGGCCCCTTTGAGCTTTGACATTTGGTGGTATGGGAGTGTTTGAAGTGGGTTGGACTAGCCCCAGAACATTTGGATCTTTTTTTTGGGACCTTGGGCACTTCTGTCATTTCCATAAATCTGAGATAAAGGAACCTTTTAGGGAGTAAATCACTTACAGAATGAGTTCAATGCCACAACAAGTTCCAGTACTGTCAGTTTCAACTGTATGTGCGGAGTACATAAATTATTATTCCTCAGCATGAAGTATCCTCATGAAAAATTGGTCACTTAAAAAGGGCTTAATCTGCCTTGTGCCAACTGCCACACTTCTGTGTGAACATTCTTTCTGTCTGGCTCCTCTGTGTCTAACTGCTGGAAACAAGGAAAGAATGAATCCCCCTATTCTGGATAAATATTATTTGGTTTATTAGCTTTGAAAGAATGCACATGGTGTCGCCTGGGGGACTGTTATGATTTTTTGTCACCACTGGAAATGAGTAGTTATAAGGTTGTCACTTCTTTTGACCTTGGGAACCAGTAGATAGCATAGTGATTACAGCTGCTAACTTTGGACTTCAAGGTTGTAGGTTTGAATCTTATCTCCTGCTTTAATACCCTAGGGCATTGTACTTTCCCTGCACTGCATAAAAATGCTGCATAAAATTACTATATACAATGCTGAGTAGCTTGGAAATAATAAGTAATTTAATATTGTAAGCTGCTTTGGGGAAAAGTGAAAAAACTAAAACACTAAATGCAAATGAGAGTTACAGGTCATTGCCATAGTGACAGATGGTTGTGTATGTGGTGTGAGAAGGCTGGAGGTGAGCCTGGAAGGCATATTGTAAAGCAGAGAGATCTTTAACCTGGATGTTGCTCATTAAATGGTAGCTCAACAAAAACCAATATGCATCTGCCCAAAGCTTAGTCTGACCCAACTGGGACCAATATCCTTCCTTCAGTAGCTCTGGAGGTCAAAGAAGCAAAAAGATATGCTACCAAGACATCCTTGATTCTGACTCAACCCAAGCTACTAACTCCTACAGACACATGGCCTGCGGCTGAAGAAGTCCTAGATTTGGGCTGGAACAGTTCAGCCATCAACTACAGAGCACATCCAGATTTTGGAAATCAGCTGGACTATGCAATAAAATGACTGGTACGGTCTTGGCCAAACAAGCTATGTTTGTTTAATGAAGTTAAAAGGATACATTCCATAGACAGTGCACATGTAGAGGGGCGGGAAGGAGGATAACATTATATTTATATATTTATTTAATAGGAGATTGGTGGAAAAGAAATTAAGCATGAAAAGGTTTATTACACGTGAAATTGCCTTCTGTGTTTGTAGCAAGTGCATAGTGATTTTTGTGTCTAAGCTGAAGGAGTTATCTGGAGTTCACTGTTATCACCTGACATGTAGAAACGGTAATGGCACTTTTTAAAGTTGAGCAAAACCTGTGATTTTCTTCATGTATAATAATTCAAGCAGTTATACCCACTCTGGCAAAAAACCAGCAATTTACAAGTATGTTTTATGTGAGTGATGTTGTTCGTAGGAAAGATTGAACATTTTTCTGTAATATATGATCTTAATACTGGTATGATTTGAACTTTGGTATAAACACATTTAAAGAGAACTAAATATGCAGTATGTTTATAGTTCTATGTAAGTTGCATTTATGTAACACATTCATTTATAACAAACAAATGCCTAAGGACATTCACAGAATTAGAAATAGGCAAGGGATTTAATATATACTATCTTTCCACATAATGCAGTCGCTAGCCTATCCTTATTTTTTCAGAAAAACAACATAACTCCCAGAAAAACAAAAGGTCTTCTTCCACGTTTTTATTTTCATGTCTTGTTTTATTATTCCTGTACTTTATATATACTCACTGGCCACTTTATTAGTAACACCATTCTAAAGCTGGTAGGGAACCCCCCTTTCCTCTCAGAGCAGCCTGAATTCTTTGTGGCGTGGATTCAACAAGGTGCTAGAAACATTCCTTAGAGATTTCTTCCAGTAATTGGTTCAGGTTTGTCAGTTGCACATTCATGCTGCCAGTCTGCCGTTCTATCACATTGCAGAGATGCCCTGTTGGATCCATATGTGGTGACTGAGGAGTGAAGTTCACTGAACTCATTGTCATGTTCATGGAACCAATTTGAGATGACTTGTGCTTTGTGACATGGTGCAATATCATGCTGGAAGTAGCCATTAGAAGGGAAAATTGTGGCCATAAAAGGATGCACATTGTTAGCAACAATACAAAAGTAGTAAAAGTAGTAAAAACATTCCCCACACCACTACACCATCACAAGCAGCTTAAATTGTTGACGTAAGACAGGTTGGGTCCATGACTTTATGCTTTTTACGTCAAATTCTGACACTACCAGCTACATGTTGCAGCAGAATTCAAGATTTCTCAGACCAGGTGACATTTCTCCAATCTTAAACTGTTAAACTGTCCAGTTTTGGTGAGTCAGTGCCCACTGTAGCCTCAGGGTCCTGTTCTTGGCTGACAGGAGTTGAACTTTGGTATAAACACAAAGTTCCCGATGGAACCTGATGTGGTCTTCTGCTGTTGTAGCCCATCAGACTCGAGGTTTGACATGTCGTGCATTCAGAGATGCTTTTTTTTTGTCTACCACTGTTGTAAAGAGTGATCATTTGAGTTAGTGTAGGCTTGCTGTCAGCTCGAACCAGTCTGCCCATTACCCACTGACCTCTGGCATCAACAAGGCATTTCCACCCACAGAACTGCTGCTCATTGGATTTTTTGTTTTTCACACCATTCTGTGTCAACTTTGGAGACTGTTGTCTGTGAAAATCTCAAGAGAGCAGTTTATGAAATACTGAAATCCCCCCCGTCTGGCACCAACAACCATGGTCAAAACCAGGTTAAAATCACTTACATCACATTTTTACCCACTTTGAAGTTTGATGTGAACATTCACTGAAACTCATGACCTGCATCTGTGTGATTTTATGCACTGCCCTACTAAATTGTTCCAACAGTCAGCTGACTACTCTTTAGCCTTAACTACATTCAAAGGAAAACATACACCTGAGAATAGTTTATTTAGCCAAGTGTCCCACGTTGCTGAACTAGCATATTAATATTCAGGACCAAATGGTTAAAGGGCAGGGATGACTGAAGTTCTAACTGATGTGCATACATACACAGTACAAAATTCTAATGAGTTCATTTTGTGCTAAAGGCTTCTGGGAGATTCCAGGGCCAGATGGGATAATCAAAGGTAGGGAAAGAAACCATTAGGAGAAATTGAAAAGAAATTGTTGGAGATTTTGTTAGATGTTCCACAGAACCAAGCACTATTGCCTTCAGTTGTGTTGAAGTGAAGCACAGAAGATCTTTTTCCCCTGAAGATAGAATTCCCAGTTGTGCTCTTTGCAGTGTGCAAATGTTTTAAGTTCTTGCCATACCATTAACAACCTCAGTACTGAGTGAGAAAACTAAATTAGGCAAATTAGACATAAAAGTATTACTCCAACTAAGCGTTCAGGTAGAATAATATGGTTAAAACCATGGGTAAAAGCATGCGAAATGTGACCTTTGTACAACTGTGGTCAGTTGTGTTTCCTGTCTGAAGGCCAACTGCATGAGCAGTCAGTCTCGTAATGTTTTCCCAAAATTTTCCTTAATATCAAAGGAATGTTTTCTTTGCTTACAGAGTAAAATGAATTCTCAATGGAAGCCAAGTCCTTGCAGTAGCATGGATATGTGGGCTTTGAGCTATCCTCTGAAATTTGGATCTGATTCACCCTGAATGCAGAGGACTACTGAGTGAGGACACCGTGTTTTGTACAGAGGGTCAGTGACGGTCGTATGTAGTTTCCATCTCCACAAATTCTGCCATACAGATGCAATTTGCTGCTTTCTGAGTATGGGTTATTATCAGCTTCCCAGAATGCACGTCACCAGTCACATAATGCATGATGTTGAGTGTTCTCAGAGAGACATGCCTGGTGCTGTGGGTGCTATTGCCTTAGGGCCTTTTGTCTGGGAAAGTCTAAACGCAGCACTGTTATTCCCTGGGAAGCCAAATAGTCATATGTAGTTAGCTGGACAAACATGCTGTGAGTGTTTTATGTCAGTGAAAAATTCATGCTTACTATTGAACTTCCACATGAGGTTTTGCAGCAGCTTTTGTATTATCAGGCTGGAGTGGTCAGCAAATTGACTGAAGAGTTCATTGTTCATCTCGTGGTAGGTGTGAAACGTGTTACTTTGCCTTCCACATTGTCAGAGACCCCTCAGGGCCTTTTTCCTGCCCACTATACCACTAATGTAGTATAGCAGCAATTGATAGAGGCACAGTTATACTGTGTATTGAGGCGGTGGGTGTATGTAGGGGGTCATTCTGTATGGTGTATGTTGCATGCATGTCAACAAATAAATTATTCATGGTTTAAGTAAGGAGGGGAAAAGGAATAATTGGCAGGAACGTGGGGCAGTGGCTAAAGCACAGCACTTGTGTTGAGATATAGAGTAACTCCTGCCCTTAATTGTCATGACCCCAGTGAAACCCAGAGCTGAGTAATTGATGTAAACATGGTGATGACTAAGAACAATTCTCTCCCTCCTGCCAGCGTTAAAGGGGCGACTCTAGACGTGGCTGAGCTGTAATGAAACAACGGCAAGGCTCAGTGGTCTCTTTCTGCGGGGGCCGCTGGCGTTGCTATGGCATCATAGAAAATCCGTGGGTGAATGCATAAACTTAGCCAAATCCAGTACCAGCCCGGGAATCCCAACCTGAGAAAAAGGCTGGTGTGAATGCAACATTCTGAATACCAGCTTGGAAACATTCATGTGGAAACCAAGTGTATTGTACACTATCAGTTAGCAAAAATTGTCTGGTATTGCCAGGAATTGAAGGATTGGGACTGAAGTATAATTTTTGAAGTTTTGAGCTCAGATGATTATGTGCTGGTCAAAGCTTTTCAAGTTTAAGCATTGTCCATCAAGTTTAATTCAGGTGCCTAACATGAACCATAGCTTTCAATAGGTAGGGTAGTAGAATGTAGGTATCATGCCTTGCCCCATCCAAAGCTATGCTCTGCAAAGGTAATGTCTGCAGTCCAGTTACCCAGCCTTATTGGTCTAGCCTTAGCCTGCAGCAGGGCTGTGTAGTATTGGGCAACTCCATGGGCCTTCCCCTTGCGTGCCACAGTAGAGCTCTCTCTCAAGCAGAGCGGCATTCAGCTTAATATCCCTATATCCCCCGGCTCAGCTTAGTCCAGTCAGGAATGAACTTCTCCTGCCAGGACCCACAGCTTGAGCCCCCTTTGCTGTGTTGGCTGTGTTGGCTGTGTTGGCTTCCTGTCTTTTTCATCATGAATCACCACTGGTCTAGTCTCACACACAAAAAAATGACAAGACAGCTAGTATACTCAAATTCTGTTAAACATCTATATAGTTTTGCAGCTGTATTATTCTTGTATTACTCTATTTTACACACTAAAGATTCCATCATGTTGTCCCAGCAGTCAAGGGATGGTTGCTGTTGATGTCACAACCCCCTCTTGGCCCTTGATCCATGGCGTAGTCTGCTCCAAACCTAACATTGACTTGTTTTGCTCAGGCTTTCACAGGAAATTAAACAAGTTACTTCTTATAAATTATTTAAAGAGCTTTGTGCATGCTTTTAATTCAAAGCAAAGTTTTTACAGCTGGATTTTTTTGCTGAAATTATTTAAATTGAGTGCTTTGCTGAAGGCTACGGTAGCACATCTACTTGGATGGACATTTCTAGGATGATACAAGACACATGTCATCATTGAATGGTACCAGGAACGTGACAGCGAGTTTTCTTTACTTCAGTGCCCTACACTGTCCCCAGATCTCAACCCTATGAAGGATCTTTGGGATGATTTGGAAAGGTCTGTTCAAAACAAAACCATGCGGCTATATAATTTGCACCAACTACAGAATGCAGTCATTTCCACATCCAGCATCTTGTGGAATTGCTGCCCTGATGAGTACATACTGTTCTGATGGCCAAAGGAGGCACAACACACTAATGGATAGGTGTACCTAATAAACTAGCATCTCAGTGTATGTAGGTGCACACATAGTATAGGGTGATTCAAGAAGAATTGAACATGTTCATAAATTTACTTCTCAGTAACTAAGTATCATTGCAAAGTAACTCTCACACCAATCTTACAAATGCTGCATATACCACATGTTCATGTGATCACCATGAGCTCTTTTAGCCACCTGGTTATTCCACCTAGGAGCACTTAAATAGGACTTTCTGGGGGTCCTTCTTACCCAAAGCCCTCTGCCTCCATAATGTCACACAATTACCTGTCAATGATTAGATTATGTGCACTACTATTATTTACTGGTTGTTTGTCTATTTTAGTTTTTTTTGTTTTTAAATGTATTATTTATTTATTTATTGTTATGTGTATTATGAATGTTATGTGCCCTGTATTTTCAGCTGCTGTAAACTTAATTTTCTTGCAGGGAGGTCTCATCCTATCGTTTCTTATACTTAGTTACTGAGTGATAAATTTATGAACATGTTCAGTTCTTCCATAATTACTCTATATTGTGCCGTAATGGGCTGATGTGTACTGCAAGTATACTATTGGAATTGTGGCAGAGGCGAATGAAAAGAATTGTGCAACAGAGTTGCAGTTTGTCTGAATTAACCACCAAGGACCCCATCGAGGTGAGACCCTCTATGCTGATGTTGCGGTGTGCATGACCAGGTCACTGTCCTTACAGATGGGCCTCTGTGGGGCTCCCTGGCAGACTGACCATGCCAGAGACAAGCTTCATCATTACTGCAGGAGCCCTGGCCTTTCCACATGCTGCCCTGTTGCTTTTTTGCCCCGCAGGGAGGACACTTTAATCAATTTCTATTCCATCTCAATTTAAAGAAAGCCTTAGGCAGTATGGCTGAGGAATGTGGGAGGTGTGTGTGTGTATGTGTGTGTGTGTGTGTGTGAGGATGGAGGCATCTTCTGTTTCTTCTGCTCATTGAAGGCATCCGGAAAATCCACGTTCACTAGCTCTGTGGGATTCTGCGTGTTAATAAGCTAATTAGACGGTGAAATGAATGTGCCGTTGTGGGGCCCAGCTGTAACTGGCCATTCCGGCTGTTTAATGACTGATGCGCACGCTGTGTAATTGAGTGCAGCGCTGCCCTCAGGGCTGTGTGGGGGGTGGGGGTGGGGGGGGGGGGGGGGGTGGGCTTGTTAAGAAATTAGTGATTTATGTTCCTGTTTACAGCATAACTCATGTGTAATGTAGAGCTCAGCACACAGAAAAACAGCACACGCGCATGCAATACTGCAACAGGCAGGACATTTCCTATTCCTTTCCCGGCAAGAAAGGAAGTTTACGCTGGGCATGGAGCTACACACACAGAGCCACACACAGCATTGCATATTTTTAGGAAAGTACACATACAGAAACGTCACACACACTCATGCACAATTGTGCACACAATTATACTGGTACGCAAACACACACTCACAGCCATGCACTCATACCTTCAAAACGCAAACGCACTCAGATTTTAATCCACCAACGTGCACATATAAACACACTTACACTCAGATGTACATATACACAGAACGGCACACTACTCACCTTTTTACTCACTTGAGATATAAATCATTCACTTATGAGTTTCTGGATGTAAAAATGAATTCATTTAATCCCCTTTAAAGAGTTGTGATCAAATATGAAGCTAATACTTTAAATTTACGAGTATGGAGAGCTGAGGGTGGGGGGAAATTTCAACAACTGCATCATGATGGTAATTATGTCTCTGACTTATGACGTCTCACTTTGGGAGCCGATGTCCAGGAAAGCTCCTAAATAAGGGGGTGCCTATATTGGCAATAATGGGTCAGCAGTTCTGCACCAATATGGGAACCCCACTAAAATGTTACATGTGGTTTGCCACACAGGGGCTCCACTTCATTTCACAGGGTATTCTCCATTTTTAATAAAACCATCAAGTCTGACATCTGCACCACTTTGCTCAGTTGTGAAATAGCCAGGAGTTTGGCATGGCTGCGACTAGTCGTTGGTCATGAGCGATGTCGATGTCATTGGTGGATGGTTGTGGATTTAGTGGTACAGCCATTGAGGGGGAAATAAAACTATGTGAAAGTGCTGCATTTGTCATTTTGCTTACATGATGGGAACAATTATAGGTTTAACAAAATTAGTATGATGTTACATGTGTCTTGCTGGTCAGAGGGAGGGAAAATGAGGAATGATAAGGACTGTGACCTGAAGTAATCACCCCCCCCCAATAAAGATCCAGGCAGCATGGACAGAATACATTCTGACAGTGTATTTCCACATATACAATAGCTATCCAACCTGTTTTTTAAATCTGCCATTGATTTTTCTTTAAGTGAGTAATGATAGCTGCCCAGGTTACAAATAAGCTGTTTAGTTGCTGCGTGACTCAACCCTGACCCTGCAAATGCACACCCTCACTCATGCGCAGAATTCTGCAGGAGTTTGTGTGGGAAAGTGTGTGGTGGCAATTACTACCAGCATGTTTACTGCCTTTCTGAAAAAGGACAGTCGGATCTCTAAGGTGCTTGCAGAGCAACACAGGTAGTAGATTAATTGCGGCTATTATTGTCTATTCTGACCTGTTTAAGTAGAACCCTTTTTATCTCACTTTCTTTGCACCCCAATTCCTCCTTGCCAGCACCATGTCTCACTACTTAAAACTGCAGGAAACAGCTTCAATATTTAATGTGTAGGGCAATATGAAAAGAATAAGAAGCTGGATCTGTGGATGTAACCTGTGCCTGGCAGAATCCTACCTGCAGTGCAGGTCTCAGTAGGGGGCACTCTGTGAATTGCAAGAATCATTTCTGTTTCTTACTTTGCAATGTTACACACTGCTTAATGAAGTTGCCTGGTCTGTGAGTCAAGCCTACTGTGAGTCATGCCACAGTCGATGGAAAATGACACCGTAAGGTTCTGCAAGAGCCTCAGACTACAAAACTCCCTGGTTTCCATAGAAGGAAAGCCTGACATACAGTGTGAAGCACACATGTGTGCGATTTAAAATGTAATAGCTATTGATTTCTAGGTTAGCACCCCGGCTCTTCTTCTTGTGACTCTGCTGACGTCTGCTGAAAGTGAATGAGCTTCCTCTGACCCTTGACAGGCAGGAAATTAGCTTTTTTGTTACTTTCACTGATCTGTACATGATATGTTTCCTGGAAACCTGTAAGCGAAACATGTTGCCCCTTTCGTGTGTGTGTGTGTGTGTGTGTGTGTGTGTGTGTGTGTGGCCCTAACAGTCCTGCTGAATAAGCATTTCCCTTCAGAAGTGGCGCTGGGGGCTGGGCTGCTACTGCCCTGGAAATAGCAGGAATCTCCAGCCTCTATTTTTACAGCTCCTGTACTGCAATGAATTAGCTGCTCTTATCTTATGTGACGTAACTCAGGGAAGCAAGTATCATTTACTGTAAAACTGCAAAGATGTGCTCATTGTCATGGTTCTTCCACCTTTCCAGTATCACAGCTCAGAGGCAGTGGAAAAAGTGCTACTGGTGACACAGTGAATGAGAAACGCTTAGCAGTGGCATCGTTGCCACTTGTCAAAACTCGCCACTGATATGTGAACACACAGTTATACGATGTGCATTATAGTACATGTTTTTGTCAAAGAGGGTAAGGTGAAGTGCCCGGCTAAAGAGTGCAATGGCAGCTTCTGTTCTGTACATCCTCTCAGTCAGAAGTTCATTTTCCTGACTACAGCAATGTCCTGATGTGATATCCTGTATTCTGCTGTCCGTCAGCTGTGAGGTAAATAAATGAGGGCAGCCATGTGGGTCTGCAGTCAATCCATTGGACTGAGTACCTGATCACAAAGCCTTTTTAAGTCTCACATTATGAGGACATAGATGAGGTCAGTCTGGAAGGGGATGAAGACTTGCTTGCTATTTCTGCCTCTGCCAGGACAGCTTCCCTGCAAAGGAAATGAACCCTTTTCCGTGCAATAAAGAATAGAATGAATAATCCGAGGTGGAGCAGCTCACAACAAGACCTGCACCTCACATACATAACTAGGGCATCTGACAGTTGAGCATCACGCAGGGGAGATGGGGCAGAAAGAGTGTTTGAGCATGATACTCACAAGGCATGCATGTTCACTGATGGCCTTATATCCTTCTCCTCCACTGGCACCACTGCAGAAAACAAGCCAATGTGTTCATCTGCAGGCACTGGTCTGGCATACATTGTATTGTTGCACGTGTATGTCATACTAGTCAACCAAAACAGTATCAGATCCTAACACAGTGCAGATAGGATAATTACAGGCTCAGACCTCCTGCAAATGCCCTCCTTTTGTTTACAATGAAACAGACAGCTCTGACAGCACTTCATTATTTTGCTGTGTGGAAAATAGTCCCATCAAAGGTTTGTATTTTTATGCTTTTCTATAGCTGGGGGTTTTGCATGGTATCATGCTTGAGGCTAGAAGTACAAAGGGCAGTTTAAGTGGAAACTGCGATGAGCCGGGTGTTGAGTTGATTTATTAGGAAGGGCTGTTGGAGTCGCTGCTGGCGTTAAATGAAGCAACACAATGACCTTGGCTTCACACACAGAGCGGTCACCTGTCACCTGCAGTGTGGCACCTGTCCTGGAACAGGTGATTGTGAGGTCTTGTGTGGAAGGAAAAAAATTCAGCAACATGTACCCTTGTTCTCAGCTTTGGACTTCCAGAATGAACACCCCAAAGTCCTTGGCTGGTTTCTAATGTTTATCTGCACTGCAATGATCTTTCATTCACCTTCATTTGCAATGACAGGATCCACGTTTCTGTGTTCAGCAGCAGTTCAAAGGCAATAGTTTGGGATAGAACACACTCTTGGTCTCAAGATCACAGCTGCATGCGGGTAAACCTGTCATTGCAGTGGCATGGAGAAGTTTGATGAATGTTAGTCACAAAGACACATACAAAAACACAATTATATGTTTACTCTACATGTTATTGTGTGGATTTGCTAGTCATTCAGTGCAGTAAATTATTTCTAACCACAAGTTTAAGAAAGCGAAAAAAAGAGCAAACAAATTTTTAGGTTTTTCTAAAGCTAATTATCATTGTAAAAGTTTTATTCTTAGGAACATCCACACTACATGTATATTTTAGGGCTTTATAAAAGATGTGAACAGAACATACACTGTGAAATACACACTCAAGAAAATACATGATAATGCGCTGCTGCTTGCTGTCAAAGCCAATAACAAAAGTGACATGTATCCACGCAGAATGCCTTGATACCACACTCCTGGAGATGCATGTCATCCTATCCTATTTGTTTATCTTTTTCTATTCATTGCCCTGCTTCATCTTCCCTGCCATGGCATCCAAAGATAATGGTTTGGGATTGGAATGTGAGGTGTTGCATTTCTGTGCTGCCCCCCCCGGTCCTCTTCTCTGCCCCGTGATTTCTTTGTTCTCCACATATACCACTGTGCTGCCATTCCGTCTGCGGCTTTTTGTACCAAGCCCCTGCAGCAGGCACTGATGTTATTGTGTGTCACTACATGACTATGTCCTTGAACAGAACACACTCACACTTACTCTTCTAATAGATAGATAGATAGATAGATAGATAGATAGATAGATAGATAGATAAAATTAATTCCATGGACAGATATGACTCTAGACAAGATGGTTATGTATTTAAATCCTGAGCTAAAAACTTTCCTGGACAAAGCTTCATTGTTTCAGAAGTACAATTCCATCCTGTGTAAGCTAGGCTATCTGTAGGCATTCCTAAATAACAAAGTTATTCTTGGAGTGTAGCAAGTGTGTCTGACGTGCAGGGGACACAAAACTTGTGAAAGAAGAAAGAAAAACATTGGCAAGGCCTGTTGGGATGTCCCTTGATGAACAGCTTGTTCACAGTGGGCGGGAGTGACCACAGACTCAGCCATCTCCACTTTCAATCTCAAATCCAATTACTCTGGTCTGCCTCGATTGCCTCCCAGAGCATCTCGCCTTTCTCTTGCCTTCCACACAGCAAATTATTGTTTTTCTCCAGATAAGTTAGGAATGGAAGCCAGGAGAGAAACCTGAGGGTGGTAGAAAGGTGTGATGGTTTTAATGAAAGGGTTTGCTTACATGTGTCTATGTTTGTATGTGAATGTGAATCTGTGACTCAGCCTAGATATGCACAGATACATATGATTGTCCCTGGATCATGATATAGGTTGACCTGGATAGTCTTCCCTAGGTTCTCAGTCTGTTTTGAAACTCAGATGTTAGTCCAGCATGAACAAGATCTACGCTGGATCACTCCTACAGCCATATCACATGTGGCCTCCTTAGAACATCTTAGTGTGCTGAGTAACTAGTGCCCCCCCAGTATAACATCAGGAAAGATATATCTTGCTTCAGTGGTGCAAAATTACATTATTCCAGTAAATTTTTACTGCACTGTTATTGTTGTTTACATTTTCCACTGTCTTGTTATCAATATTAGCAGTAGAGAAAGTAGTTGTGATAAAAAGTGTAAGTGTTTTTGTACATCTTGTCTGGTCTGTACATTTGGTACAGATCTAGAGCTAAATCAATACACTGGAGAAATTGGGGTTCTGTAGGAAGTGTGGGTGTTTTTGTGGCAGGGAAATAATGATTGGGGAGAGCAGTTACTGTAGGAAACAAAAGTCTAATTTGGTAATGGATTTCATAATACATTTGAGTATTTTTAATCTGCTTGCAAAATCCTGCTTAGAGTCCTGGGGCAGGGGGTGGGCGGGTTGGCAGCAGCGTGTGTGCATAGTAAGAGGTGTGCTCTAGTGACTACTGTAGAGTGGAACTGAAAGGACAGTGCTAAGACCCATACCCTGTAATGCTGTGTTATTTATCCACACTCATTTTCATAGAAATCAACACAAGAACTGGTAAACATTATGGTTTAGGCAAGAAGGAATGTGACCAGATGTCTTCTCAGAGTCTTCCAGAGAGATGTGATATGAAAAGTTCTAGATATGGGGATCTGCTCCAGCTGGTCTCTGGAACACCAACCCTTCCCTCTCCTCAGGATCTTGCCATGGGCCTAAGGCCAGGCTAAATTCCCCCGACTGAAGGGTTTAATGGAGCATATAGAGATAAGAGAAAAACAAAACAGTGACATGGGAAAAAAAAACAAATGAGGCAAAAAAGTGACCAAAGTCATTTTGATATTCATGAGCAATATTAACATATTCATAAGAGATTAGAGTTAAAATATATTAATATGAATAAAAGCTAAGAATCTGCTGCCTGCATCAATGTTCTGCTTGTACATTTTACATGACTTTATAATGCACCCCATACCAATATACCTTTCTGATGGTCTCAGCCCCTAAAGGAAAGGTCAGACTTCCCTGGCATCAGCTTGGAGGGGAGGGGTGCTTGTCACTCAGCAGAAGCTGTGTTACAGCTATCATGTTTGAAAGAGAAAGGAGAACTTTGGCCCATTTCACCAGGACTGGCAGATTACTGGCTGTTGCTAGGAGATGGGCGATGCCTCTGGGACAGGTTACACAAGTGAATTTGTGCCCTCCACCAGCTCTCATTGATCTGCTTCTGTCATAGACTCCAAATTTTTTCAAGTCTGCTTTCTGCCTACTCCCAATAGTAGCATATTCTGCCCTGTGACCTCTAGATAGACTGAGAAGTAGGGGCAAATTCCATTACATAGCTCTCCCTCTCCCAGTGCTAAACCCTGGTTCTCAGACAAGCAATAGCACATACTGGAAAGTAACGGGGTTAATTTAGCTCTGGGGATGGCAGAGATTACTTCTTACCCATCAAAACTCCACTGATGGATGGGAGGTGGCTGAAGTTGACTGTCACTGCAATATTGTGAACGTGTAAAGACTCTCCCAAGTACAAACAAAGTAATAGACACATAAGCACACAGACAGAGATATGCATATAGACAATTAAAAATTAAATTAAATTAATTTAAAAAAATCTTTATCTTGAAAAAAGCTCAATAAGACAATCCAAAAATCCAAAAAAAGGTTTGATTCTTTGGTCTGGTTGTGTTTTCTACAAGGTAAACAACACACCGCATTGTGACTACAGAATAATGGTTTTATTGTTTTGTACAGGAAGACAATACCTATTGTGCACTGGAATCAAATTTCAGTCTCATAAGGTATGTCTTGTGTGATGTGTCTTACTCTAGCCATTTGGCAATGGGGACTGAAAGTTTCTTATGATAGGAGGTGCTGAAATATATCTCCTGTGAAAATGGAGAACGACACATTCTGAAGGCCTAAAGGGAACTTTTAATTACAAAAATGATATAGTTACTTGCCTACAACAGCATAGTTTCCTTGCAATCTGATCAATTTTACATGGCTAAATATTTTACAAACAGAATGCCAATTTAACACATCAAAAAAGTCAAAATATTTGATTTCAAGACCAGAGTTCCTCAACAACTCTGCCTCTTGTAGGTATGGAAAATAAGCCCAGTCCCTCTTAAAATACGACTGATGAACTATCTGAGATCAGAACATCTAACTGAACATCAGGCCATCCACAGGTTTCACCTCCTGCCACAGCAGTAGGATTGGCATAGTACCCTCCACTTTAGAACACTTTTCAGACATCTTCAAAGTCTAATTTGCTTTCAACAAAAGTGTTGCAACTGTAATGACAGATGTGTGAGTGTTACCCCAGGTGTTAGGTAAGACTGCATAATTCTGAGTATTTGTAGTGGTGCAGGCCAGAGATTCTCAAAATGTAGATCACAGACCACCGGTGCCCCTTGAGCATGTGCCAGATGATCTGTGAACTGATCTAGTCATCTTTATTAAAGCAAATCTATGGAGTTTACGCCACATGAAAGTATACTGAAAGAACATGATACACAGTTGGACTGTTAACCTGCATAGCGGGAGGAACTTGTGTGTTGTTTTGATGTTTCATCAACCATTCAGAGGACTGTGTGTGTCAGTAATGTGGTGAGCACGAGCCCAGCTCGTAGACTTTGCTTAGTTAGGGGTCTGTCAAAAGGGCAAAGTTTCTGTTTTCAAGGGCTGCACCCTTCTGTTGTCTTTGTGTTTTAATGATATTTTAGTTATGCTGGACCACCTCATCTCTTCTTCATCCCGATCAGTGCCTATTCCTTCCGTGTCTTAGTTCTATGCAACATGAATGAAATTGTGTCTTGCGTTAAAAAAACAACACAGCCTGATGGGGTGTAATAGTGTATAGTTGTGATTACATAGTTACGCTGTTTACGTTTTGATATGTGACTGTGGGTTAACCAATGCATTAGTTTTTATTCTTAGAGTAAGTTAGTGCATTTGATATCAGTTCTATTTCACAATGAGTGAAATAACTGCATTAGAAGATTTTTGGACCTTCAGGCAGGACTGAACATTTCTCCCCTGACAGATGGCAGTGTGTGTTACTTTCTTCAGCTCAACTTTTCATTGTGCACTCATAGTAGAAAATTTGAAACTCTAAGACAGGGTATCCTTTTGAGACTTGGTATTGATGACCTGTGACTTCAAGAACTATTGACTGAACTTGCCTGGGCTGAGAAATTGAGTGACTGAGAACTCCAAAGTACCAACTGACTGCTCCAGTAAGGGCCAAACATGGGTTGAAGGATGAGGAGGTTCCAGGTAAAATGATGGCTTATTGTGACCACTTCAACAGGAGTATAGAAATGATCTACATCTGTTCTATAGCCTACCCCATGGTGTCTGAAACCTTTAGTTTGTCATAATGTTTTTGTTTCAAACTTTTAAACTCAACAAAAAAAAGGCTGTCAGTGTATTGAAAAAGGTTTCCAAATGTAGCAGATTACATGTTCCTGGTGGATTTTTGTACTGCATCATCACCCTGTACTGAAACTTGTGACCTGAATAGCAGTAACTAGACCTCTATGATCCTCTTATATTTGTACACCTTGGATGTGGTTTGGACTTGCCTTGATGTCCCTCTGATTTCCAATAATAGCTATGTCTTGTTTCCCCATTTCTCCACAAAACAGATGGCGAGAGCATTGACATGTCCCGTAAAGGAGCCCCTGGAGGGAGGGAACAAGGAGTAGAAGACCCACAGCATGGGCACCCCACTGCCCACCCACCTCCAAAGGTTGTGGTCACAGGTTCGGGCCACGCCAATGCTGCCTCCCTGCCTTTTCTTTCCATTGCTCTCTTCCTGTGGGCTCCAGGACAGCAGTGGACCCTGTTTTGAGAAGGAAGATGCCTGTATGTCTTCCGCCCCTCTGCCCTCAGTATCTGTCCTGTCCTTTTAGGTGGACTGCTCAAAATTGAACTGGACAGGGGGTGTATTTGACTGCAGGGCCCTTTGTGTAGGGGGATTTTTTTTTCAGAATGGACTGTAGTCCTTTTACCTTGCTGCTTTTCAAGAACAAGTCTCATTGGCCAGAAAACTAGTGGCATCATTTGTTTTTTTCTACAGGCTGATAAATGTCCCTTTTGCTATTTGCTCTCAGGCTGCAGACACCTTCTATTGTAAGACATGGAACTGAACTTAATTCATCTGTCTCCCTCAGCTACCCTGCCCCACTCAACCGCACACTATCCCACTCAGCCCCACCATGCTTCCAGTAACCTCCCCCTACACTGGCTCCATCTGTGCATTTTTCCAAAGCTCAAAATGCTGTCCTTTCAGCAAGCTGAACTGATACTATTACACATGTAAGAAGCTCTTAAGAATCGTTAATATATTACTTAAGAATGGTCACTCCTAGACACTTTACCTCTACCTCTGAAGAATCCGCTCTCACAGCCAGCATGTACAGCCCACTTGCACCTTTCAATGGTTGAGATAGATGTGGTGATACACACACTGATACATGAGTCACTTCACAGTTTCTGGACTTAACGTGAACTGTTTTTGCATCCATATCTGTCAGCTGCCACGCACTTCCATTGGCTTATGCCTCAGTGTTGATGTCACTATTAGGCAGAACTATTTCTTCTCAAAGACTCTGAGCACCTAAGGAAATTCATATTAAAACTCTCTGCAAAGAAATTGCCATGAGAACTGCTGGGACTGTGAGGTCCCCAGTCAGTAATGAGGAACAGTGGGGAGCTTTGACAAATACTGTGGAGCAGCAGGGAAGACTGAGAGCAGGGGATATTAGAAGTTCATTGTGCCTCAAGTCTGGTCAGTCTGAGCTGTCTCTCCAGAAATGGCTCAGTTCATTCGCATGCACTTCTCAAGCTCCAAAATGTCCCTACAGTTAAGACTGCAGCCTCAAATCCTGAGATGCACAACAAATTGGCGTTTTTCTGTCAGGGAGGAGTTTATAAGTCCACCTGAGGGTCACCATTAACTGATGTGTGAAACAAAATCTGGAACTGGGAGCTGATGGCGGTAAAGGTTACGCCACTTTTACCTCTCTATTCACTGCTCAGCTTTCCTGCATGGTGGTGTGGGAATGGCAGTGTGGAAAAGAAAGTGCAGTGATATGAAACTACAGCTGGCCAAAAAAGAATAAAATTTCTGAAAGTGGGAAAAATCAAATTTGAAAATTGAGGAAAAAAAAATCATCAATTCTAGAAAGCCATGGCTCACTTTAGGTCAGAAATTTTTAAACCTGTGACACATCTTATATGTTTGTTTGATGTTTCTTTTTGTTGCTTTTGTTGTTGGTATACTGCCCTTTTATAAATCACACTTATGCATGAATATATGTTTATATTGTTGGAAATGAAGGTGAGGGGTAGGGCTTTTTGGACAAGTTGGGCTGCTCATTCATAAGGCATCTCTAGCAGGGTGACTCTCCCATCCCCGGGGTGAAAATCTAGCTCAGGACTGGGCTGGATGTGGCTATTGGATGCATCGTTTTCCTTTAATTTGTACTTATTTCTTTCTGTTGTGTCTGTGGGTCTCTCTGTCTTCTTGCTGCTTCTTTCAGTACTGTGCAAACAAACTTGTTCTGTTCATCCGGAGTAACTTTAATTATAATGTACAAGAGAGTGGGCCTTTGTGTATGTTATTGTAAATACATTTGCATATATAAAAACTTAGGGACACCAGGGTTTGACCAGTGGTTTTTAAGCACTATGCTTTAAAATAAGTTAAGCATGATATCATTAGAGCTGGGAAAAGGGTTGCTGGGTGCTGCTATAGTAATACATTACTGTCAAGCACCTGTCTGTCTGTCACACCTCATTTACCTGTCATCATTTACTGTTTATTCACATCCACATCCTTAATCAGCACGCATTGGATGCACAAGAAACACTTACATAGCATGTGTAAAAAATGTATATACAGTATTTTACATCACTCACCTTTTTTCTCCTTATAGATTTGTTTGTGTTCTGTTTGTTTTTTTAATACTGAACGAACATACGCGTGCATTAAGTGTTCTTGTGAGGCTTTTTAAATGTAAGCACTGTATTTTTACTGGTGTCCCAAATTGGTGGTCATCTGAGAAACATATGTGTTAACAGCAGGTTGATGTACTGTGCTAGGCACAGACTGAGAGCATTTTTGACAGTTGTCAGGATGTCACCCGACAGAATGAGTGACGGGCCCTGTCACATTCTGCCGTGCACGTACCCTCTGAACTTATCTGTGATCTGCACCAATTTCAATGGAACATGAAACACAGCTTTCATGAGACCTGCTACAAATTTGCTCCCCTGCCTCTCTGCTTGTTGCTGAAGCCTCCTTTTACTTAGGTCAGCACTTCTGACAACAGCAAACACTGTAACATATCAGAGCACAAGAATCTTATCACAGAGACAGAGAGCATATCCAGACACTCTAAGACTGGCTTAATATTCACTGTCCAGGAACCAACTTCCATTCATTGGAGAAAAGGTGCTGGAACATATTTGTGTGTCGTTCCAAAAAAGAAAGATCTGTTGAAAATACCAGTAGATAAACTACTTTGGTGTCAAGGTTATATGGCAGTTTTTCTGTGTTGGAAGTCTGTAAAAAAAAATAATTTGTCCACATCCATCAAACACTGACTCCTATTGGAGGTCTTTCTTTTCACAACTCTTACTTAAAGTATAGGGCAGCATAAAACATAGTGGATGGGGGCTGGACTTGGACTTTTAACCTGGAGGTTACCAGTTCAATCCTCCCTCCACTATTACTGTTGTGGTCAAGATAAAGGTATCTCCTTATTACAAGCATAGTGTGTTCCTGCTCTTAAGGAAAGATCTTGTAAGGCACAGACATAATGCAAAAGTATTGCTTTAAAAGAGTGGAGCATTACAAGAAGTCAATCCAATTTCAGAGAACTCAGTCAGCCATTTTGGGTGTGTCACTTACATGAATAAATGGGAAATACCCCCACATTCGGTTCCTGTTACTTTTAAGAGTAAAAAATCAGCCTTGTATTTGGTCACAAGTCAGTAAAGGAAACAACTTCCCTCTTGTGGCGTACAAGGGTTGTTCAAAAAATACTATGAATTTTACTCCCTTTCAGAGCTGAAAAAATAGTAGTATTTTTTGATCACCCCTTGTATCTCAAGAGATACCTGTACTAACCAGGCTTTGCTCTGTGAGAATACCTAAATGTACTGCTCAAATACTATGTTACTTTGAAAAAAAATTTCCACTAAGCAATAAAATGACAATAACTTGGCCCATTCAAGTGTGCAATTTTGGTAACACTTACACAGCTTGATCCTGTGGAGGGGCCCTTTTTGAAAACAGCTGTTGATGAGTCTACTTGGCCCATACTTGTTTGGTGCTCAGTATCCAGTTTGCATTTGCAAAAAGGCCTCGTGCCACAGCTCTTTAAAAAGCCTCACCCTCACTGTGCTCACCTTGTGGAGAGGTGAGAGTATTTTTGGTTCTCAAGCTTAATGGATGAAACATTTATTTCTAGTTGTTGACATTTGAATAAAAACAGCCCTTCGGTGGCCATAGATGTAGCTGGTGTCCTTTGTCTTTGCTTCTTGCTTCAGCCGCTTGATCTTTTTTTGTTTTTTTTTTACTTCTGTTTTGTTGTCCTCTGTGTGCGTTTCCATGGGAATTAATTAGAACAACTGTGAATGTGCAATATTTTGTCGATGCATAACTTCGTTCCTCTGAAAATACCATGCAGTTTCCAGCTCGACCAGCCTGTAAATAAACTACCCCCTGGCTCCTGGTGGTGTTAATGTCCCTTGTGTCCATCTCATCATACTAACATTAAGTCAACTGCACACAAAAACAATGTAAACATGCATTGAACAAAACTGCTTCACTTAATACCCTTGGAGACTCTTCCAGACAAAGTTTGACTATGGGGAGAGGCTCTTTCATGCAGTTGATGGTCCTATTGTAGTGAGTAATGCAGTTGTGGAGGGTGTGCCCTCTGGACAGATCACAGATGGTTAACAGAACCCATGGTGTGCTGTACATATGGGCACTGTGCTTGGCTGGTGGGTCACTGGAGTGATTGACAAGCCATTGGAAAGCTCAGCAGGGAGGAGTTAATATGTCTCACACCTCGGACTCCTGAATTCTCCTGATTCTACCCCTGAATCCCAGCCCATACTTTGTGTCAGGTTGGAGGTGGATTGCCCACTGTTGTGTCAGCTGCCATCAGCACTAGTGTACTGCATCTTTCACTGAAACTTCCTTGACATTAAGAATCTTTTTTGGGCTTTAGCTCCTTCTGATGACAGTTGAAAGTGAGAGCCTTGCCAGCTTCATCAATGGCTCCATTCAGGGATAGTTGACATGGGGGGGAGGGGTCAATGCTTTAGAATACAAGTTTAAGTGTCATGAGTGCCAACCTGCTGCTATATTGCGAACGGCAAGGTGTGGCTGGGGATTTAGCACCAGCCCTGAGTTACCTGAGTACCTACCTCTAAGAGAGAACTAGACTATAAATGTTGACTTTCATTTCAGGTCTCTTACTTGGGGCAAAGGAGTGTCACATGATGAACCCCAAGACAGGATGTGCCTCAAGTACTCTCCCGGGTGGTGCAATGGGTGCCTGTCAGAAGCAGTCACTGATATCTGTCTGATATTTCTGCACAGGCAAAGGCAGTCAAATGTCCATTCAGCCTAAAATCCCAGACAGCCTGGTCCCATGCCAGACATGAGTAGGAAGCAAGTATAGAGTTGATAAGGCTACCTATCCCTGCTGAGCTGGACCACATTTTTAAAAATGCAATGTAGTTGCACTCCCCTGCTCCTGTTATTTTACCAACCCGCATTGAACCGTGCAATATTCACGCATTACAAATTCACTTGAAGGCGAGCAAAGAGAAGTGGAAATCACGTAATTACCCATAAAGTCACACATACAGGGCCTGTTCCTACCCCCCATCCACACCTAACACCACCAGCTCTACATGGGCTTATACAGTTATGTTACACTGTTTATTTGCAATGCCAGCAATTTAAATCTTGTGTGTTCTGCAAGCCTTGCTGAAGATTATAGCACCAGTTCACCCACTTTGGCAGGCAGTTGAAACCCTGGGGTCATAAGTAGCTTATTTACACCAATATGGCTCCTTACAAACATATCGAGCTTCTGCCTAATCACCTCTAGATGCTGGTTTGTCCAGGACTCTGATCCATTTCTGGACCCAGGATATTAGACTCTGCTCAATTCCTTCATATTTGTGTTTGTGTGTGGGCAGATTCTGAGCGGCAAATAGTACTTTAGTTTAGTCAGTCAGCTCACTGACAGCCACTCCTTGTTGAATGTTATTATGTGGCTGAGAATATTTTTTTCAGAAATACACCTGGGTGTATTTCTGTCTCTGTGGGATGATTGGGTTTGTATGTATGGTAACCATTCAGAAGTTGACTACACCTGGCTAATATGGGCAATACTTGTATTAAACAAAATGGACTGAAGAGTTGGTGCAGAGCAAACTAAACTGTTTTAAACTGCAGCAGAACAAGTGGAGGAAATGATTTTCTAATCAAATTTGTGACAAGTGTCATTTACTTAAGTGTAAGTTTACTCAAACTTTTGACTAGGACAATATGAACATCATCTTCAATGGACCTCATACTGAAATGGGAAAACCATTTGCAATCTGCCCTAAATTCAAGCATTACCATTGGGAAACAACCCGGTTCGTACCGCGCTCCTGCCCCAAGCCAAGAGCTGCCCACTGCATCCCATCATTGCCCCCATCCCCCTGCTTACTGGCATGAGCTGGTTTGTGATAGCTATTGCTCAGCATTAACTTTCCAGAAATAGAGGAGCTTCTTCCAACCTGGACCCCCTCCCAAAGCCAGTCAACCTGCCAGCTATTCCTGGTACCAACATCCATGCTGTAGCAGAAAGATGGCCATAGATGGAAAGCAGTTATATAACCTGGGTGAGAAAGGTATATATTTGTTAGTAGGATGGCCATGAGGGAACAGTAACAACAAAACAAATTCTAAACAGCCAAAATAAAAAATCCACTTTTTGCCTTAACATGAATTATTATTATTATTATTATTATTATTATTATTATTATTATTATTATACATTTTAAGGCGTGAAATGCAGCAGCTAGATAGTTTAGATTAAGTCTCAGTGAGCAAATGAATGGCACCACCGGTCCAAGGTCAGTTTGAGTGAGTTCATATAAATAGGAAGTAATGTGAGATAAACTCAAACTGAAAAGGGTGTGTATGTCAAATCAAAGTACAAGTGGAGAGTTACACCAAAAATAAAAGTTTTCAGCATGTATTTGGTAAGGTCTTTTCCACTGCCTTCAGGAATTAATCTAAATGTGTAATAATTTATTTGACGAAACATTAAATACAAAGCATTGAATACTTTTAATACAAGAGTATTTTTTTATTTTCAGTTGATTTTGAAATAAAAAATTGAAACAGTGTGAGGCTATTGATCCTTAACGCATGTTCACCTGGTTTATCAATCATCTTTGCTCCCCTTTTGTGTTTATGATGTTCTGAATTTTCATGTCCCATTTGTACCAAATATGCAGTTAGAGTAATATCTCTCTGTTAAATGTCATCACCCCTCCCACCCCACCACACTACTCCACCATCTTTTTACAGACAAATTCCAGCCGTACAACTGTTCTGACAATCAGCCCAAGGGAGCTTTACTCCCCATCCTTCTCCTCGTCTTCCTGTTGCTGCTATTCCCTGAGCACTCAGGCAAGGTCTGTCATTCATTCATGCAAGAGCAGCCTGCATTGGACAGCAGTATTTTACACTTGTTCATGTTGCTATTGTGCAGTTATGGTCATTTTTTGGTGAACATGAAGGTCCTCGCATTCTTACAAAAGTGCCCTCTGGAGGGCCATAGTTCGACTGCAATGGTGCCAGGTTGACAACTAGATGATTGCAAGAATGGATCACTGCTCCACCCATCACTACAGCAGCATTTCACCACGCGGCCCTCATCAGAGCTCTGCCTGTACGAGAGACTCACAGTGACACTGTTCTGCCAGAACAGGAGTCCATTGATCACGGATGTTTTATTCCAAGATGTGAGAGACTGATGGAGGGGTGGGAAGAACCTCAGCCTGGCTTAGGACCATCAAAAAAAAGCACAATTGAGGATTCAGAGCATCCTGCTGAGGGGGTGCAGTGAGGTCAAGGGAAATCAATGACATGCAAGAGATGAAGAATCTGGATGCTCTTAGAGCACCAATTAACCTACCTCCCTTCCCTGGGTCTCATTTATGTGAACTGAATGGACAAAAGCCAGAGGCTGTATATACACAGCAAAGTTAACAGTGTCCAAAATTCCCCTTTAAAGCTTAGATATACCACCTCTGTTACCGTTTAGTCTTTCCAGAACCACTTATGAACCAGCTCTGTTCAAAGCTGTGTGACCTTGGACGGAAATGCCACATGAAAAACTAAAACACAGCAATAATTAATGACATTGCTACTCCTAAGAAGAAAAACTTCAAAACTTCATTGCTGGTTTGCAAAAAAATAACAACTTATTGCCCATTGGCTTCAAGCTATTGTCATCAGCAGCACAACACAGTAATAATAATATGGTGGAAAGGGGGTTTTGGTTAAAGGTGTTGTGCTCTTCTGCTGTTATGGAATGGACAGGGCCCTGTCTGGGTGGGGGAAGCCGACAGCAAAAGGGTGAAAGTGGCTCTTGTTCAGCCACCTGTCACTAGCTGTCACTAGGGTATGTAAGGCATCCCTTCCCCCCTCCGATTATACAGCTCCTGCCATCACAAAGAAGGTGCATTGACCTCCTTCAGACATGAAGGGAGGAAACCAAAAGAGAGGGAGGTGCAGTTTATTATTTATTTTGGTAGATGCCCTTGTCTTTAGTATCTGGTACAAATCATGAAGCATTTGCATTTTCCAGCCATAGCGGGCAAAGCATGACAGTGGACAGGTGAGGGCAAAGCAGCATCGTGGTATTCTACACATGTATGCTGAACCAATGGGATTTGTGTTGGACAAATACAAAGCTATTTCAGTAGTTCTATTAACCCAAAGCACTTGACATAATATTCAATGTGTTCATCACAAAAATGGCTATGAAAATTAATAACAAAGCCACTGATAGATTCAAGAACTGAACACTGTATTAAATGTATGTAAATGTGTTTGTATATGTCACAGTACCCTTAAGTAGGTCCCTCACCATGGATTACTACAGTAAAAACTATGCAGTTGAATAAAAGGGTAAATAAGTTGCTTTGGAGAAAAGCATCAGCTAAAATCAATAAATAATATCTTGTGTAGTGATGTTTTGTGTGGAATGTTATTTTAGGAGAACTGTTAAGACCAAACCCTTGGCCATGCCCAGATATCAATCACTCGAACACACGTACAAGCGCCCCTACTTCCGTGGGTGCTATTTTTGTTAACCTACCACCACCCCACCTAAACTTCTATCTTGTTCAAGGAGTGCCTATAGGGGGTCAATAGCCTCAATCGACAACAGGTACAAGCCCTCAAGTGGACTCCAAGCCCCAATGAACAGTATATCAAGCATCCTTTCAAACACTGAACCAGTCTAATACTGGCTCCTCATATATTGTAGACAAATGCAAAAATACCTGCTGGCATATTCTAGTGCCTCCATTCTCCCTTCTCTGACCATGCTGCTTGAGCTGGTTGTACACGCTTTGTGATCTTTAGAAGGTCCTTCATGCAAGGTGCCTAATTCAATGAGATCACACTCTTTGTCTCATCTTGGCAGCGTGTGGTTGTCCCACCGCGGGACCACTTCAGGTTGATAGTCCAGTGAGAATGAGAATGGCTACTCTGCCCTTGAGAGAGGCAGTTAAAGTAAACGGCTTCAGAACAACAAGAGTAATGAGAATAGACAACAGTGAGCAGCCCATGAGAAGCTCAGACTTGTCCAGTCGCCCAGGATCATTGTGCAGCTCTCAGCGAGCTCGGTGTGTGACACCACACTGTGATCTGGCAGTGCCACACGGGGGTGACAAATGGCATGCCGCCCATGCCTGCCTGTGTTCATTTCCTGTCTACTGCTGTCTGCTGCTGCTGTGTCTGGGAGAGAGACTAGGAGAGAGAGAGTTTGTGTGTGGGTATGCATGTGGGTGTTGATTTGTATTTTTTAATTCATCCATCTGAACAGAATGCTGAAGAGAGTACTGTAGTTTGAAGATCTGAAGCAGACAAGAGGGTTTCTGGATGGATGAGCAACTGTGTCGGCATCTGCCCTGGATGCTGTGCAATGCCACCAAACTGCTATGGACTTAAGCACTAAAGTGTGTATGTGAGCCTAGGTGTGTATTTTCTGCATGTTCGTCTTTGTCGCAGTTCACTGGAAATGAAGCAGATGCCCAGGTTGGCCGGGCATGATTTAGACCAGACACAGAGCCAGAGGCCAGGCCATGATCTGAGTAGGTGCCAGTATTGCATCCTGCAAATACCACGTGGAATGCCAACTACTGAGGTGACACAACCCATCACGGACAAGGACGTTTTCTACTGCAAGTTCCTGATTTTTGAGGTTCCAAGATCAAGGTTCACTTTATTGTTCTTCTACACTTAGACAGATAGTTTCTCCTAGATTGTGGTGCTCAGTACAGCAAGATAATGACTCAGAACAATACAAGGAAATCGAGGTAACTGATGGTAGATGATATGTCTTGAGATATTTTCAGATATATATTTTGAGGTATGTCTTGTGTGCAGCTCCAATCTCAATTTGAGTAGAACTGCCTAACCGGGGTGAAAGTGGTGAAATGCACACTCCTCCCCTGACAGAACTCTTCATCCTCTTCAATTCAGCTCCCGTTTCATTTGCAGGAAAATTGAACTGAAAATTAAATTAATTGCACATTAAAGGGGGGGGGGGTGACACAAAGTACTGTTTATAAGATGAGTTTGGCAGGATGTCAAAGGTTAAGAAAGACTGTGTGAATAGGCAACTTGTCTTGACCAGGTGTGAGACCATATAAGGACCAGAGTGACACTGGTCCACCCAGATAGACAGCTGGCTACACAGCTGATGGAATTCATGGTTTGGACTTAGAGGGGGAGAAAAAAATAAACATGAGTTTTGTTGGATACAAATGAAATATAAATCCTACATAGAGTGCCTTGCAAAAAATATTTAAACTCCTTGAAAGTTATTAATATTGCCTGGACTACAAATTATACTGATATATTTTTCCAATCAGTATTTTTATTGTGTATTCATTTGCTCCAAACTACATTTTCAAATCCAAAACAAGTAATTTGCCTAAAGATATTTTTGTAAAAAGTGGACAAACTTTAATGTGACACTTGCCCAAGTATTCACCCCACATATCAATATTTGGTAGAGCCACCTTTTGTTGACACATTTTGGGATAACTATGTACCGGATCTGCACACTGTTTAGGACTTACTGATCTTAGCAAATCTGCAGACCATGCTGGTTGGATGATACTTGTGGAAGACAATTTTCAAATAGTGCCACACATCCAAGGGACTGAAGTTAAGATTTTGACAGGGCTGCGATGATGGCTGAGATACGATGATCTCCCAGTCAACCTGTTGGACCAATTATTGGGAAGTGGAAGCTGCATTTCACCACCCAGACCCTGCATAAACAAGGCTGTCCCTCAAAACTCAACATCCAAGAAAAGATGTAGATTTGTGACTGTATTGTGGCTTTCAGATGTATTTTCATTTACTTTAATTAGGACTTCTTTTGTACGATAGGTTAGGCTACTTGCACAGCTATTGTTACAGGCGTCATTCTTTCCTCATTCTTTCCCCTTCCCACCAATTTTCTTCACTCCATCCAGATAACACTAACTTGGTAAACTGGTTTTTCTCAGGATTTGATTATGGTAAAGCAGACCTTTTTAAACTGGTTATAAAAAGGAAAGAACTAGAAGAAAGGCCTGCTTCGCTGCACCGCCACAATAGGAGCACAAGCAGCAGTGACTGAAATGACTAACGGTAGCACACAGCCGCCTCAGGACACCTGACTCCTTTCTCTGAAAAAAAGTGCTGCCAAGAATTTAATTCTACAGATATTTTTGTTAGAAGCAGTAGACCTTGTAGAATGAATAACTGTGGGGAAAAAATGTTTTTGCCTTTACACATTTTACATTCAAAAATTGTCCGTGTGGACAAGAGAAAAGACAAGGCACGAGACGACAAGCCCTGTGTTTATAGGATGATGGAGAGAATGAACTGACTTGTGTGATCCAATCTATATCCTTCCCAGAAACATTTTTCTCTCAAGTCTTAGCAACAAAAAGGAAAGCCTGCTGTCTTGACAGGGCGTGTTGCAACTTGTCCAAGTTACAGTCTCTCCTGCCAGATGCTGCTTGACCTGGAAGTCTGAATGACCAGGCCAGCCTTCACCGACTAGTCAGCCCTGCTACAACTAACTAGGTTATCATGGTTTTTCGATAGAAGGATGACTGAATCACCCTGGCTAGACATTACATTTCACAGCATGTGGTGGCTTTTTTTAAAATCAATCACAGTTAAAAATATCAGACAAAATACTACAGTTATATGATCTTACATTGCTTCAGGTGCTTTACACTCCGTCCATCCAGGCTTAGTAAACAAACGTGAGAGACGCTCATTGCACCGGGCGCCGGGTCTCGCGCAGCATCCTCCTTCCGTGGGCGCCTCCTCTCTCCTCCTCTCTACTCTCTCCTCCTCCACCTCCTGCTCGCCACTCCACCTCCAGGCGGTGCGGGGAGTGCATCTCTGCGTCGCAGTCGAAGAGCAGACCGGGGGACCCGCGAGCTGAACGGGGCCACGCGCCACACGCTCCGGCGACCGACTCATCTTGGCGGTTTTTTTTTTTTTTTAACTAACTCCTCCATCCTTTGCTTCTTGGATTACAAGTCGTAACTGTCTTCATTTGCTCCGAGTCGTCGTGGTGATCGCTTAAGAGTAGCGATCCTTTTTTGTACCGTGTTAGACCAGAGGAGCTGTTACCGGGAGCCCTGCGGTCCATCCGCACTCAGAAGACTCGCATGCGGACTTAGTTGCCCGCGCGCTCCCGCTCTCTTTCGTCCCTCGCCACGGACCCGTGCACTTGTCCTTCTCCCCTTCGCACCCCCGCCCGTTCGGTGGTCCTCTCGGCTCAGGATGGACGTGCCTGCGGTTCTGCTCCTGTGCTTCCTCTGGGCTCCTGCTCCGGGTCTGGCAGAAGCGGCGAACAGCAAGGCGCGCAGCTGCATGGACGTGCGGCAGCTCTACAGCGGGAAGGGATTCTCTCTCGCTGGGGTCCCGCAGACCGAGATCTCCGGTAAGACAAGCGCTTTGCTTGCGGTCCCGCTGCTCGGTCGCCAAAGGCGGACTGTTGACCACTTCAGTAATAAACAGTCCAGATGTTGTTGTAACATTTAACAACATCATCTACTCACAATTTTGTCCCTTCTGACTGAAATTAATGCATCATTATGATTATTATTAGTAGTAGTTTTACTATTATTATCACTGACATATTTCTTCAAGGCAAATTACATTTTATACAGTTGAGTTTACACAAATTTACCCCTTACTACAGGATAGTATTCTTATTGTTTTAGTTCAAGGCCTTACTGTAGCAGGAGTGGGATTCGAACCTACAGCCCTGAGACTCTTTAGTGACGGCCCTTATCATTAAAGTACCTGCTGTTCAATAAAGGAGAAGACTAGAGTAGAGATCTGCAGGGTATGAGTATTATCCATTTTGTTTATATTTCTTTTACTGTAGTTGAGCCTTTATGTGACAGTACACCGTGTATATAAATAGCGTGGATGTGGAGTTCTTCAGAAGTGCTTCAAACACCCGTCGCTTGCCGACAGTGTGTAATGACCTACATGAGGTTTATAACATTAAGATGTTCAAGAAACTTTGTCATGACAACGTGGCAGTAACACTAAACAGTCTGTGTCTGAGGAGGACCTGGCTGTGGCCATAATGTGCTATCCTGTGTCTCATCTCTCAGTTCTTCTCTCTGGTGGTTACTTCCATGCCTTCATTGCACCCGCTTGTTATTCACTTTACATGCTATAAATGTACTTTGCAGAATATGGAACACCACCTTTGGTTGAAACTATGTTTGGTTTCCTCTGTGCAGCAGGTGCTTTAGTAGCTGCAGTTGCTGTCTTGAAGTTCAAATCCCACTCCTGCTGTAGTACCTGCCATCGCGGTACTTACTCTGAACTGATGCAGTTAAAATACCCTGCTATAAAAATCATTGTTGTGGACCTCCTAATGTCGTAAGTTGCTTCTGACCATGACGATAATAATAAAATATTAGCAACTTTCTGCCCTTATTGGCTGACTTGTTTACTCCATAATTTGCAGTTTATTTTTCCTGGAAGACTCAGTTCCTCTGTTCATCTTGCTTCTTTTGCCTTGCTGTGATATAGATACTTAGCACCATCCAACCACTGGGTCCCCCATCAAACCACCAACTGACCCTCATAACTTTCTGGGTCTCCAGTTACTACTCATTATTGCTCTGATAGGGACTGACTGACTGACTGACCACAAGGTCTGGCGCTCCCTTTTTGTGAATGGCATGCCTTCTTATCTTCTCCCTCAAAGGTCAAAGTTGTTCATCTGGCTTTCTTTGTTTTTAAATGATCATTTTGTATCCCCAACGTCATAAAAGGGAGTACATGTGAACCCTTCATTTTGAGTACCTGGTTATTAGTTGCATAACTGGACAAATCCTAGAGGTATCTATTGGAGGATGTTGGCATGACTTTCTTGAAGTTTTGGAGACCTGCTGAAGTCCTACAAGATCCCGTGCTGGGTGTAGATTTCACAGCTGTCTTAGAGTCAGTGACTAAACTCACCGATGCCTGTGTCTCTCTAAAGCGCTGGGCAACTTCACGTAACTTTTCACTCCAAGTCAGTCTCACTTGTCTTCTCTGATGAAGTCAGCGAACAGCCAACTGGGCAGATGATGTCACCATGTTTGGTCCTTAAATGCATGGCTTGCAAAAAGATTGAAAGGCTACACCTGCAGAATTATGACTTGATGGGACTATTAGGCAACAGTGATTCATAGGTGGTTTGCTTGTGCCGAGTTGTAACAAGTCCAGTACACATGCCAGCACACTCCAGGCTGCCGCAGATGTGCCAAATGTGATGGAGCACTGTTACATCACTGGGTGATATTATCAAAAATTACAGCATGAAATCATTGCACGTACCTGCCACAAGAAGAAGACATATCCTCTCGTCTCTTTGCCGACCCTATGAATCTTGGTTTTTATGGTGTCACAGATATGACTTCAGCCCATGTCTGCTCAGTCCATTGTGGGTCTCTGCATGATGTTTTCCATCAGAAGACAGCTTTCTAACAACATAAATGTACAAAGATGCACATACACATATAAGAGGACTGATAAAAAAATACTGTGATTTGTTTCAGTTCTGAGAAGGGAGTAACAGTCATAGTGTTTTTTGATCAGCGTTCATATACACACCTGCTCTGTCTGCACAAACGTGTGATTTAGACTAAAATACCAGTTTGTTTTGTTGCTATAGGTGTAGGATATTTATTGTTACCACAGAATAGACTGAACTTACTCATTAATACTGAATATGGTCTCAAATAAAACAAAGTTAACTACCAACTTAGTAAAAAATCTCAGCAGAGACCCTGAATCTTTGTGAAAGGAGGCGTTATTTCTGGTGTGTTGGCGACTGCTTGACTGTGCCGTCAAGAAGGAGGACGAGAGCTGCGAGATGACAAAGGTGGTGATTGTGGGGATCACCAGGCACAGAAGATGTGACACCCTGAGAGTGCCCAAAAGATCCAACTGCTGACGCACTGAGACCTGCTGGCTTGGTTGATTCATTCTGAAAATAAGGAATCCTTTATTCATTTCTTTTGTTATTTATTCATTTGTTTATTTCTTTATTTATATTTTGGCACCAAGGGTATTTCCCACAGCTCTTTTCTCAGCCATTACGGTAAGAGACAGATCGTCAATGAGCTTTGTGACTTTGTCATGTTATGGTCTGTTAATCGCAAGGATTAAAAGAACTGTTCAGGAAAGCTGTCAAAATGGAATCGCTGTTAACATTGACTTCTGATCTTTTCCACTTGTTCGTCAGCCATATTGCCGCAGGAATCTCTTTTGAACGCCTCTGCCCAGTGCTAAAACATAAAGTCCCTTTGCGTTTGTTGCAGGCCACATCCTGCCGTAGGTCAATCATTACCCAGGGAGGGGGGTTGTCACGGCAATCGCTGACGGCAAGGCGGAAAATTAGCCCGCTGACAAACTCAGAATGGCCAGCTTTGTCGCTCATTTCAACTCTGCCAAGAAGACTCGCAGCGGCCAGCAGGGCTGAAATGATTAAAGAAAGCCTGGGCAGTGGTTGCAGGTTTGAGCCCATTGGGGGGGCCACAGTCCTTGTTCCATCCATCAAGGTTGTTAAGCTGAATTGCTCCAGGAAAACATGCAGCCAAGTATGTCAAGAAGAGAACTGCTAAGCTGTACAGTATAAGGTTTGTCTGGGTAAAGTTTGCTACCTGTCTGTCATCTTGATGATGATAACATAATAAAAAGCACATTTAATTCACCGACTGGCATCCCAACCAAGATGTAGCTTCATAGCCTAGGACCCAACTATTTCAGAAAAGGCTCTGAACTGCCGCAACCTCGACCAGGATGAACCGATGAATGATAATGCTTGGATGGATGGCGTCCTTAATACAACAGAAGTACTAAACAGAAGTTGCGACAATTATAATAGTTATGAAAAAATAAGTGCAGTGTAAACTGAAAAGAAATTAAAATGAGGAACTGGTGGAATGGTTGTCCATTGGAAGGTTTCATTTATTGATCAAAGTAAAACTGTATGTTCACAGTGTGGTTTTTATGTGATGCTGGCTGAATTTGTGCTTGAGGTTTCTCCTCTGTACCTGCTTCTCTCATTCTTGTCATCTTTTGACTTCCTGTCATTAGGGCGTATTGATTTTTTAAAGTGTTAAAGCTTCGTTGGCAGTCAGACGGGTGAAAAGCAAGCTCTGGGCACTTTATCTCAAAGTTGGCTTTGAAACACTCTGCCTCCCACTCCCACTAACCCGTCAGTCCTGAAGTTAAGATGAAATGAGTTTCACCTGTTAATGCATCCCTTGTAGTGAATCATTTCTGTCCTCTAATGTCCGCTTAAGGAAGAATGTCTTTGTTCCTTAGAAAGATGTGTTGTAGGGGCCCTGTACTGTTACCAACTGCCCTTTGGACTTCTTTCAGTGTGGTCTGGTGTAGGATTTCTCAGCAGTAATCACACTGGAAAATTCTGATGTGCCGTAAGTTTACTACTCCCTCTGCCACCAATGTTGTCTGCACTGTCCCGGCAGCATGGTTCTGCCCGAGGGTCAAATCACCCTGCCAAAACAGTTAGTTCATTGCCACAAAGTGCTTGCTCCGGGATTCCCCAAATTTCACTGCTCTGAATAATTCACTTTACTGCTTGGCAGAGTTTTTGCTGAACTCCCATCAGCACTGATCGGGGCTTTCTGCTCAGTATGCAGACAAACAAGCCATCACCACCCGTTGCTCTGAAAATGTTACTCAGGTCTTAACCGTGGTGTCATTTCAAGAAGAACGTTGGCCTGGGGGAAAAGTGCAGCATGGACCAGGATCCCTAATGCTCCGCATCGGCAGTCTTAATATCTTTTGTTTTATTTATTGAAAAAAGTTTCAAGATTCCAAGATTTTGAGGTTTCCAGTTTTTTCAAAGATTTCAACTCTTTTGTTAGAGACCTCACCGTCCCTGTTGATGTCCTCTGTCTTTGGGGATGCCTTCTTTGCTTTTGTTGCTGGTGTGGAGCAAATAAGGAACATGTGCTGCAATCTGTAACACACGGCAGTTAAGGGGGTCCCAGTGGGTAGAGGATATGAATGTATGGGGTGGTTGTGGCACCCACACTGAAGGAGACAACAGCCTGTAAGGCCTTTTTAAGCCCTCATTAGTGGAATAGGCTTTTTATAGGCTGTTCCACATCAAGTGCACACTGCTACTCCCCCCCTTCTCTCTGGATCACTCCTGAGATTGGAAGTAAGCCTCTTAGGCCTTGATGAATTGGACCGACGAGAGAGGAGGCAGAAGAAAGGTGTAGGGCACCCGGTGTGGTCCATATGAACAACCTTTGTTAATTTGGCCAAAGACACTTGGTGGATCACACTGGCAATGTTGGACTTGTGACTGCCCAATGACTTCTTGTTCAAATCACAGGAAGGCAATGGCAGATGTTGGCCACAATCCCGTGTGCCAAATTATATAAGTAAAAATTTTCACTGCAACACATCAGGTCACAGCTAATGAATGTAAAAATAAATGAAAATTCATGAAACAAGTCTCCATGTGGAGTACGATGTTTAAAGTTGGAACATCACTGCCTGATGATTGCACGTAGTTCTAAACTGAACAGGTTTTCAATTAAGGGCATTTTACAAAATGCCTGGCATAAAGAAGACAAAACTACCTGCAGCCAGAAAACATGGAAAGCCAGTTAATCAAAAACAAGGATAATCGGGACATGTGAAGTCGACCAGCACATGGACAATACATTGTGAGCAAATGGATGCAAAACCAAGAAAACCAAGCTGTTCATTGCTGGGAATGCAAGGATGTTCCAGTTCATATTCTGATCTGGATAGCCCATGGACTTTGGTCTGGAGAAGGTGTGGACCTGGTCAACTTCAGAATGAGCCTGAGGATATTTAAAAAGCCAGTGCAGAAGAGGAAGTCCTTTCCCCAGTGGTCCACCTAGAGGAGGTATGGGTGTACAGTCTTGTTGGAAGGTTACAAATTTGAGTCCTGCTGTGAACACTGTTTCAGCAATGGTATTTTCCATCTGTCACGCTAATGAATAATCCATATAACTAAGTGTACGAAGTGTGAGCACACAAATGCACGCTGAAGAACCCCTCTCTCATGAGATGTCATTAAAAAGCAGAATGGACTCAGAACCTAGGAAAGTCACCAAGGAAATTTGCTTTTCTAGCAGTCTTGCTGTTTTTGCCAAAAGCAAAAATAAATTACCTTAATGCACATTTTACAGAAGTGTGCGTTTAGTTTGAGGGTAGGGAGATGCTATAATTAAAGTGGATGAAATACCGGAGAGTGTTAAATGTAGGGCAGGAGTGTTACAAATATATATTTTAAACCTCCTAAATATGTGTCTGTGCGCATGAGCATATGCATGTGCTCATTACTTTAAGGTAGAATGATGCACAGCGATGCCCTGGATTTTCTGAAGTGTAGCTCTTGAGGAAGAATAGGTTTGCAAGGTTGATTTTTCCAAGGTACTGATTTGTATAGTCAACCTTCTCAGTTTTCACAGCTTCCTCTATAACTCCTTGGACCTCAGATCCAACCACTGCTCCCAGGTGATTTTGAGGTGTGAACATGGGCTCCACACCCTTCAGCTGTACTCCTAATTATTGTGTTTAGGTCTGTGTTTGCACCCCTCCATTCATGAGATTGGAGACTCACTGGGGAAACAGTCTGAATATTAAACTGGAGGGTCATGCCTCAGGGCCTGCTGATATTGTGGAGATTTGACTTGTGGAGTGATAGATTTGCCCACTGTCTCACACTCTCTTTCTCTCTCACACACACACACACACACACACACACACACACACACTTTCGCTCACTGTTCATCTCAGTTCTCTTACTAATGTAGGGTTTATGAATATTTCATAACATTTAAAACAAAGTGTGTTTTGTGTCAGGAGGGAACATGTACATGTGTATGTCCCTGGATGTATTCGTATCTGTGGATAGTTGCTTGGTTCCTGTATATATTTCTGGGGTGTTTCACCGTGTAGGTGCTCAGTTTGAATGTGTGCATTTATATTTACATACACGTTTATAAATATGTATATATATTGAAATGTGTATATGGTTAGTTTCCTGGTCCCTGTTTGTATATAGTTGTGTGTAGCAGATCAGTTCCTGTGTGCACATTGCACTGTTTTGGGCCTGTTGAGAGGATGCACTGTTCGGTTTGGCTCAGTTTGTTAAAAGCCTTTGGCTGTAAATTTTTCATGCTGCCTGGAGCGAGTATCCTGAGGGAGAGTAGAGCTCTGACAGAAGCAGACCAGACCCCTCCTTTCCTGCCATTTCCCTCCATATCACCACCCCTCCCTCTTTACCTCTTCTTCCACTTCATCTCTGTCCACTGTATAGTATCTGTTGCTATTTTCAGACTGGAGCCCCTCTCTGCTGAACATCTTCCTATTTAAGATGTGTTCATATGTATCCTGTACAGTCAGGATTCGATGTCTTGCAAAAGTATTCAGACCCCTGACAAAATCATACATTCTTCTGGATAAGAAAAAACGATTTCATGTTTTCATGTTTTTCCCATGTGATATTTTATTTCAAAATTATACTGAAATAGAGTTCAGCATCACAAAATATTTTTTAAAGTAGAAAAAACTAGAATATGCCATTTGTATGAGCATTCAAGCCCCTTCATTGTGACTGACCTAACTGACTTGACTAAGTTAGGTGTACAAATTTACCTTAACAAGCCAACCAATTAGTTGATGTGCCTGTGCTGGTGTTCAATGATAATGGTTCAGTCAACCATCAGAGATTTTAAGATAAAAACCTCTCTATCTGTGAGAATGCTCAGTCAGGTAATAAACTCTGAAGCAAAGAAATCATGAAGTCCAAGGAGCTGTCAAAGTGCGTCAGAGATCATGTTATCAAAAAGCACAGCTATGTAGAAGGATACCAGAAATATCAAAGGCCCTGAACATTCCGGTTAATACGGTCTGCTCCACCTTCAAAAACTGGAAGAAGCATCATACAGTCCAGACCTAGATCAAGTCATCCCTCCAAACTGAGCTCTCAGCCAAGGAGTTTGCAACAAAGCACCTGAATGATCTGGCCAGAAATTGGCAGAGGGTATTGTAGTCAGATGAAACAAAAATCCAATATTTTGGACTTTATGCAAAGTGTTATGTTTGGCACAGACCCAACAGAGGTAACACCATCACTACAGTAATGTATGAGGTAGCAGCATCATGGGGTTGCTTTTCATCAGCAGGGACTGAAAAGCTTGTAAATATTAAAAGAAGAATGGACAGCAAGAAGTACAGACAAATACTAGTGTGGCAAAGGCTTAGCTTTTGATTTATCTTTTGTGTTTTCTTTTCTCTCTGTTTGAAGGTATATTTTTAATTCCTGTCAGTCACAAGATTGGCTCTGGAACAGCCCAGCTGGCTGGTTATAGCACCAAATTAGGATTACTCAAAACTTTCTGCTTGCACATGGTGTTGATATCCTCATTTCACGTGGATGAATCTCTTCCAGCAAGCCACTTGTTGAACCCGAACCATCTAATTCCACCTAATTCCTGATAGAATTATCACACTTCTGGGAGCCATTCATTTGCATGGTCAAAATCCCTCCTTGTGTCACATCCCTGCCATGAACTAAGGTGCACAAACATGTTTCTGTCCTGCATTTTCTTTGCTGGGATCAAGAGGGTGTGCAGGGTAAATTTGAAAGTAACACAAAATATGTGTAATTTTGATAGAAATTTGTATCCTGAAGGAGCAGCATGGTTTCTGATGTTCTGTTGTAGTAGAGAACTCTTATCTTTGCTTGGGTGATAAGTCTTGTAGCTGGGGCTTTATATTGTGGTTATTGTACCTTTGATATATGGCTGTTACCCTTATTGCTGTTAAATCTGCAATTTTAAAAAAATCTCTTCCCTAAAATCTTCTCTGGGGAGCCAGTGGTGGAAATCAAGTAGTTTGCTCATCCTTGTCCCTCAGCAAGAGCTTTAATTCTAACAGGCTATGACATTTATCTAATGAGATTAGAAAACCCCCCAGCATGTAACCATGATTGTACATACTACCTCTTGTGTGCTGCAATGATCTGACCGCAGTGATAGTGAATCCGTCCAGGGGAGCCTTGGCTTTTTTCCTCTCCTCTCCTGTTTCATGTGTATTGTCACTTGAAGTTGTATTGTTTGCACATACTTGAAGCATATGGCTAAGATGGCAATAGAGTCATTAGAGTGCCTTTAAAGAATGCCATTTCTGAAGAACATAAATGCTTTGGTTCTGTTCTTAAGGGAGATTAATGTTGCTAAGGTAGGTGCAAGGTCAGCTGGTTTACCATTGTTTCAAATTGCTGGACATAGAATGCTTGTCACCATTACTGTGTGTGAGCACATTACATGAAACTCAAAATTTTAAGTCAGTGCACTCTTTTTTAAAAGCATCACATTACCTTTATGGCCCTGGCTTTCCTCTAGATTAATGGAGACGAAAGATCTTGCTATATGTCCTAATCTCTCACAGCCTTTCCCTCCAAACCATAAGTTCAGTAATTTTTTTTTCAGACATTTTATGACTAATTGTAACCTCTGTGTTGATTCAGTTCATGACCAGACCAAGTCCTCCACCCGCTCCTGGATAGGTACATTCAGGAGTACATTAAAAAAACAAAATATTCTAAAGAACAGGGAGGTTAAAAAATGTAGAAGAGGCAGAGGAAAAGGACTGGGGTCAAAGAATGAAATGGAGGAGGACATCCCTGTTCATTCAGTTTCCATCTGCTGATCACCTATACACTTGTCTGATGTTCATCCTCAGGAATGCTTTAAGAAGACCATGACACTGGTCATGGACAATTTTCTTCCTTCTCATCAACCTGGATGCTCAAGACACTTAAATTCAGGTTTATTCAGATACTGGGTCCTTTGCACTGGTTTGGAGACAGTGATCTAGTCTGAGCTTGTGGGATGAAGTCTTCTGAAGTCACAAGAACCAAAAAGAATAATGACAAAGAGAAGCACGAGAGGAGGCTGGTACAGGAATTGCATTTAGATTTTAACATGGAATACCACTTTACAGATCTCAGAAGCCCCATTTCTTCTTGCCCCTCACACATTGAGCTCACAAGTTCCCCGGAATGGAAACATAGTGATTAACAATGTTCAAGCTTATTAAAAGTGAGCCTCTTGTCTGTTCATTTGCTCCTGTGTTTGATAAGGGGTAAAAGGGTGAGAAGAGGTGGCCTTGGATAGAGTGGTGACATAATGGCACAATGGGTGTCTTTGTTACTGCTGTGACTTGGGAAAGTAATAATGATGTAGCTGGCACACTGGTGGAGTGGACAATACAAGCTACTTCAGGTTTGAGTCACAGCTCTCTCCTCATCCGAGCCTGCCAGGAGCCCTTTGTCATCCATCTTTTTCCAACTCCAGCTGAGAGACGGGCCCCAGATGATGGTGGCAGTCAATTTGCAACCATGCTAATGTTCCTATCAAAAATATTTACGAACTCCAACGACAGCCAGTCTTTATTTGGAATACATTTGGTCAGCTCCCTAAAACAGATTTTGCTGAACTGTGTTGACAAATGTTTATTCGTTGTCATGTGAAATTCCCCAACTCTGTAATTAGTGGATAAAGTCTAGATGAGCACTGAGAATGGAACCATTCCATCTTCGAAGGATTGCTGAGCTAAAAATAACCCACAGAGTCTACCACAAGGACTCTTGGATCAAACACATCTTGGGAATCAAAAATAGTTGTTACCTTAAAGAAAAGGCTTTTAAATATATTATGAGATTGCATAAAATTACATCACAAGCCCCCACACCAGGCTGGGACAGACAGTGTTGAGTAATGTACACCTAAATCTGTGCAAAGGGGAAAAAATTCCCTTAGTGTTCTTCTTATCTACTCTAATCCTGTATCTCATTAGGTGAATAAAATTTCTTGCCCTTGGAGTCTTGGCCATGGGCTACAAAACGCTCCTTTGCCATTTGTGTGAATTTTGAGTTTATGTGAACCACAGTGACTGTGTACTGTGTGGCAGAAAGTAGTCCTCAAAAAAACTCCTTAAACCAAGCATGCTTTATACCGTATTATTACATATTATTGTTCAAATGGACAACAGCAGGGTTACTATAAGTATTTTACCATAATTGATCTCAAGCCCAGGTTCTTGATCATCGCACAGCCCAAAATCTTGGATAGAGCTATCTGTTTTTTCCTGTCTTCGGGGATTCCTGTCAGGCTCTGAATTGTGTAATGTATGTTTTTCCTTTTTAACAAATCTACAGCCTACCTGACAAGGACCATGATTTGGGACCAGTATGACTCTCAGAAACCCCAATTTCAGAGAGTAGTCACAAGTTGTGAGAAGTGAACGGTACCAGAAAGACTCTTGCAGTCACGAGAGGAGTACATGTTCCTCTGTTAAGCTGTGTTGTTTTAGGCCACATTCATGGTTCATCTCTTAAAGGGTAAAGGTAAAAAAAGGCTGTGAATTATAAATATTTCCCATCATAGGTGATGTTTCAAGAACAGACTAAATCTGAAAGTTAGAAGCTATATGGCTTTTGTCATCCAGTACAATGCTAGCTGGCTAAACACACATTTGTAAAGGTCTATGCTCCATGTAAAAACAGACCACTTAACTAGCATTCTTGTTAAGAAAGATTGAGAGAAGTTGAGGGGTAAAAGAAAAAAAAATACTGCCCTCTTTTTTAGAACCTACCAGACCCTCTTTGATGCTGTCTTACGTGTGGTACACAGAAACTGACCCCAGGGCAGTCATCAGAAGTTTATTTCCTTATACACATGGCTTTATGAGCAAGGACAGATGGGGTGTGGGGGATGGGGTGGGATGAGAGGGGGGAGGCATCAAATCAATTGATGATGTGCATCAGATCGAAAACTTCCTGTGTCACGATCTCCAAATGTACAGTTGCTAGACAGGCCAACAGGTCCAGGCATGAAGTAGCTCATGCAGAGAGGGGGGAAATCTCGTGCCAAAAGGGCTGTAGGTAAGTAAAAGAGAGAACGTGAGATGTAGAATTGTCTTGGTCCATGTTTTTTGCACCCTTTTGGTAGTTGTTGACAAACATTTCACCAGGAATAGAACATTCATTGCCACTCTTGTTTTGTCTTCATAACCTGGCTACATCTCTGGCTCATAGACGTCAGTCAAACCTCTGTTTTTTTCAAGTCTGTGGCTTTGTGGGGCTTTTATGTGGGGGTGTATATAAACCATCCCTTTTCTCCTTCAGGACACAACTGTATCTCATATCTGTCCATGCTCACTGAACAAAATGTGCCATGTATAACTTCTAATTCTCTTACAGATTTTTACAGTTCACTGTTATTATTGCAAAAAGCAAATAATGGAAAGCAAGAGAACGATGGATGACAGAATGGAATAGACTTTACATTTCATGCTAATGTGGCTTACTTTGCATGATGACAGTTTTATAGTTTCTATTTTCTCGATGGCTTTTTTGTATTAAGATATTTGTTTCTTTACTCTCTGGAACTCTTTGTGTTTGTGTGGGTAGAAGGTTGTGAGAGGTCATTGTGCCTTCCTGGGATGCAAATTCGAAGACAAAAGACCCCAAGACCTTAACCCTTGATGTTTTTTTTTCTTTTCTTTGGCTGTTCTGTTTATTTATTTCAATTAAAGTTACTGTGCAGGAGTTAGGAGGTTGTGTTTAGCAACAGTTGGGTCAACATTATGGCCTGCTGTGTCCAGGGGAGCAGTAGCATCAAATCCAAATGACTTGGGCAAGAAATATAAAATCTAGCATAAGCAAAAATTAAAAATCAGCAGATGTTATAGAGTAAATATTTTTTTTCCCTCTATGTTGCTCTTTGTACATCATTCTGGGACACATTCCTGTAGCTCCATATATTTCCTCTTCTTCAAAAACTCACTGAGCAAGTCCACCTCAGGAGAAATGGGCATTTAAGCAGCCATTCCACCTTTTTTTTGAGCCAAGCACTGTGAAAAAGTTTCAGACCTCAGGGCGACAGGCAAGAAGAGAGAGGGGAGTGTTTGTCCTTTTGATCTGCAGCAATAATGATAGATGTCTGCGTCCATAAACAAGTCTTGTATGGTGAAGGGGGTGTGGTTGGTGGGCTGTCAACAATGCCATTGACAGAGGTGGCAGTTTTTGAAATGAATGTGAGAGAACGGAACAAGTAAATTTTGTGAGGGTGTTAAGTATGTCACAAGGGTTTAAATATGCCTTTTTGTCTCCATTTTGAAAAGAAAGCCGCTCTCCTGTGTGGCTTTCATATCAGGTGACAGCATTTATCCTGAGTTCTGCCTTGCTCTACAGCCTGTGCCTTAAACTATATGTGGCAAAATCGCAGGTTGTAAAACACCAACTTCAAGGCTAGATTTTATAATTCTCTGCTGTGATGGTGTGAGAATGGGTTTGTTTTGTGTCTGCGATTGCAAGTATTTGGTCTTAGACTTCAAACACAAAACTAAATTCCCATTATAAAGGGCATAAAAACAGAATTGTTGCTTGGGCTAGGATGAAGCCAGCCGTTTCTACACCCTACTATCAGGTAGGCACTGGACTACTGTTGCAGAGGCCTGTCATGAGGTGGGGTGCATGGGCAGGTGCTGTGTTTGTGGGCTGCTAGAATAATCTTTTTGTTAGAAGACAGATCATGACAATACCACTTGTGCCAGATCAGGGAGAATGGCTTGCAGAAACTTGGCCTGCAGTCAGCCTTTACCAGTGAACAGTTAAAGTAAGGAATTGTAAACATAAATGTAAGCAGTGCCTCTCATATGGCATGCTATGAGTTCACATCCTCCTCCAGGTTCAAATGGCATTCACTTCCCCTCACTGTGTTCTTTCAAGTTTCCCTCGGGGTGCTCTAGCTTCTTTAGATGAGTCAAAAATGGGTGAATTGATGCCACGAAATTCCTTTGTGTGTTTGCCTGAGAGTGGTCTAGTCCCCGCAGCCCATCTTTTCTGGGAATGGCACCATGTCTCTGGCTACCTTATTTAGACAAGTAGCTCGAGGAAAATGATTAACTAAAAAATATGAGTCAAATTGTCCCATTAACTGACAATTTAACTCTGCAGAGTATTATAAATATGCATTGAAGTTTTAATATAATTTTTGAAAAGCTGCAAAACAATAAGTGACAAATTGTTCTGCCAGTCAATGGTGACATTTGATTTCACAAAAAGGTGACATTATTCACCAACATATTTTAATTAGTGCATGAAATATATATGTTAAGTCTGAGCATTTCTATAAAACATTTGTAAAATGTCTTTATCATGAATGTGGCCCATATCTTATTACAATCAATTTTTATGAGTGGATCACATTTTATTTCACTTCACACCCTTCCGTGCATCATTTATTGAGTCCTCAGTTTTACTGAGTTAAAGAGGTTTATCAGTAGTCAATTATTCTTTATTTCTCTTCATTAGACTTTAACGAGAGATTTTCTCTTCTAAGTGTTTTCAGTTTGCACGGTCAGCTTGCAGTTGATCCCGATTAGATGTCTGAACGTCAAAAGGGAGGAAGTTGTTTAGTGCCTGAAAAGGAAACATAAGTGCTTAAAATGGTGCCCCTCAGGGAAACGGCTGAGAAAAACAAGGACTTTTTTCCCCCCCATCCACCTCTGATGCAGATGGGTAAAAACCTTTTATTTGATTAAATGCGACCAGCTTTCTGAGCAGGGTTATACCAGGGCCTCCTGGCAGACGTTCTGATGAGCTAATTGAAATCTAAGTCAGAAAATCTCAATGGGTCACCTTGTGTAGCTGGCTGAATTGGGCAGTACTATGCAAGGTCATGCGGGGGGTGTGAAAAATTTGAAACAACAACCATATATACCTTGAAGTCTCTATCAAGACCTTTTTGTGATATGAAAGTTTTGAGGACTTCCTTTTCCCCCTACCAGGAATGAAAGGATCCAGCTAAGTAGTTACTAAACATGTTTTAATTTGCTGCAAGCAAAGGCCCTGTAGAAACCCCTGAGGACATTGGTGTGCCAGGTACTTGTTGTTTTCAACCTGTGGTTGGATTCATAGACAGCGCACCCATAACTACTATCTGCAGCTAAATCCCTCATGGAATAATGGTAACTGCAAAAACTGTTAGCTGATTCTCTCAGAAGCATGTTGACCCACTGTGCTATCTGCCAACACCTGGGAACTTGATCTTCTCTGAATATTAAATGTTCTTTTTACTCTGTTTCTATATCTGTATATGGGAGTGAGAATCACATATTTTGGAGTTTTCAATAAGCTACTAACTAGTAACAGCAAAAGAGTCTGTGTGTGTGTGTGAACACAAACTGTATTAATGCTGTCATATTTGTTTAAGAACCGGCACAGAAGCCATCTGCAGAATGGTCTATTTTTTTTAAAAGGCTTTTTCAGGCAGGTCACGTTAGGCCATTTTTTAAAGGTAATGGGGTGGTTGGTAGAAGTGAGCATTGCATAAATATAAATTCATGGATGTCCATCCAGTCTGAGGACACGTCCTTGGGTAACTTAGTGGGTCATGAAGTGGGGTGGCAGTCTGTAAAGTGTCTTACCTTAGCCAATGTTTTCTAAGCTGGAGGGGATACCTGCTGAGAACCAGCCTATGGCACCATGAATTCAGAACCTCATTTCCTTCTGGCTGTGATGGAATCTGCTTGTGGAACTATAGAACAAGTTGACCATACACTGCTGAGCAATGAGGGAAAGCCAGAATGGTGTGATTCCATTCCAGAACAACTATTTTGAAATGTGTGTCATCTGCTCTGGAATGTCTCTTCCATGGGCTAGCAGCAACAAATGTTGTCACTCCCATCTCCAGATGTGTGCAATGCTGTGGTGTCATATAATCTTGTGAAGCCAAAGCTAGAGACAAAGAAAATTCCTTGCAATTTGTTTGCTTCAGCTGCCTTTTTTGACCGTAAAGTTAATTTTACTACTTATGGCATTTTCTTGTCCAAGGTACATTTTTCTCAGTGTCTAGTTTATGCCAAAAACTTGATTGTTATCTGGTACAGAATAGTTGCTGCTGGGAGGATAGCTAGTGATGCTGGGTTCTGCTGCATCTCTACATGTCCTGGTTTCACTTCTTTGGTGAGAATGGGGCTTCATATTTTCTTGAATATGAGATGTTTGATCGTGAGCCAAGGAGTTACTCAGAAGTGCACTGACTGGAAGACCAATATAAAAATTAATATTGGGAACTGTGGAGTTTAGGACTTTGGGTGGTCCCCCTCCTTCCACTCAAGTGTGGGAGGTCTTCTCCCAAATGTCTAAGGCCTGCATATTTGCAGAGATGTTTTAAATTGACGCTTGATGGGAAAACTTGTTGGTTGAACAGAATATGGACCTAAAGTTTTAGCTGTTACACTTTGGCCTCGCTATGATGAGAGAGCCAGCATTGATTCCTTAACAGGAAAACAACATACAGTCAACTGTAAAACCAAGTGCTGCTCACTTTCATTTCCACAGCAGCAGTCATGCAAGGTGCTCATCTGCAGCACATGTATACTGTTCGATAATATAGGATTTTTTTGTGTGTATATGCAAATGTGTGAGACAAAGATACTAGAGTAATTCATTCAGTTTGTATCAAGCAGGTATGATTCTCCCACTGAGATCAATGCAAGCTATAAGTAGGTGTTCTCCGGGTGATTTATAGCAAAACGATTTGTAACCTTAAACTAAGGCCAAGGAAATATGCTGTTAGTCTTCCTTCTACAACAACAGCCATTTTAAAAGCTCAGATGAAGCCATTGTTAACCTAATTTTTCAGACAAACAATTAGACAGACCTGGCAGGTAGTGAAGAACAAGGAAATGTTTCCAGGGACTAAAGACCTTATTCAATGTTTTCGATTAAAAGAGTCATGTTCAATCTTACAAAAAATGGTGTGCAGTCTGGACAACATTCCTACATAACTTTGAGCACTGACATATAAAAAAGCTATCTGAATTCCTTCTGTGGCTGCTTGGTATTTTCTTTTTTTGGGTTTTCAGTATAATTCATTAATCGATATGGCACTGAGTATGCTGCATGTACAATGGACTGTGGTATAACATTAGAGCCATCACTTTGCATGTACCTGCTTCAGATCACTCTTTTGCATTTCCTTTGATCAGGGTACAGTACCATGCACTGACACGGTAAAAAGTACCTTATGTAAGCAGAAATAAATCATTGTAAGTAGAATGCTGTTGTACAAATGTATCATTGCAATTCACCTTGTAAGAAAACTAAACAACACAGTGATTTAGAGAATATCTGACCTTCAACCTTGAAGTGAGGAAGAAGGAAATACTATATTATGAAATTGTTCATGTTTTATAAAAACAAGAAAAAAAATCAGCTTCCAGACAACAATGCAGTTAAATAGACATAAAGATTAATAATAGCTTGACACACTTGTCTTCACCATTCTAGTTAATGGATGCAGACAGTGACAAAGGAGTGTTTAACTTTTCACATACACAGCTGGATTATCAAAGCCTCTATTTTTATAGTTTTAGATATGGAAAGATAAAAGTGACAATTTATTATAATAAACAGAATGGTTGGTGAAAAGGTGTTATTCTGTGAGATGCCCTGTTCTGCTGCTGACTTGAACATCACAAGCCCATGTTAGTCTCTTCGTGTTATTTTCAGAGGACCAGCCATCCAAAAAAATGGGTCCAACTGTAAATTTATTTATTTCTTGTCTTTGGGTCTGTGTTGCACCCCATACCAATTGCACAGGATGGGAATCCCGAAAAATTCTCAAGTGTAGTCCCCCCTTTAATGTTTCAGTTTAGCCCTAGGCAATGCAGCCGTGGCAAAGTCTCCAGCACTCAGTTTGTCTTATATCCAGGGTTCTGCGGTGCAGTACAGTGGGGGTGGGGGTTGGAGTGCAGCCTTTCCATGTGCCACGAGTCCTCCCTATAGTTGCTCTGAATAGTCCCATTGAGGGGATGTGGTATCAGCTTGTGACGCCTTTTCCACAGTCATGAAGGTCTAATCTCACGTCTGTGCCCTTGTTTTTGCACTTCGTGGCAGTGCTCAGAGGTGTGCCATCCTGTTTTTGCATTAGTTTTTATGCACTAAGCCCTATTCCTCACTTTTCAGCCTGGTTGCTGCACTTGCGCATCTCTTTTGGTTTGGTGCAGTTATTACTTAGAGACTTGGTGCAAAAGAATGTGTAACCTTACTAATGTAGCACTGTTGCACCAGTGGGGATCCCACAGTATCAATGGAGGCAGGGTTGGGTGTGAAATATTGAATTTTTTTGATTATCTTTTATATTAAAATTTTTTGGACATCTATGAAAATGCACTCATTCCTCAGTGTCCTTTTGGTTATGGATCGAGCTATCCAGCAAGAAGCCTGCTGAGGGCATCTCTGCTTTGACAGGATTTGAGTGGTATCCCATAGTGCATTGCAGAAGGCCCATTCATGGCCTTGATGTTAGGTCTGCTATTGAAATTGAATTGTCTCAGTTCTGAATAGCACTGGGGGATTTTATAGGGTATATAGAAAAAAGCAGCACTGTGTCCCCCACTATGAAGCTCTCTCGAAGTTTTTTCTTGTTTTATGAAAGTTAGGGTAGAGACCTCATCAGTCTACTGTGGATTTGCACTTAGGTTGGGGGGCGGTTCAGCTGATGGTTTTGGTGGCAAAATTTAGACTTGGGTGTGATGTTGCTTTCTTTTATTCTGGGTGTTGTGCTGTTGGCTGCCTTTTCTTGTTTGCTATACTCTACCCAAATATGGGCAGGAAAGAAAAAAAAAAGCCTCAAATCTTCTCTGACTGGTCAAACATTGGACCTGAACCACCTCAGTGTGCTGCACCAATTTGAAAGCTCTCTAAGACCTGAAATGTCCAAACTCCAATTATCAGTATTGCTACCTTACTGTGCTTTAGCCTCTTTGGATGTTAGATCACACCGTAACTTATAAAGTTGCACCAAATAATTACAAAGCCACAAAGAATTTTCTTACAAACTAATTTTCTGAACAGTGACGGTTGAAAATGACCTAACCTGCTTCTCACGCTCCTCTCTTTTTCTCCACCCCACCACACACAGGTGAGCACCTGCGCATCTGCACCCAGGGCTATACCTGCTGCACCAGTGAGATGGAGGAGAACCTGTCCAATCTCAGTCGGCGGGAGTTTGAGGGCCGGGTCAAGGAGTCAGGCCGTGCCCTTCAAGGCTCTCTCAATAGTCTGTACAGGAGCTTCGACAGTGAGTGACATGCCCACACACGATACACGATCTTTTTTGAACTCTGCAATACGTTTTAAGGATGACAATTGAAATCTGTGTATTTTGTGTGGTCAAGTGACCAAAAGACAGAATATGTTTCTGTGTACAGTGCCTTGCAAAAATATTCAAACCCCTTAAAAGTTATCAGCATTGGCTGGATTATAAATTATACTTACACATACATTTTTCTCCAATCAGCATTATAAACTCATTTGCTCAAACGGTACTTTTTTGAAAGCCAAAATAAGTAATTACTTTGAAGAAATTTTTTAAGAAAATGGGGAAAAAAAAACTTTTATATGATGCTTGCATAAGTATTCATACCTCAAAGATTAATGTTTGGTAGAGCCATCAATATATACCAACTTTGCATACTGTTTGGGAGTTATTTTTTTCCTATTCATCTTGGCAAATCTGCAGAAAATTGTTCAGGTTGGTTGGTTTATGCTTGTGGACCACAGTTTTTAAATAGTGCCACAGATTCCCAGTGGTATTGAGGCCTGGACTTTGACTGGGACAGGACAGTAGGACAGCCATTTTTTTGTTTTTTAACCACTCCAATGTTGCTTTGACCTTGTTCTTGGTATTATACTCCTGCTGATCTTCCTCCCAAGCTTGAGTGTTTAGCAGTCTGAAGCAGGTTCTTTTGCAGTGTTTCTCAGTATTTTGCGCCATCTGTTCTTTAATTTTGACAAGATGCCCCATCCCTGCTCTTGAAAAGCATCCACACAGCATGATACTACAACCACCATACTTTAGTGAAGTGCTGAAGTTTTTTGAGGCATGAGCAGTGTTTGGGTCATTGCACAAAACATACATCTTAGCTGGGACAATAATGTACTTTGATATGGTTCTTTTTGATTAATAGCTTCTTCCTTGCCAAAGTCCTTTACAGGCCAGTTCTATACAGTGCTCTTGATGTTGTGGACTGGGGCAGATATCCTTCACTTTCAGTCACAGACCTCTGTATCGCCTTCACAAGCGTACGTCTTGCTTGGTTGCTGAGTTTTGAGGGACAACCATGTCTAGACAGTGTCTTGGTGGTATAATGCAACATCCAACTTTTACCTTCAATTATTGATCCAGCAGTGCTGACTAGGAGATCCAAATACATGCAAAGTATTTTTTAGCGTCTTCTAATATACGTGTTTGTATGTATCTCTAACTTCTATAGTATGTTTTTTTAGTCTTCATAGCAATACTGTTTCCTTTGGGTTCACAAGCCTCACCAATGATCCTTAGAACAAATAAGTTTTCGTCTGGAAAATGTGGCTGCTACATTAATGGTTCACTGGTAGAAACCAAATATGTCCAGTTAAGAGACAGTTGTAGTCCCCTGTTTAGGGACTAATTTTTCATCTGTGAAAAATTTTGTTTTCCTGACCTCAGGAATTTAAATACTTCTCCAAGTAGCAAATTTTGGTTTTATTTTCTGCAAAATATTTGCAAGCAAGTAACTTATTTTAGCTCTAACAGGTTAGTTTTAGAGCAAATGAGTTCACAATAAAATTCCTGATTGCAAAAATATTTTTAAGTGTAATTTCCAATCCAGGCAATGTTGGTAAATTTCAAGAAATGAGAAAGGGAAACTTTCGCACTGTATGTGTCCCCCAAATTTGTCTTGCACTTGTCTTGATTGAAGACCACATGGTAAAAATGTGCAGCGAGGTCATCTCTGGGGCTGCAAATAGATTTTCTAACATCTCACACTTGATAAAAAGTCCAGTGTTTTAAGTGTCGACCCATTTCCTCTCTAACTGTCTGCCTCACGTTTCATCCGAATTTTTTTTTAAAAATTGTATTTTACAGCCTGGTACCTGTACAGTAATAGTCTTTTTCAAGTTAGCGAACACATGGAGGGTTGAGGTTTTGTGGGTATTTCCATCAATAGTTTTTCCATCAGTTCTTTTGGGGTTTATGTGAATCGCTTCTATAGAAAGCGAGGTGGCAAAAGGGGATTTTCAATCACGAAAACAAAGTTTGTGTTGTTGACAGAGCAAGTCTGAGTCATAAATTATTCACTCAGGGGACATGAATGGGGAATAAGCAAATGTCACGGCATCGGAGGCAAGAACAGTGCTGCCAGGCGGAGCAGCCCAAAGCTTGCTTGGAGGAACGCAGCCTTGTTTTTGCTACTTATTCCTTTGGTCAGTAAAGTGCTGTTTTTCACCACTCTTTCCTAGATATTCTGTTGTGTCCAAGATTTTTTTTCACACTAGTAATGTTCCTGAGAACAGTATAATAAATTACTCATTTGTTTATGGCTGACGAGATCTCTGGAACTAAACATTTAAGGTTTAGTTCTCTGCCTTTCAACATTTTTTTTTCTTTATTTCTTTCTCAGAACTGAGAGTCCTTGCCGTCTTGTTCAGTCCCAGGCAAAATACTGGTTGAAATGACACGGCTGTGCAGAAAGTATCTCAGTGCTGTAATTTGTAGCTGCCTTTCAGAATATGTGGTTAACTGCTTGTCTGATTATTACTTTCCACGGGTGTGGTTTAGAACGGCGAAGATGACAACGACAGAAATTATTTTGTCCCGTTTTTTAAGCAAGATATGAAGATTTAAGGCTTTTTCCTTGTTCCCTCGTTTTGCTTACCGGTCCAAGCTCAGCGGGCCCTCGGGAGGGCATGGACACAAGTTTTGTGGGCATGCAAAGAGGAAGGATCTTTGCTGACATGGAGACTTCACAGTATGTCTTGGCACTTGATCTTAACTAAGAGGTCCAGCTCATGCTGTTGGGTGGTTCTGGGCTGGCAGTGAGCACAGTTTGTGGCTTTCCAGATCTGGTTGCAAGAGTGGAGCAACATGGGTGTGCAGGGTGTCACTGGTGTGTTGTCAGTGTAATCCAGCAACCCCCACACACCCCCCTGGCCACAGGACAGGGCATGGCTGGTGAAGGGAGTGAAGTACATGCTCAACTGTGCTTCAGTTAACCACAGCTGAAAGGCACCTTTACAGGTGTTGACCAGGACCTTGGGTCTCCAAACCCCCAACTGTAGGCTTGTTGCAGAAGTATGCATTTTGGGGTGAGGGGATAATGAGTGGAAATTTTTAACCTTTCCTCCCCACGTTCCTATCGCTTCTCGGAAGAGCAGTGAGGTGCTGCCGTGAAAGGCTATGGCAGGACCCTGATATTAGCAATTAGAAACTATGCTAATTAGAGTGGAAACATGTTCACTGAAATTTAATTACAGCCTGAGGTCATTAACTGGGTGCCGGGGCTTTTCGCCACTGTCACATTGATCGGCACTTTTTTTTGAATAGTCCTTATCTGCTCAAATGTCAGATGTTCCTCTCATCTCTCCCCCCTTCCTATCTGTTCAAGTCTCTGCTGGTTCTCCCTGAAGTGTCAGACAATGTGTGCGATGGAGACCAGTGGACTGCCCAGTGTTATGATTATGGGTAATAGAGTCTACAGAGGGAATGAGGGTGAAAAGGACCTGCTCCTTGTCCTTGTACTAATGTGCACACACAGGGAGTGTCTCTGTAAGGTCCTTGCAGCTCCATCTGATATGTCTACCTTCTCTCATGACAGATGTTTGTTTTGTGTCCGGCCCGTTTTGGCAGCGCTGATCTCTGTATGACTTGTGGATAGTGTACACCTCCCCGTGGGGTGCATGTCCTTGACAGAGCACTGGGGCTAGCAAGGTGGGGTGGTGGTGGTGAAGCTAACCACACATCTCTGCTTTCCTAATGAGACCAAGAACCTGCCAGACACCCCCTAAGGGGAGCAGGGGCTGGTGCTGGCAGAGAGGGAGAAGTGCTGGGTGTGAAATTGGATTAGAAATTACCCCCACACCTCCTTGAACTGCCAACGACATGAGCTATGGAAATGAGGATTTGACCTACCATGACCCCCTCCCCCCCAAAAAGCCCCCTCTCCTGGGGAACTAGCCAACCAACAGACGTCTCACATCACTGCACATTAGTGTACTAGGTTGGTGCAGAGCAGTGGGGGGGAGGGGCGATGAGATGGTTGAAAATTAAATTCAGAAAGCCTGAGAATGTTTACAGACCAATATAGCGCACACACGACCTGATTTAATAATTGGATCTTGATTGAAATATTCCCATAAGCAGCAGGATGAGGCACCAGAGCACATCCCCATAGCTCCAGCGTTATTTCCGAACAGGCTGCGTAGAATTTGGAACCCCCGACTACCCTCCCCTGGTTACAATTCAAAGACGTCCTTGAACATTCTTCTTTATTTTCTCTTCTGGTGCAGTATTGTATCATGGTGTGACTGGCCCGCCTTGTCAGTGAAAAACATTTTTGACCTTCTCCTGGTAAACAGCCATAGCAGATGCCCATAGACACCAATATCTGTCTTACAGGTGGAAACCTGCAGGTCACTTCAACTGTGGTTTGATTTGTGAAAACATATGAACCCAGCATCTGATGTCATAGACGCCCACACTAGAGTGTGGGATATAAGAAATGCTGTCTTTTCTCTTTCCTTCCATGACTGTCATCCTTGGCTTGCATCCCATTGACAGCCCACACCAGCCACTTTGTACTGCTGTTCTTTGGCTGCTTTTGTGTCGGCTTTTAATCGTTTGGAATCCGCTGAATTGTCTGCCCTCTTGGAACTGAGACTGCATGGGAAAGCCCCCCAACCCTCTTTCATCTCTTTCACAAGCTGAGTTTTGTTTCTTCGCTCACCATGTCACTCTTTGGTCATCCCTGAGCCAGCCACAGTCTGCTGCATCTTTCTTTAACACACATAGAAGCCAGAGGGTGGAGTAGCATGATGAAGGGAATGGCTCAGTTCTTCTCATGTACAGTACATCTGGATCAGCTCAGCATTACTGGGTGTGGGGTTTTTGGACATGTTCGGTTAAATGTAGGGTTGGTCTTCACTGTGAAACTTTTTTAGCACCAGGCTTGGGTTGCTTGCATCAGTGAAGCCATGGATTAGAGGGCATTGCTGACTTCTTCTAGGAGGTGGGAGGGGTGGGGTGGGGTCATTATTCTGCTTCTGGGTTGCACGTGTGCAGCATGGTGGGAATTTAAAAAATCTATACAGATTTCTTCTTAAACTGGCACTTTTTGGGAAGAACAGTAAACACTTCCTGAAGTTTAGTTCCTTTTCCATTCGCTGTTACCCTTTCATACGTGCCAGTTAATTGTAGGAGACTGACAGCACCGGACCTCTTGGGCTTGCCCTTTTCCCCAGGTTTGTGTCAGTGTCTCACCTCTTGATTGCCACTGCTAGGGAAGTCTGATCATTAACTGGGTCTTCAGACACCCGCTCTTGTTCTGAGTGCCAGCAATCGATCTGCTGTATGCATCTGTAGGCCCTCACTCTGGCTTGCTTTTCACTAGGCACAAAACAGGAACATCTCTTTGTTTACTTGTTTCTAATGCGAAGTCTGGTATCCCGCTGCAGAGCAGTCAGAGGTAAGAGGGTCGATCACCTAATCGGCACTGTGGGGGGGGGAGTGGACGCATATTTATTGGATTATATCAATCACAGACAAGCTGAAAAGCAGAAATACACAATTTGGTTGGTTTTACACCTTGGTTAGTAGCTTAAGTGAGCTGTCTAAAATTAAATGAACTAAATTAACTGAGGGTGATACGGCGGCTCAATGGGTAACACTTGTCTCACAGTACCTGCTTTGGTTGGGTATGAGTTCAAATCTGGCTCAGTCTGTGCGGAGCTTGCACGTTCTTGCTGTGTGTGTGGGTTTCCCCTGACAGTCCAAAGACGTGATTCATGTTTATTGGTCACTCTGAATTGGCTATTGTGAGTGTGCCTGGGTGTGGATGGAGTCACCCTGTGATGATCTGGCATCCCATCCAGCAGTTGTTCATAGCCTACTGCTGTTTGCTTTGGGGATGGGCTCTGCACTGTGGTGACCCTCTTCAGGGTAAGCAGTTGCTTATAATAGATGGGATGAATTAAATGAGAAAAATATTTCATTTATTTTATAAATTTGAAACTCTTTAAGAAGAAATATATGGCTGCTGAAAGCAACTATGTTCAATTCCACTGTAATTTTTTTCGCTTTCTATAGGGGTGACATGTCAGTTTTCATAAATAGTTTGCTAATCTAAGGAATCTGGAGATCGGGGCACATGAATTTATAGCAGCTTTGTCACAGTTATTATTTGGCTTTTATAAATGTTTTCTTTTTTTGTTCCAGTTTTCCTTTCATAGGGAGGCATGAGACAAGTGTACATGGCACAGAGTGGGCTTGTCAGTTACCTGCTGAGGCCAGCTGCTTGGGCTTGACTTGCAGAGTTGGGGGCGGTGAGGTGCGGTTTGTGTGACTGATGATGCTGGCGGGAAGGAGAGGGCGTTGTGGACTCAGCAGGCATGGAGGCCAAATGGGAGTCAGACAGGCTATTGACAAATGTGCCAGCCAGAAGGCGTTGTCTCCTGCACAGGTAGTTCCAGGGCTAATGGCACAGTATGCTGCATCTAAAGGCAGTGGTGTGGACAATGTAGGGTTGGAGTGGTTCTTCTGAACTGAGATTGTGTATATTAGTCTGAGAGTATGGGCTTATGTTTCGTCATGTAGCTCCTTCTCGCTGTAGCCCCAACTTTGGCTTTATAGCCTTCTGCTGATGGACTGTGCAATGAAGGCAATCTCAGAAATGTATATGCAGGTGGATTCATATCCCAGTCCTCTCTCTCTCATGGGAATTTAAATTGCAGCAGTGCCTGTCTAACTGGGAATGTTGTTTTCAGAGATAATAAGGGGAACTATGGTTGATTTAGTTTAAACCTTCTATCCAGCCCTACCTATTACATTTGCATTTGGGAATAGTGAGCCTTTGAGCCCTTTAAAGATTGAACCCAGAAAGTAATAGATTTAAAAAGCAGGTGGGGTTGTGATTTATCCTTGAGCAAGGGCAGCAGCATCTGCTAAGCCAATAAACAATGTCATGTTAGAAATGAATTAATTTATATGTCTGGACATCTGTGATGCGCAGAGGAGGCACATTCAGAATAACTGCAAATTGTCCATCACAGCAAGACACTTTCCCCAACTTGTGGGGAAAATTAATTTTTAAGGTGGTCACTCTTGGGGTCTGGCCACAAGGATATTACAAGAACATTATTGAGGTTATCTGTCTCCATAGGAACAGTGTCGATTGAATGGGAAGAAAGGTCTTTGTGGCTTTTGTGGAGGCATACAGGGCCTTTATTTTATACATTTGACTAGCTGAATTACTCAGTGATGTCCAGGTCAAAAAGGAGTAGTGATAGACACACAAAATGTAATGAGCATGTTATATAATTCTGTTTTACCATTAACCTGGTGCATTTAGTACATAAGTATTGTTTTTGCTATAGGACAGGCGGATGCCACATGGTGTGACGGTCACAGTCAAGTGGAAAAAATGTTCATATCGCTACACTTCATTTCTCTTACATCACGTGTGTGTGTGTGTGTGCGTGTGTGTGCGTGTGTGTGTGTAATTATTAATTTTTACATTTTAATTGGTTCCTGTGGTCAAATATGTGGACGTACAGCACATGTGAAGAGCACGTATGGTGTGTGAGGACTGATGTCCAGACAGCATTAGCAAATCATATATCACCAAACTTATATTTCCAAATTTGTGTGTGTTTGAGTTAGAAAGTACATCACCTTGTTTTTAGAGTTTGTGAGGTGGCTGTGCTGGTGTGTGCGTGCGTGCGTGCGTGTGTGTGTGTGTGTGGAGTGAGACAAGCCATGAGTGTACTTACATTCTGCATGTGACACCACTACTCCCATTTCTCCAACCCTTGTCGGAGACAGATTTTTAGATTTTTGAAATGGTAAGCAGCCTTTTTAGAGTTTAATGAACTCGATGACACAAAAAACTCACTTAGGGTGGCAAGTACCAAAGTACTTTTCATGTCTGTGGCTTGGAAAATAAGGTTGCTCATAAAAAACAAAGAGAGCTTATAGATTAAGACACAAGACAAAGAGAGATACACAGATGTGCAGAACACCTTGCTTCCAGGTACAGAGCAAACCACCTTCCTTCAGGATTTGTCTCTCACAGTTAGTAGGTTGCAACAGCTGTTGCCAAAGGTGTTTATCAAAGTGCCAAGCAAGTGAAAGAAAAAGGAACAGGTACAATAGAGTCTGTTCTTAATTGTTAGAACTTTATGGGATGTCTGAATCGGGCAAAAGTCTGGGAAAATTGAAAGCGTAATTTAAACATCTTTTTTTACTATAGTGCTGTATACTACAGTACTGCTCAATGTACTACAGTAACACTTTTATAACATAACATAATATGCAATAAACATGTAATGTGTCTCATAAATGAAATTAAGTCAGTATTGTAACAAACATGTATACAGTACAGTTAGATATAAACAAAGAGCAGCAAATAAGGTGCTACTGTACCTCGCCGTTACAGCAGGACTAGGAGCCACTGTACTGCCTTCATGGAATGGTCCTTTTTTGCGGCACAGTGTGAAAAACATTATTTTATGCCTGAATGAAGTTATTTTCTGCAATAATGCAAAACAATTAGATAAATATTTATTGTTCTCATATTTTGCTTAGAAAGATACATTGTTAAATGCAAAATCCCCTTGGCATCTGAACTCTGTATATCAGAATTTTTTGCTATAATGGCTCTTGAAAATTAATCCCTAAATATTTGAATGGGAACGTTTGCTATGGTGAATTTTTATCCCAGGCTTATCCATCATAAAAAAAACAAAGTTTGAAGTAAAATAAAAAGTTTTAAAGGCAACAAATGAACACTTATACAGTGTACTGTAATAAAAAAAATACTGTATGTATTGCAATAAACTGTATTATATATTTGTAAGAATTCCTCCAAAGCCACGTGTGTGTGTGTGTGTGTACACTGGTCTTATCTGGTGTTTCTGTTAGTTTTGCTTTATGTAAGGATGTTAGCACTGTGTCACTATATTTATTGTGTATTTTATTTTTTAAATAAATCTATTTATTTCAGTGTTGGTTGTTGGGATGCGGACATGGCATGTTACTTTGACACATCTTTATTCGTTTTTTTCATAACACCAAACTCCTGCTCTCAATCTCACGCATGCAGCCTCTCAGCATCAGAATTCTGTCAGTGTCCAATACATTTTTAGGGTACGGATGAGATTCAGACACTGAGGGATCGCTGTAATTGTAATTTTTCTATATTTTTCTGGAATGTTTTTGCAATGGTTCATAAAATCTGAATTCCATATAATGGAGGTCTGGAAAATCAAGGATAGAACATTGACTGTATTTACAGAAGGCCTCCCTACTTTACATCTGCGATCGGCAAAGACCATCAGTAGGCATCTACTTCAGATGACCTCGGCAGAGCAAATCAACTCCATTTAAAGAGAGTTAGTGTTATTTAAAGCTTCCCTTTGGCCATTAGGAAGGACTAAATTTGAACTGCATAGTAATTCAAAACAATTTGGAGCGTCTGGACACCATTCCAGAAGTTATCAGAAAGTTATTACACTGTTTTGCTCTCTGTATGTAGATGGAGACACAATTTCTCAGTGTACTATCTCTACCTGTATATATTGCTTTTTAAAAAAAAATAAAAATGGAATGACTAATTCACTTTAAACAAGTGGGTTATCACCGTATAGTACATTAGCAATGAGTTAGTATGTATGACAATATAACATGTGATTAGTCATAGATCAAGATCATTAAGCTGTTCCTTGAACTTATGTTCAGCCTGCACTTATCATGATACACAAGGATTGATTCAGGTCACTTTATTAGAGAAGATCCCCCACCAACAGATTTTCCCATTCAGCCACAACCGAGCACATGCACCATAGATACAGGCAATGTAATGAAACCTAAAGTTACTTAAGTTGTTTGCCAAACCTTAAAAGAAAATGTGATTACGAGTAAGAAACATATCAGTGACAGTCAAGACTTGGCAGTTTTGTACATAACGGAAGGAAAAGTTGAGTGTGTCTTGAATGTTTGTGTATGCTATGGAAACATAGCCAAATTAGTGTGTGTACTCACTAAAGATAGCGTAACAGTTTGGCTAAATGAGTGTGGTTCCTATAGACACTTGACTGTGGCAGACCTACTCTGTCACATCATACAGCAAAAACGCTTCTAGGCGATTTCATGGTTTACCATACTGGGGCTGTAATTATTTTTCCCTTTCATGAACATTTTTCCATGCACTGAAATGGGCCCTGTCAAAGACACCAACTTCATGAATCTTACAGTTCATGAAGCCCCTACCCTATAAACATGTGAGCTTGTATTCATGTGAAGGAGTATGCGTTTGCTTATTTAATACATTGCAAAATAGGACTGCGAGCTGAGATTAATTGAATGGCAAGGTTGTGAGAGGTAGCTGGAATGATGGGCCATGCCAGAGAGGAGGAGTGTTGGAAGAGGCAAATGTCTCCTTAGTCACGCTTGGCCTTCTGCTGTGCACCAATCAAACATCTGCCGCTGCTCCCTGCCATGTTGTGATTTAATTGTCAGTCTGCAAATAGTTGCCATTCTGGAAACGAGTTTGAAGGATCTCTGCCCTTTCTCCGGTCACCATATACATTATGGCACCATTTAGATCCAAACTGGCATGATGTGTCCTGATTAATGATCTCCTATTTTGTAAGCACACTTAAAAATAAGTGGTAATGATAATAGTGTTTTTTTGGGTTTGTTTTATCTATGTTGGTTTTGATCGTTGTGATTGATGATTGTGTTTTTTTTCTTTTTAATTTCAGTGTTGCTCTTGTGTTTGACAGGGACACACATCCATAAAATCCTTCTTATTTCTGTACTGTCCAGTCTCAGTAAGGGTGCTCTTTCAGTCCTTGGCATGGCTGGGATTCGATTGCATTGAATGATTCAAACAAGCACTGACCTACGACCTCACAAACACAAGCTTCCAGTTCTTGAACTGAGTTCAGAAACTTTCCCTTTTTTCACTCTGACTTGGCTTTGCCAGGAGACAAACCAAAAGGGTTGGCACTGTCCCCGGTTATAAACTTAAATGATGGCATTGCAAACCTCGAAGACTGGCAGGGATTGTTTTGAAGAACTACTTTTAGGCAGAGAGAGCCGGTGTGAAGGCTTCTGCTTTGGTATGTGACACTGCACTGAATTGAGCTCAGGCGTAGTAACCGATTAGACCAAAGCGTTAAATTTCTACACTGGTGCCTGGCTGTGGAGTTCGACCCCTGAAGCACTGACCTTCAGAGCTGTGACGGAATCATGATCAGCAGCATAGCAAACACTAGAAATTAGCTCCTCCTGCACATGCAGGCCATCTTAAGCTGGGGGGAGAAGGGCCCACACTCCGACATTCCTGACCACTCAGTCTGTGGTTCCAGGGAGACAGGGAGCGTGGCCAGAGGGTCTTGGTCTCAAACAAAAGCCTCCTTGTAGGTAGGGGGGAGCGCATGTCAGAGAGGGAGGCTTGATCGGTAATTAGGGTGCCGATGGCAGAGCGCTGTATCATCAAGATGTGACTCACGTCCATATGACATGTTTCTTTCCGTGTTGTCACATTGTAATTTGTCTTGAAGTTCCCCACATCCCATCGTCGTGAGTCAGTGTTTTGCACACTTGTGAGCGCGTGTGTTTGCGCATCTGTCATTGTGGCAACACATCTTTCTGCAAACATTCTGATCTGTTTCAGAACTTTCTTTAAATTACAGCATCGCCTTCCTTTCGGATTCAGCCTTTATCACATCTCTGTATTTATCCTTCCAACTAGCTTTCAAAAAAAAAACACCAAAATACATTTTTTGAACTTGAAAATTGTACTAGGCAGGATAAAAGCTCTGGCATACAGGAGCAGTTCTCCTTGAGCAAAATTACTGTGGATGACGGTTCCATTATCATGTGGTTGAACTTGGGTTGTGTACCTCTCACTACTGGGTTTTACACAAAGTGCAAAAGAGAAGCTTTTCTGTTTTTGGGATTTACTTTCTCCGCCCTCTCCTGTTTTTTCCTTAACCACAAAAGTAATGACAGCTACACTAGAGAGCAAAGCGAAGACAGGAGAGCAAATTGGAGCATTTGGGCCCTGTCTTCCTTCTTTTCGAGCTCACGGGCAGATGATGAGCCTACCAAGGCCCCCAGTTGTCAGTGTACTGCACTCAGAATCATAAATCCCCTGTGGTATAGGTGGGCTTTCTTTTAGACTGTATCTGTCAGGCGATTCTACCTGCAGGCTCTAAGTTAATTGAATATTTGTTTTCTTGATACCCTCCTGACACGGACTCATCTTTCACCCATGTGCTGAATTTTCCATGACCGGTTATTGCTCCTATGCTCTGGCTTTGGTATGAGGTGTTTGAATGATTGTAACAACCCTGACTGTGTTATTTGTTGGCTGTGGTGGCCCATGAAACCCTGTTGTGGAATCCAAGCTTCCTGCACACTTGTCTGGGCATGACCCTGTCACTTATTCCTAGGGGTGACCTCAGTGTTTTCTGATGAGATTCTCACAAAACAGTGTGTGTGCGAGTGGATGTATGTGTGCATTAGTACATGCACTTTTTGCTATTTTTCAACATGTTTTGGTAATCGTGTGATTTTTGGCTTTGTTACACGTACAAAATTAAGGACTTTTTATGAGTAAGTGACAAAGGTGTTCTAAAAGTAGGTCCACATCTTACTATAGAAACTAAGGTGGGAAAATTGAACAAACTACAAATACAAAACCACGGGATTGATCTGATTTCTCTTTCCCCATCACCAGGTTACTTCTTGGAGCTACTGAATTCATCACAGCGCTCTCTCCAGGACTCGTTCCCCGAGGCCCATGGCGCCCTGTATACGCAGAATGCCCGTGTCTTCCAGGACCTTTATAGCGAGCTACGGCGCTACTATCGTGGTGCAGGTATCAATCTGGAGGAGACGCTCAATGAGTTCTGGGTACGGTTGATGGAACGACTTTTCCGGGCTGCAAACCCACAATTCGCCCTGGGTGATGACTACCTGGAGTGTGCAGCCAAGCAGACAGAGACGCTGCGGCCCTTTGGAGATGCCCCACGTGACCTCCAGCCCAAGGCTACGAGGACCTTTTTTGCAGCCCGCTCCCTTGTCCAGGGCCTGTCTATTGGTGGTGAAGTGGTCCGCAAGGTCTCCCAGGTGCGTTCAACCTTATCCTTCAGTTGAACCAACGTGTTTCTTGTCATGTGCCATTATGATTTTTATCCGCCGGGTCTATCTTAACATTGGTGTTGACAAGAACTACGTAAAAGTCTTGATATTGCGCCATTTTCTTCTTTTGTGTCAGATTGTTCAGTTTATAAATAACAATTTCAATTTTAGTAACTTGATACATAACGGCACCAGAGTACAATGGGCAGTGTGAACATTAATGCACCTTCAAACAGTTCTACAGATTTTTCTGAGAAATTTATTAAGGGCTACTTGGAAGTGAACAAAAAGCTTTTCTTAGCCTTGTGACGTTTTGGAATGAAACTGAGGAAATCATTTAAGTTAAAATGTAGAAGGAATCAATTAGGTGAATAATGCGGATTTCCGCTAGTGTGGTCAGGGGCAGTATGGAGGGAAGATCATTTGAAGATGTATGCTAAGCTGGCATTTTTGTAGGACAGGCAGTTTTTTCGATCCTCTTGTGCATTCTAAGCGAGTGAAATGTGCTTGTACAGAACAGGAAAATCCCCAAGACTGCGTTTGTCTTGTTCATTTTGATGACCTGCATGTCTCAGTCATTTGTCTTAATTAAAGAATGAGCTCTGCTTTTGCTGCACCCACACATGATGCAGTTAGTCCAGACCAGTTTGCATACGTTTTCCAGTTCATTCTGTGATTTATACTGGAAAATTAGCACAGAGCAGCAAATGAAATGGTACATCTTCATGCACTGCAATACTCCACCACCCAGTACGAATCCGACGCATAGATGAACGCCGAAATATTCTTTTTGTTTCAGAAGTGCCCCAGGCAGACTGTAGTAGGTGGAGAACTGTGGTTCATCGGTGATTTTAAAAAAGCAGACCAAGCTGTTTTTGTGTTACATGTTGCTGGCAAAGAGCATTTTGAAAGGACATTTACACACCTTGGTATACTCTGTGTTGCACACCTCCACCTTGTTCTGGGTTGCAGGTTCTCTCCCCTTGCCCCTTTGCCATATCCTCTTCATTGTGTATCTAATGTGTTTTGCTGTGTGTGGAGGGAGATTTACAAGTGTACTTGAGGTGGGTGGAGTACGGGCTCTTAATTTTCCCTTTCTCCCCATGTAATTTTATCTGGGATTGATGGCTTTGCAACAAGACTTGTAGGGTCTCTGTTTATGGCCTGTTAATTGCAAGATGACAAAGTACATCTACTGCACATTGTTAAAAGTTTCTGTTGCTGTGATTTGTGCCCAGAGCTACAGAAAATAAAGCACTAAGGCTGAGTATGGCTCATTTTTAACTATCCTCACTTGCCATTGAATATTGGTTTGTGTTGGCGGTTTGACTGGCTAAACACACTCCTTTTTCTTCTCTACATCTAGAAACAGATATTTATGGATGGCTGAAGTACTACAAATACTGTAACGCATAAACATAACTGAAGGAATTTTATACATTGACGTTTGAGGGTCATCTCAGTAGCGACCTTCGCAGTATATGAAGACTGTTCTGATAGCTACCTGTATCAATGTTGGCTCTCAAACCTTACAGGAATCCAGTTTCCTAACCCTAAATCACAGCTTTATGGATAGGATAGTTCTCTTAAGGCTCTGTATTTTTTTCCTGCCATTTTTCTTTGTGTCGTAACAGTGTTTCTAGTGTCACACTTGGTTCACAAGGGCAGTAACTAACTAGGGTAAAGAAGTAAAAAAGTAGTAGGCAGAGTAAAAAAAAGGCCATTAAATTGTTGTGAACCAGGGACACAGCAAGTGCTCACCTGGAGGAAAGTAAAGAAGGGTAACAGAAGTGTAAGCTCTGGGCAGGAGCTGGGTGAGGAAATCTATAGGGGTATTACTGTGAGGGTGGGTCAAGGTGGACTTATCATTACTGGCTTGTTCCTTGTCTGAAAACTCCTCAGATCACATGTGGTTCATATATGACCATTTGGTTTAATCTGTAAGCCATGCTGCAAAGAGTAGGAAGGAGAGTGGAGTGAGTGGTGTAGTGGTTTGACCCATAACTTTGCAGCTTGAAGGTTGTCAATTTGAGTCCCATTGCTGTTGCAGTATCCTTCATCAAATGTGTCTATTAAATATACTTTTGTAACTTCAGTTTCTTTTAATGGTTTCTACAGACATTCTTATGATAATCTACTGAGTCTCAATCCTTTATGAATTTGTCACTGAAAATATGTAGAGGCTATGCTTGAAACCTGAGTATTGTTTTTGTTTCACAAAAACAAAACAGAAAAAAAAAAATCAGCTCATGCCCAGACCAGAATTAATCTATCTTCTGTTGTTTATAATTTGAACTTCAATCCTGAGGAAAGTCATTTATCAGTAAGCAGATTACATGCCTGTTACGATCAACAAAGCAAACAGCTTAGTTTGTAAGAGATCTCTGCTTCATAAACCTTAGTTTGCTATTATAATGAAAAATATATTGAGGGTGATATCAGTCCATGCATGAACCATCTAGGTCATTTCTCTTAAAAAAAACAGGATCTAATAAACCAAATGGACATCAGGTGCTGCAATGGCAAAATTGTTAATTTCCCACAGCCTGAGTCAAATTCCCAGTTTTAAAGAGATATCTGCTGGGTGGCGTATCCTGAAAAAAACATAATGCTGAACCTGTGCTGATTAACCTGCCTCAGGAGATGGCCACTTCCCTCAAATACAGGGGTTGCTAAATGGTGTGTTGTCTTGGAGAAACAAAGTGCGATCAGAGGATGGTTTGTAGAGCTGACTCAGAAAGTTATAAGCGTTCAGTGGTGGTTTTTACACTGTGTAGGAGCTACTGCTAATGTTGCACTAGAAGTAACCTTACAATTCATCTTCAGATATGCTGACGGATATCTTCTAGTTAGTTACCTGGCTGTCACTGCCTTATCTCAATGGATGCTAACTACATTTAGAAGCAAGCAGAATGGCATTTGTGGATGTGATGTCATCAAAGTGATGCCAAGCTGTTTGCCTTTGTTCCAGCTTGCACGTGAAGTGCTGCAGCCACCCGTTTCAGTGGATGTAAGTTTTGTGCAGTGTTGCTCAGCACCAGTTTAGACTTCATCTCTCCCCTGTTATTGAGTTTCCTGGGCTTCTGAGCTCCACGCCCTCCCTGTAGCCACTCTTAAAGGATCTGTTCTCAAACAACTCTACCTCTAGGTTCTTCTGAGTACCATTATAAATGACTGAAAATGAAGTCATGAGAATGAGAACCCTGATCATGAGATTGTACTTGAGAATTCCAGCAATTGATCCTGAGATATTAGGAATTCCCTGCTTCCTTTTCACGATTCTTTATAGCCCTTGTCCTTGTTGTCATGTCTTCACTTTCAGTTATTTGTAACCTGGCTCCTCTATTCATTTGGTGTATTCCATATGAAAATATGACATCTGTTTCACTCAAAAACAGCAACCCTGATATGAAAGTCTGATGGCCACATGCTTGTGCCCTATTATTCTGGTTCTGTTGCTGAGAATGGGCAAAATGAGGTCTGTGGTAACATTATATGAATGACCTGCAATGCAATGTGCTTCCCTGGACTGGTTCTGGATTGCTGCTCTGTACCGGATAAGGAGTTTGTTAAAATGAACGAATGAATTCATTGTACATCTATGACTTAACCTAGTTACAAAGAGAGACGCATTATATAATAAAGAGGGCAAAGTGGCGAGAGTCCTGGAGAACTATATTCTTTGGAAAGGATGTCTAGCAGCCCAGGGGCTCAGTGTCTGTGGCTTCTGAGTATTTTCCACCATTTTGCCCCCGTTGGTTATTGGTTAGCTAGAGTTTTTTTTCCACTAGAGGAGTTATTTTCTAAGCAGTTGCGCAAAGAGGATGAACACAAAATCTTGTGTGAAGATAACAGAATGTAGTCATGACCCAGTGTTTAACATGCTCTTGTTGTTGAAGCAGCTCATGATGACATAGTTAATCACTACAAACAATAGGATTAAATCTGTTTCACTAAGAACACTGCATTTTCACTCAAAATGGCTTTAAAGGAATTGCATCGACACTGTAATTAAAAACTCAAAGAAACATACCAAAATTAACGGTTCAGCAGTCACTTCATCTTAAAAGGTGATCTGCTGTATGCTCTGGGCAGATGTCAGAGCTTGCCTAGATGTGTATATACACATTGTAAACTGCCATCTCTGTAGTCTAGAGGGGAAGGGTTCAGTCACAGTCCCTCAGTCACTTTGCTAAGGGTCACCTTGACCACCTAACCAAGTCTGAGAAGAGTGGCAATTAAAGAGCTAAGTGAACCAGCATTTTAATCTTCCCTAAAAGGCACCAGGGCTAATTCTTTGGAAAACATTTCTACCTAAAGAAAGCAAATATATTTAGCATAAATTAGCTACGTGTAGCTTTTTCTTCCTTCTGATGTATCTGACATAGAGTATTCCATTAATTGTAATATTTTGTTCTGAGTCTATGGCTACTTAAGTTCTGTTGCCTGTCCGGCAGGTGCCGCTCAGCCCAGAGTGCAACCAAGCTGTCATGAAGCTGATGTACTGCCCTCATTGTCAGGGCATCTCCTCTGTCAAGCCCTGTGCCAACTACTGCAAGAATGTGATGAAGGGCTGCTTGGCAAACCAGGCTGATCTGCACACCGAGTGGCAGAACTTACTGGGTAAGTGAGGTAAGGGTTGGGGAGGTGGTCAGACTGAAACAGGTGAGCACAAACTTCTGGCACAAATGGGCCCTCTCTCCTTAGCTGTCTTTATGGGTCATGGTACGTAAGCTACTGTAGGTACTCTGATTAGTAAAAAGTAACTGGAGATGTTATAGGAGCCATTCAATGAGGTTTCACTACCTTGAAGGACTTATTTGCTCCCATTTCTTCCCATCTTCACTCACTACCGTGGTTGTTCCCAATATTTTTAGATGCCATGCTGCAGGTGACTAACCGCTTCAGCTCCAATGACTTCAGAGTAGATGTGGCCCTCTACTCAATCCCTTGGCAGATCTCAGAGGCCATCATCAACATGCAAGAGAACATGGATGCCTTCACTAGCAAGGTGAATGAAAACACTGCAGCATTTCTTCTGGGAAGAAATGTGCCAAAGAGTTCTGATGAAGGGCACATCATTACACTGAAAAACACAACAATTCAGAAACTGTACCAACATTTTATTATCTTATTATCTAAGAATGAAAAACAAATTTTAGCCATATTGAGGGCATTTTCTTTTTCTGTGTTTATAAATCTTTGATTGCCTTTAGGACCTTCATGTTTGATTCTGTCATGGTTCTACTGATGTGTCTTGACTGTGGGACCTTGTGATCACACACTAAGTTTCTCAATAACTTTTGCACTGTAGGTATTCCAGGCCTGTGGAAACCCCCGGGTGGCTGGCACTGGCAGCACAGTGGCTGAGGAGATGAGGAAGCGAGGTAGCGCTGTGTCTGAATATAAGCCTTCTGCCACAAACAGGGCCAGGCTTGAGAAGCTAGTGAGTGTGTTCCCCTCCTGTATTAACACCACGTACAAGAGATTTCCTCTTCATGCAGGCTTTTATTGTACTTGAGGATTCCAGCAGTTGAGCAGATTGACACAGTAACTGAACTATCTGCTTATTCACTTCAAATACTGAGGTTAGCTGTTTGAAAAAATATATCACCTGTTCATCTGTCAGTTTGTTTCTATGTACTCAGTCAGCTATGGCACAATCAACTGGTCTGTGCAGAAATCGAGTTGTAGCCATGTGGTCAGTTCTAAAGTCTATAAATGGGTGATGTGTGCCCTCCCAGGTCTCTGATGTGACCACCAAACTGAGGGAAAAACAGTCGTACTGGGTGCAGCTGCCTGGCATGCTCTGCGGGGACAAGGTGGCAGCACCGGCCACCAATGAGGATCGGTGCTGGAATGGCATGTCCAAGAGCAGGTGGGTTAATCACTTTCTGAATTTTAATAGCCTGAATTGTACATTGCAATAAACAGAATTAGTGTGATAGCACCACAGTAGTAGGGAAACAAGAGGCGTGTGTGAGAGTGTTGAAGTGTATGTCTGAAAATGCAGCAGCTCTTTGCATCTATTGTGATCAAGAACTGTAAATTCAGATCCAGCAGTTACTGCAAAAATTGACAAGTGCATTGGAAAAAAAATCACAATTTTGCTACAAATCTCCTCCTTATCAGAAGTGGTTATGCAACCAATCTATTAGTCCTTATGCACTTTTTATTGTATGGGCACTTGGAATAAATGATATGCAGCTTATAAGAGCATTTATGACTGTTATGGTCTGAGCACATAAAACCTTATCAATAATGTCTCTTAAGAGGCCCTTAGCCTGGTAGCACTGGACTGCTTCTGAGAACAGCTATGAGCAGGATGACTTGCCAGCCAATCCAGTGGCAGGACAATCCAAGATACTTGAGTGTCAACAATAAAGTTCTTACAGTTGCACATCCATCTGCAAATTTTTGATGTTTCTGCAATATCCCTGCCATTAATCTGGATCAATTACATTTTTGCATTGTAATATATTTTTTTTACCCCCCATTCCCCCTTAAGCTTGTATTAGATTGTGACAGAGGTTGATTGATGTCACAGTGCTGAGTGCTGACGTGTGATGGGGCAACAATAAAAATGCTGGTACAACAGCAGCAAAAAAACTGCATTAGATGAGTAATTATCCAACCCAAGGCTCTTGGGAGAATGATAGCGTGCAGTTAGTGGTGACTGCACACCCTGCGTATACCACGACAAAATGTCTTCTCTTGTCAACCAATGAGATATGCTAATTTCCTTGAGCTTCTTCCACCTGACAGAAATAAATCACTACATGCTATTCAACCAGTGAATAACCTTTGATATTGCAAGCACCACTGTTCTATAAAGCTATCCATTTACAGCAATACCCTCCATAACATTGTGTTTTGTATATTGTGCTCAGCATTGCTGGTCTTCTTTCTTTATCAATTCTGTTATAGGCCTCAGTCTCCTTGCATCTCTCAGGTGCTTGTGCCACATGCTGTGTACCCTCCCACATGAGGCAGAGCAGTCTCTTAGCTGTTTTTTGTGTACTGCCCTCTGCCTTTGTTTCCAAAGCTCCAGCTCCTCTGAAAGACACTTATTCTTTTCACATGCTCACTCCACAGTGCTGCTGCACACAACTTTCAGGCAAATGTTCTTGCATGCATTTCCTCTGGTGTGTCACTGGGACCATGTCCCAGCTCCTGTCATGGTTCTGTTGTTGGGTCTTGAGTGTGGAACCACATGAACACATCAGGTTTCTTAACCACTTTTGCACTATAGATGTTCCTGGCATGTGGAACCCTCCATGCGGCTGGCACCCAGCTCTTTTCTTTCAACCATTTTACATGTCACACATTTTTTTTTCTATTTCTTTTCTTTTTTTATGTGAAAGATTTCTTACAATTGAACATCATTTGTGTGTGTTCACATGAGTGTGTTTTGTGTGTGTTGAGAGGATGCTTGTGTGAACTAAGACAAATTAGCAGCAGGAGTTTTCTATGGACATCTTACCCCTTTTTAACTCCCTTTTTGCTCTCTTCAGTGCTTCAAATACCTTTGAAGATATTGGCAAAGTTAATTATTGTTGTTTTGCACTTTTGTTTTTGTTCTCCTCTGTGTAATAAGATATAATATTAAAATGGCTCTTTACTGCTGTACTGGTTAGTAGTCTCACTCTGATAAAGAAGTCTTGGTATCCATTCATCACAGATACCTGCCTGAGGTTATGGGTGATGGCCTGGCCAGTCAGATCAACAACCCTGAGGTGGAGATCGACATCACCAAGCCAGACATGGCCATACGCCAGCAGATCATGCAGTTGAAGATCATGACAAACCGTGTGAGGAATGCCTTCAATGGCAATGACGTGGACTTCCAGGATGCCAGTGAGTAGATGGAGTGGGCGAAGTGACATAAACAACAGTGACCCTTTAACAGGCTGTTGAAGACATCTGCTGTATCCTGTCCTTATTCTTGGAAGATATCCTCTCAAGATGTCCAAAGTAAATGCTGTAAAGTTCAGCTAACAAGGGAAAGTAATGAAACTGGCACTTGTGTTCAATGTTAAACTATATTCAGTATTGCATACCTTAAGCTGGGTTTAGATGTTTATTTCTATGTCAGTCTGTGTTTATTATTTTTATTACTTTAGTGGTTGAAATTAAATGAGTTTGATTTTTAGGTTTCTAAGAGTTCCTTTTTAGAACTGTTTGAGCCTATGCTCAGCCTATACTTTGGCAGATGTTAAAGCTGTGCCCTCTGTGTGTTACATTTTCAGGTGATGACGTTAGCGGTTCAGGAAGTGGGATGTGCACTGAAGAATCACGTCCTCATGGCGGCACGCGCATCATCGCCAAAACAGACCGCCCTAAACCCCATGCGGAGCTGCCAGATAATGAGAAGGTCACGACAGGAACAGGCAGCCAGATCGTCCCCAGCATTTCCCTACTCTTCCTCTCGTGGGCCACTCTTCTCTTTAGGCGGTAATTGACAAGTGACGTCACCAAAAGGGACTGAGATTCGGGGTGCACTTGGGTTTGTGGGTGGGTCGGGTTTAGAAGAAAATATTTGGAGCTGCAACTTTGCCAAAAATGAAAAAGAATAATGGACTACCTGTTTTGTTTTGTAGGAGAAGAGACAAAAGCAAATGGAATGATAATTTTTTTTTTTTTTTTTTTTTTTTTAACGTTTTGGCAAGATTTAGAGCTGGTCTTTGGCGTCTGTTCTTGGTGTCTGGGTTTTTAATTCTATACTTTAATGTAAAGAAAAAAGTTATAGATGCATATGTACATTAGTTTTCTTGGCACAGGGGTTTGTTCCCAAGCTCACACATAATGGCACCATAACTTTACCCTAACATCGGTAGCAAGACAACATTGAGAAACTGTGAGCTAGGTTTGTTTCAGCGCTGAGCCAAACTAATTCAGCTGGGTTTGGGGTTAATTTATTAAAAAAAAAAAACAATTTATTTTATTTGGATGAGGAGAGTAATTTGCTGAAGTCATTGGCTGATAAGACTCCTAACAGATCCAGTAATGGCTTGTTGATCAAAGACCCTTGTTTTCAAAAGTCCCTACAGCATACAATGTCCATGTTGACACTGTAGCTTAGAAGTGGAAGAATAATGTAGAAATGGTGGTCCAATCTGCTGCTCTTCTCCAGAATAATGGAAAAAGGTATTTTGCACAAGTGTATGATAACAATGTGGTTTCCTGTATTTTAGAGAAGCTGATGCACTTGCACTTGTTGTGCAAGTGTACAAGGAAGGCAGGATGACTCATAAACACACGTGAAGGTCAACGATTCCTGACTCTTCATTGGAAAATGCGTGCATACAGGGTGAAAAGGGTGGTCGAAAACCCATTGCTTCAGCTCAGCCCTACTCCACAAAGAGAAAGGGATGTGATTACTTGTTGCTGTTGCTGTTGTTGTAGTTGTTGTTGTCTTTCCCTTTGATGGACTGATGAACAGGTACATGGCTGAATGAATGAACAAGTGTATGAATGATTTGCTAGATTAAGAAATAAGTGAATGAGGTATAGTTGGTTACCATGGTGCTGTTCACTTTTGGCTAAAAGTCGCTGAGTCCTTCATCGTCCTCATCTATGTGTCAGAAAAGTGAGAGGAAGTGGCCCGTGGCTACAGGATGTATGTGGGCACGTTTGTGTGTGTGTGTGTGTGTGTGTGTGTGTGTGTGTGTGTGTGTGTGTTAGACACACACTGCAGTACTCAGACTGAAGCCGGTCATTAGGACCTTTTGGTAAAACTGCATGCAGGATAAGACAATGTGCCATGTAACCTCTTGGGTAGAATAGGAGAAATGCTGCACCTGACTGCACTGCAGCCCAGTTAACTGGGGATGATGTCACGGTACAAGGCCACAGGTGGTCTGAATTCTTCTGCATTTCACAGATGTCTCTGGAAATGGGAGTTTTGGAATGGAGTGTTAAGTAGATAAAGGCAAAAAATTATGCAGTATTGCTGCAGTTGAACATAGGAACACTTCGGCACTCTATTGCGTGAAGTTCCAGGATGGAAAAGGACCTGTTGATGATATATAAGGATGCAAAGGTTTGGCAGCTTTTCCTCCAAGTTTTTGGAAAAACCAAGCAGGAGGCTGTGGTCTAAAACCATGGCCATGAACGGGAAGAAATAGGCACAATATATTCCTGCAGCTCATTCCACTGGGAGATGGGACCACTTTTCGCCCCCGATTTCCCATGACGAGTATGTTCCCAAGAAAGAAGAAAATGAGGCCAATTCATGACTCAAACTGATTGGTCAGTTCATCTGGGTTGACAGTTAACCATTTTTCTCCTCCTAGCAATTCCACTTCTTCCATGTGTTCACCCTTATCCCTCTGGAACTGGGCTGGGTTAGTAGCAGAAGGAAAGACTTATTTGAGGGAGCCGCCAAGTGTAGGCTTTGTGTAATCGTTTGCATTCCCCAATTTATCCTGCTTTTTGTTTGTTCTCCATTGTTTTGTCTGCTATGACTGAGGACATCGTGGCTACAGGCCCCTATTCTTGGCCTCCAGGGCCTGTCTGATCCTCAAACCAAGGGGGCTTGTTTGCATAGTAGAGAATAGGCCCACTATGCCAGCAGGTCTGTGATCAGGGAACGGATCTTTGAAGCATGTAGGCTTGACTATGCACACAAGTACCTATTACAACAACAAAATCAACAAATCAACAAAACCATAGGAACCTGGGATGTTAATTGTGGAAAAGGTCACATATTATCTGTCCTGATACGATGCCAATTTCTAAATGCTTATTATGTTTTAAAATTTTATCTTTTTTTAAACAAATACCTTTTGGAAAGGTTCTGCTTAATGGATATGATAGATGGCAACACTTGAAGCTGAGATAGATTATGTGTCAGTTGTCGTTTGGTTTTGGGTCCTTGTGTCAATTATTATAAATGAGATTTTGAAGATGACCATGTGCAGCTCAGTCTTTTTTGTGCTGTTGGTTATTTTTCATTCCTAACAGGGACGGTTGCCTGGAGTGTTTCAGCATTGTGAATTTGTGATTTTTTATTTTTTTTTTTCTTCCCCTGCTCTCAAGCACCATCTGTCCCAACACTTTGATCATGTTCGCTGTTATCGCTGACACCAACCAGAATTCTCCAGAACTGGAGACATTCTCTTTCTCCCACACACCTTTTTCTGGGGGGGGGGGGGCTATCTCTAGATAGTGCTTGCAGCTTGAATGCAGCCTACTGTACAAATTCACCATATTGTACCAGTTCACTGTTTTTGAGTGCACTTAAAGGCAGTTTGCCCTGTAAAGTGCATGTTCCTACCTGTGTCAGAATGTAGAAAAATTTGTCAGATGTGGCACATCACATAAGAACTGATGACTGATGCGGCAGGTGGGATGTCTGCTCAGCGTTCCTCTTTGCTTTCGCCCAGGTCTCCACATAACCAAGGCAACGTCGTTTGCTTGGCACCCTCACAGAAACCCACTCCAATCTGTTAAACAAACGGGATGGCGATTATGTGTGCTTCCATGACACTAATGCGCCTTCCTGGGGATATGGAATGGTCACGTGTCTCATTCTGGGGCACCGTCGGTGATATATTTTACAATTGACCTGAAAAATGCCAAGAGTCAGCAGAAATGGGTCAGTTTTTTTTTTTTTTTGATGCAGCGACTGGAAATTAAGCTGCAGGATTCCCCCCCAGTGACAGCAGCAGGGCCCTTTTCTCACGTGAGCTTGATAAGTCTTACGACCTGCTCTGCGTTTTCACCTTTTCTGTTCAGTGTGAAAGAGCAAGTATGAATTTTGATAACCAAGGATCTCCAAAGTACATTTGTGCTTTTGTAAGGCCTCTACGTTTAGTGACCAGGTTGCGTGACACGCCAGATTTGTTGGACTTCGCACATTTAAAATCAGTACAGGAATAAGTAATATGGATTATGCACTGCAATTTAATATCTTGACTATGTTTCCACGTATGAATATTAAAAACTGGATGCAACCATACAGCGAATGAGTATTTTATTAATAAAACTTGGAATGGTGATCTTTGTTCTTGTCATGTGGTGTGCCAATGAAGACGCAAGGCGCTGCTGTTTTTGTGCTTTAGCATTATCCCTGCTGAATTTACCCAGCTGACGGTAGAGATCTAGTCAAGCATTCTGGGATTCTCTGCAGTTCTTTGATGTCCCTGGAAAATTGAAGACTGCAAAACAGCACATTTTATTGTTCCTTAGAAAGATTTGTGTGTGTTAACTACTTTAATTGCTTATATGCAGTGCCGAACTGAACAGAAACCTTTAGAAATGGCCTTTTATAATAAGTGTACTAAAGAAGAATTTTAAAACATCAGAAACATGCAGAATACAGAAGTTTAACTTTGTCACTTAGTACTTGCAACGTGCTGACACAGTCACTTTATTAATCCCAGATCTAAAATTCCATTTTTAAAATGCCATTTCCTAAGTCACCAACATCGATTACAGACTGTCCTTGACTTGTGACCGGGTTAGGGACTGACAGCCTAGGTCCTAAGTCACATCGGTGATAAGTCAGGTTGTACTCTTGACAGAGTAATTGTTTGTATGGTCTACCATACAGTAATTTCTTTTCAAACATTTGTTGATGTTTTTGACCTATTGTTTTTTTTAATTTTTGGCCACAGCAAAGTATTATAATGATATTATTCATACCATTATTAAATTATTCACTACGGTGTTCATCATAGTACAGCATGTTCACAATATTTTTAAAAATGCTTCACTATTCTGTGCCGTACAATGCTTGCGATGTAGTAAGCACTAGCAGCGTGATCTCTTGTGACTGTTCCATCAGTAATAGGCAGATATGGCTCCTATAGGGGATACGTGAGAGGTTGTGAGAAGATGTTTAGTGCTCAGCTAGCTGCTGTTTTACTAACACTGTCGTGCTGGATTAGTATATACTGTTGTTATGGCACAAGAAGTGGGCACTTGCACAGGGTTTTCAGTGTGAGTTCAGTTCTGTGAGATGCACAATAAACAGAAGACTTGTGAGGGGGTGCAGGTGTGCGAAGATGGTTACTGGCTGTGTGCGGGTAGAACGTTGTCATTGTGTCATAGCACACGGACTGGTACGGCATTCACCTTACTCAATTGTTATGCTATGATGACAGATGTGCAATGTTTTAATGCATTTTCATGACATTTTCCATCTACAGTATAAATGTGCAAAAGTGTTACAGTGCTGTATATGTTTTTGTACGACTGTCGGCAGATGCTATCATTACTCTACAACGTCATACGTGTGTTGTACAGGTACTGTATTTTATACATTACAAGATTTTCATGTGTACATGTTTTAATGAGCTATAAGATGCTCGTTCATTTATCATAATTCCTGGAAATCATATAAATTTTTTTTTGCCAATTTTTGTCCATTTTATTTTTCAATTATTATTGCTATTATTCATTTATTTATTATTATTGACCCTCATAAGTGCAAGTTAATTGTATTTTGAGTACATTGTAAGTCAAGGACAGTCTGTATTTAAAACAAGCTATTCCCTCGGTCGTCTTCTGTACATGTAAAATAAGTCTGATCTTAATTTTTCAATCTGACATTACTGGAATTCACAGAAGCTTTCCTGACTATTGACAAGGTTTGAGAATTATAAAATAAACGGAAACGTACATTACATCTTGTGGTTAAAAATGCAAAATCTTTGGGGGAAAACTAAAAATGTCAATATATCTGAAAAAAGTAAAGGACAAGTATGTTCGGTTAGGCAAGTGGTTCTTATCCAAGTTAAAATCTGCAAAATGATTTTCTTTTTTTACTGTGCTCATTCTATTTGGTTAAAAATGAGTCTACATCAGGCTTTAATCTTTAATCTAACGGTAAATTTCTTTCTCTCTATTCTTTAGCCAACAGAGAATGCTAAATAAATTAAGATGGCTATGTATTTGCCTTTGACGGCATCCACAATGGTTCAGTATTATATGAGTTGTACATCTTATTTTTACTGTTTATAAAATTTTTCCCCCTTTCACCTGTTTCATCAAGCCTTTCCATCTTTTCATCAGTCATTCTATTTAGTTTTTGCTTCATTGACAGCCCAGCACCTTATTTAATAAAATCTCAAATTTTTATGGCTTAATGTCTAGTGGTGTCATCTGTAAATTTAGTTAAAATAAAAACCTGCCTGATGTGGCGCTAAAAATGGAAAGGTTTGAGATGGCAGTACGATTCATAAACGCATTGTATCTGTGACCTTAAGCTATATGGGTTCCTCCTCACAAGTATCGCTCTGGTGGGACAAGTCCTTTGGGCCTCACAGACTGAGTGGGTCCTCCATTGTGGTCTACAAATGAAGACACAATATCACTCCAGAGCTCCTGCTGCAAGCTGGCAATACATGAACGAGTAATTTAAACTTCTTTAAATTTACCAAATTATGCTGCACAAACCTGAGTGTTACCATAGCAATACATTTCACTTTTATAAATAATATAATTGTATATTCTTTTAAACATTACATATCAAATGAATCCATTACTACATTTATCACTGAAATCGGGGTATTCTACATTATTCACAGTAGTTTTTTTTTTAGTTTTTATTGTAATTGCATGCAGTTTTTCTAAAACCATAGCATGAATGAAAAGGTCTGCATATTGCACTTTCAGTGAAAAAGTGCATGTGAAATCTTCCAAGCTCATCTTTCCTTTTATATTTGCTTCCCAAAGCTGCACAAAGACAAAGTGGCCAATGTTTTATGGTCTCATTACAGACTGGAGCTCCGAAACCTCATCGCTGTAGTGCCATTCTGGTCTCTCTTGCACAGAATTGTTTTTCATGGCCCTTGAAGATTCCTTTGCAGTTTTGGATAATCTTGCCCAGTCTTACAGGGGTGTGTCTGTAAGACCATGTGGAGAAAAGGGTTGCACCTATTTTGTCTGCTGAGTGCGCTCATATTCCTTGGGCTCATTTTGAAAGTTTCTTTGACTACTGAAGGTTGTAAATCCTCACAGTGCAGAGGTCAGTGCTACATGTTCTAATCAAGTATTAAGAAGAACAAAGTTATCCCATAATATGGGGTTAAAAAATCAGAAACCAGGCTTTCCAAGAAGGACATGGGCAAGCAAAATAAAAGCCCAATTGGTACATCTTACATCAACCTCTGCAAAACTCACAATTTTTCATTCCAGCAGCTAACAGTGGTATTTGGAACAAGTCAAAGATCCAATGAAACATTCAGCTGTTCAACAGACAATCCACACAGTTGTGTTTTATTTAAAAAATATTCATAATAGATGGTTGTTACCTGCAGACCAGTGAACTGAGATCAATATGTTCACAATTTCAGTCCTGTAAAAATAAGGTAAAGCTCATTGTCTGTGTTGATACCGATAAAGGGTTTCCACAGAGCTGTAACATCTTCACTTTGTTCAGCGCTTGTTCTGACCAGTTAGCCCTTCAGATTGACCACACATTGAGCTGCTGTCCACGTAAGGTCCTCCTCTCTCACTGGTACCGTGCAGCGACGGGATGAGTGGGGCCTTGTCTATGAATGGCTTTCTGTGTCTCCACATTGCAGGACACCATAAGCACTGATGCAGTCACTCACTCCAGGGGATTGTCCTTCTCTCCCTTGCACTCTCTCTAACCCTTTCTTCTCTGCACTCTCATTTGTTTTTCTCCACATCTCTCTTTCAGTCAAGCTCCTGCTTATCCTGTGTGTGCATCTTGATCTGCTCTCTCCTGGTTCACCCAGTATCTCTCAGGTGAGGTTGAACTCACACCCTTCATCCACCCCTGTCCTTGTGTTGTATGGCCACTGTTCACAAAGCTGTCCTGATCTAAACCCTGTAGCTGCTCTAAGGTGGCTGCAGCACAAGGAGTGGATGAGGAGGGGGTTATTCCTCCTGACTGATCCCCCACCCCCTCCTGGCTGCCAACCTCCCTCAACTGTTGTGACAGCACAGGTGGTGTCCGCTGCAGCATGTCCACCCAGGCTGGGGCTGACAAACAAAGTGTGTGTGAGGGGCACTAATTGCTGGTGTGTTAGACCGGAACTTTCCAGTGACAGTGGGATAATCGGTTTCCTTGTGTTGTCTGCCCCTGTGCTTAACATTCTTCAGAACTGACAGCCTCTGCTGAGGAATGTGAAGACAGTACGGAGAAAGAAAAGATGGTAACATAAATGACAGCACTCCGTCACATTTGAAAACAAGGAGGATTCTTCAGGTCTCAGGAGGGATTGTGACACTTTATTTTTTTAAGAAAAGTTCTTCAGTTGCTTGAAAAACCTGCTGTATAAATGGGAACATTGTCAAAATTGTTAACATTTGTACGTGAGGAAGGTTGCTTTTAGATATTGGCACATTAATAAAGAACTTTAAAAAGATAATCCTCCCGGCAGACAGTCTCCCTGACTTGTGGTTTGCTGCTATCTTTGCTGTCTGAGTGGTGACAGGAATAGATGGTCTTCTTCAGGGAATTTAGCTCAAGGGGCCCAGCTGAGTACTGCAGGTGTGGGTGTTTATATACAGGTAAAGAAAGGCCTCACAAGTTTAAATATGCTCAAATATGCCTGTCTCTTTATACCACAATGTTTGACATTCCCACACAATAGGTCTTTTTACAGCTGCATGCATACATTTTGATGGAAAAACACATTTCCGCACTTAGACTCATATGAATACAAAAGCAGACAGTCATTCCTGGAAATTCATAACAGTATGTGCATATCTGGTTCGTGAGAATAAATGCTTTTAGTAACACTCTAACCCCTGTATTACAGCTATAGCCCAAGAGACCATTCAGATCAAGGACAAAGCATTTGCAAAAATGCATGACTGCCCAAAAAGTGATTTGTTTAGAGGCTGCTACCATCTAGTGGCTATAGTGCTGAAACACCTCATGGGTTTCCAGCTGCCAGACACATCAAACAGGGGAGGAAAGTTACTGTCAAAGCTGCAGTTGAACTTTGTGCTGCGCATATTGCATTATTGTCCATATATGTATCTACATCCATGAATGACAACTAAATTTTCTACATGTAAAAAAGCTTTGATTATGGAAAAGGAAGAAGGGTGGGCAGCCACTGGCACTCAGACCCCAAGCGGTCTATTTTACTGCTCCTATAGCCTCACTATATACCTGTTCTGTTATTGTAATCTGCTGTTCAGCACTCTGAGTCACTGTGTGAGAAGAAGCCTCTGTAAAAATCCATTGAATTGAATTGAATTAAAAAATCAATATAGAGGGAAATATTTGATTAGTTGGTTTTACTGAGCGTAATCCACGCTACAGATCAAACGGTCATTTGACTGATGCACATCAGTAAACGTAAAACTCTCACTCACCATTGATAGCTGCTTGCTCAAGTGTGCAGGGCTGAGTGGGGTCCACACTAGACAGCCACACAGAGATTATGGGCAGTTTAGACTTACCAACTGATCTTAAAGTGAGGTCACTGTGAACCAGAGCTTCCAGTGGAAACACACACACACACACGTAGAGGATGGAAACACAATTCTGACTAACCCAGATTCAAACCTTTACTCAAACAGCCCTGATGCACCACCTGCTGAGCCACCATGCTGTCTGCTTCAAATGGCACTGAAAATAAAACTGGGTGACAAATCTCATCAACCCCCTAAATTCCAGCTGATGGCCAATTCACTACAAAAAAATTTTGGAATTTTAAACTTTTATAATTATCTAAACAATAAATAACTGATTCATAATACAGACACCTGACAGGGCGGCATCAGAGTACTGCTGCTGCCTCACAGCACCTGGGCTGGTTGGGTGTGAATCTTAATCCGTGCAGTTTGCATGTTCTCCCTGTGTCTGTGTGGGTTTCTTCCAGGTGTACCAGTTTCCACCCACAATCCAAAGACATGTGTTTCAGATTATTTGGTCACTCCAAATTGCCTGTAGTGTGTGAACAGGTATGTGGGGTCGCCCTGCAATGGACTGGCATCCCATCCAGGGCCAGTTTCATACTCGACTGCCTATTGCTTCCGAAATAGATTCTGGACCGCAGTGACCCTCTTCAGGATAAGCGGTTAAAAAAGATGTCTATTCTGTTAAAATAAAAATACTTCGTAAGACTTTTCATTGTAACAGTTTTTTTAACCTCAAACTACATAAAACTGACTGAATATATGAATATGTAGTGTTCACAAACTCCCTTGAATAGCAGTTGTTGACTGGTTCATCCCATGAACATGTTCAGTGTTTGTTTAGTTACTGATATAATGGAAGTTAATAAATGTAGATGGCTGGCAATAGAAATGCAGGTCACATTTGCTTTGCAATTTAATCATTGTATAAACCTGCAATGGTGCTCTGGAACAAACTGTAAGCATGTGCATGTGTTCTCCCTGTTGGCTGTCAGTATCCTTCATTCCAATGTCACCATGCTACAGATTATGGGATGCCCTGTACAGGACTGCCAACTGAGAATGGCAGTAGCAGGACTCTGAGGATCACCTGAGCTGGGGGCAGTTGTCTTCAGGGTCTGTTTCCCTGCCAGTTCTGTTGAAAACAACATTTCAAGAGTATTTCTCAGGCTCTCTGTCTCCACACTCTATTTCTAGCAGCACCACAATAGGAGGTTACAATATGGCTGAGAAAATACAACTTAAAAAAAAATAATAAAATTTTTATCTTAACTTGAACATTCCCAACACAAGAAGCCAACCTGTAAACAGTACTGTATTTTCAACGCCTGTACACTGTACAGATCAACGTGATTTTCCGTTGCAATTTTTCCTTGTTACAAATTGTTGACCAAAAAAAATGGTTTGTTTGTTTATGCATTTTTATCAATTTATTTTGCTTTGCAACAAACATGAATCTGTGGACACCTCTAACCGAATTGAAACTCTTTATATCTTAAAGTACAAGGGAGTAAATGGCGTTGCTCCATCTTACCTTAGTCAAATGATTGATTCTTACATTTTAGTATGTTGTTTACATTCTTTAGTGGATGAATATCTTAAAGCAATAAAACATTAATAATATTTGAGACTGTGCTTTTAACTACAGAGAACCTAAATTCCAGAACAGTCTGCCAGTTAATGTAGTATGAGGAATATCCCTTCTGTCTCAGCCTTTATATCCAGGCTTAAGACTTACTCTTCATCTTGCTTGCACTCCATATTCCTTTTTGAACTCTGTATGCTACACTCTTGCTATTCTTAATCATGTCATCATACCCTCCTTTCTCAAGAAAACCACAAATGGTTCTTTATATTTTATTTAAAAAAAAGAAAAACTACTGTACTCCACCTCAGTTCTATAAGCAGCTACACAAATTATGCCATTGAACTGACTATAGTTCTGTATTTCTCTTTTGGCAAAATACACTTTTCTTTACTCTAAGTACATCCCTTAGGAGTAAAGTGTATGCTAAATGAGTAAATGTTAATAACTGTGTGTGTTATGCCTTCAGTTTGGCAGCACTGGCCATAACCAGAACAGGGCCCTTGAGGTCCAGTTTTATACAGAAAATTGGCCCACTGATTCAGGAATAGCACAGTAATTCCTCAACATCTGAATCTAATTTGTAACTGAAAATGTGTGAAAACTGATCAAAGAAGTTGTCAAAGGTGGGTGTGAACTTTTGAAAACGTCCAAGGAGCTTAAAGTTGACCTAGACCGATCTGGAGTGATGATTTCAACACATACCATACACTGCACACTAAACACTAAACTGAGAAGAATGTTATGGGCAAAGGTCAAGAAGGAGCCCACTGTTCAAAGACAAACATAAAAAGGCATGACTAATCTTTGCTTTTATCACATTTTTCAAGCACCGAAAGTCATGTCCCATTATTTTTTATTAATTTTATTTCACAGTCCACACCTATATAACTATCAGCCCACGACTTCAGCCTGATAAACATTGAAAATACCAGTTAATTAATTAGAAAACACTTTATGTTGTCATTAATTTGCATGTTTATACCATGTGATCCACTGTGTACAGTACAGGACATTTCACTTCTTAGTGCTGCCACCAGCATTTAAATAAACAGGTTTATTAAAAACATGAAATTTATTTCAAAAACACTGCAGATCACAATTTAACAAAACAAGGATCATCGAATAAAAGGTGTGAGAATGAAGATTAAAGAACATAATACATAAATTAGAGATGAAGTCATAGAAATGCATATATTAGAAAGGTATACAAAAAGTGTTGCATGTGTTTTGGATCAATGACCAGGAAATGGATCCTGCGTCACACCACCCAGATACTGCCTTAGTCAAAGTCCTTGCTGAAAACTCAACAAGACGGAGACATGTGAGGACAACAATCGCTTTGAAAGTATTGCAAATGAAGGAACATTACTTTAGTCCACACTATTAAAACATGCGTAATACAGTCCAGGCTTACACAGTGTTTCTGTTCTTTCAGCATCTGACACCCTCAGCCAGGTGACCTGGTCAGGTAGTGGTACCTTGAACCCACAGATGACCTCTCCTGATCCACAGCCATTCAGATGTCCTCTCAGTGGCCTCAGTACTAAATTAACCCTTTTATATGCTTTGGGTAGAGCAGTGGAGGAATAGCAGTTGGTACAGTAGGTACACCCTGTGCTTCTGGACTGTAACCATCTTCAAGTCCCATAAATAGGTAGATAAGTGTAAGCAGCTTCATGTGAATATAGTTCTGATCGGCATTACCGTTAACATTGCCCTTGCACTTTAGGTGTATCATGTACAATATCTCCTTAAAAAAGTGGGGAGAGAAACAGACACTCATTTGTTTGATACATAGCAGCACAGGATAAAACAATAACAATTAAAAAAGACGTGTGGAAATAGTATAAAAACTGAAATGTGAGACAGTTACCAGCTCTGTTTGAACAATTCGGATTAGATTAAAAGAACTAGCTTCTCATTGCTGTGAAATTAGACTTACCTGTAATAAATTGTCAAAACTCATGACATGAATTAACTAATGATTAACTAATAAATGATGAATTTTGTGCTTAAAAAAAGGTCACTTTCATCCCCTGTTTGACAGTGATGAACTGTCTAACCCATTAGAAAAACTATCAGTGCCAAATATAAAAAATGAAATGGGTACAAGTCCATCTCCAGAGACCTTGGCATCCCTCTTTCCACAGTTCGCAATGTTATTAAACAAATGTGCTGTTCATAAAACTGTCAAGAAGCTCTCAGGATGTGGTAGGTAGAGGAAAAGTGATCAAATAAGTCTTCAAAGGTTGGTGTGAACTTTTAAAAAAACACCACGTAAAAAAATCCGAAAAACTTAAAGTTGACCTGGAGCAATCTAATGTGATCAACACACTGCACACTAAACTGAGAAGAGCTTTATATGTGAAGGCCAAGGTGGAGAATTCTGTTGAAAGACATACATAAAAAGACACATCTGATCTTTACTCAAACCTACCCAGAGAAACCAACATCCTTCTGGGAAAATGCTTTGTTTTTTTGATAAAACCACTGTTTCCAGATGTTTGCTGCCTCTGGGAGGCCAAGAGGCCAAGAATGTATTAAGAGCTCCTTTTACTCAGAGGGTTACTAAGGTATTTTCAAGCTGAATGTCTCAGAAAGCTAAGTATGGGTCAAAGATCATGTGTTCTTCAGCAGGGCACTGACTCAAGACACCATAGGCTTTGTTAAAATGGTCAGTAATGAGTTTTAATCTCAGTCTGCTTAAAAACCTTTAGAAATAACTAAAATCTGAAATGATGGCAAAAGGCATCTTGCAAACATTGAAGAACTACAACAAACTGTGATTGAATAGTGGGAAAAATTACCAGCAGAAAGGTGTAAGAACTTTAGTGATGCTACAAGCAAGATTTGGAGGTGCCAAGGGTTTTGCAACCAAATATTAGAGAAGGTGCCTTTAATACTCTCTAGGTCATATTTTCTTTTTTGTCTGTGAAAAAAACTACATGTAGTTGAACGGACATCTTTTTGATGTTTAACTTTAGACATCCTAGTAAAAAAAAAGTAGCTATATTTCCAATTATTTCTCAAGATTTTGTAAATAATATACAAAAACTCAAATGTGAAAATAGCCAGAACTGTAGTCTCTTCAGAGAAAAGTGTCAGCTAAACAAGTAAATGTAAATGCAGACATGTTACAGCCTCAGCTTATGGATAGGAAGTCCTTGTGACTTGATTTGTCTGTAAAGTCAATGTCATTTTTACCATATTGTCACAATAAATAATAGTTTCACTTTATTAATGAGTTACGTCTCATAAAGGTGCCAGCTAAAGCTGTAATAAATATTCAGTGCCTTGCAAGTTTTGAAACCCTTTGAAAGTCATCAGCACTGCCTCGGTTACAAACTTTACTCGCACGGTTTTTCCCCAGTCAGTATTTTTACTGTGAATACCAACACTACATTTTTAAAGCAAAAATAAGTAATAAATAAGCCTAAATAAATTATTTTTCTAAAGATATTTTAAAGAAAATGGAAAAACTATAATATAAAGCTTTCATAATTATTCATCCTACAAATTAATATTTGATAGAACCTCTTTTAACTGCAGTTAAAGCTTGAATTATTTTGGGTTAAGTGTTCACCGGCTTTGCACACTGTTTGGAAGTTATTCTTTCCATTCATCTTGGCAAATCTGCAGCAGGTTGTTCCGGTTGGTTAGATGATGCTTGTGGACCACAATTTTCAAAGAGTTAAAAGACTTTGACTGGGCTGCTGTACGACATTCACTTTTGTTTTGGAGTGACTTCAGCCTTGTGCTTGGAATCATTTCCCTGCTGAAAGGTAAACTTTCTCCAAAGTTTTCAGTTTCTCCACAGACTGAAGCAGGTTCTTTTGCATTATTTCTCTGTATTTTGCTCCATCCATTCTGATGAAAAGCCATACTTCACTGAAGGGTTGGTGTTTCTTTAGGTATGGGCAGGCTTGCGCTACACAGAGTACTTTGAATATTGTCAAAAAAGCTCTAGCTTGGCTGGGACATTCATATGCTTTTTGGAAAATGCCAGACGTGCTTTGAGTTGTTTCTTACAACCTTCCTATACAGGCCATATTTATATAGTGAACTTAATAGAAGACAGAGAGGCATAGGAGAAGGAGGAAAACAACAGCCGGAAAGCTGTAAGGTTTTCTAGTGGATTCTTTTGGGTTTATTAGATGGCTACTGTGGCAGAAGCATAGTGAGCACTTGCTGTACTCAAAGGAGGAATTTTATAAACATCTCCAAACTGCATACAGTGACTTTACCAGAGACCAGAAGTTCGAGCAGTGCACCATCTTAATAGAATTGCAAAGCCCACTGGTTACCTTGGACAAGGGTGTACCTACTTGGAAGGAGGGGTGTGGAGTTAGACTTAATGAGTGTGAATCTCTAGAAAAATTCAGAAAGAATTGACTAATTTAGGGTTTTCAGTGAAGAGAGGAAGTTATTCTTCAGTTGCTGGTCAGTGCTTGACAGCATTCCTCCTTAAAAATACATATATGAACATGTCAGTGCTGAAAGGTGGAATTCCTTGGTGTGGTGACCAAGAAAGACAGGGAGACTACTGTATAGACCTCATGAAGTCCTATTGTTCCATTCCACACAAGCTGGTGAAGATGGACCTGATTCTGGTTTGTTTCTGTAATTTCATTATGAGGGTCACACTGGGTGGAGTGACACAGGTTAGGGAGGTAATATTTACAAGCTTTACTACCTCTATGACCCTATTTGCACAGGCCATGAACATGCTTGTGATGTTGGCAGAGGTTAGGTGTGTTTAGGTTCATGAGTCAAGTTAGGTGACAGACAACCATCCATCAGAACCTTCCACTTTAGCAGAGGTAGAACACTGATTCCTTCCATTTTGGGGTAGTCAGTGAAGAGTTCAAGTAAGTGTATTGACCACAGCTTGATGGCTATGGTGCTAATTCAGAATATTTTCAGAGTTGGAGGGGTAGCTAGCAGGACTTTCAATTCAAGACAATTCCAAAGTCAATAGTTATCAAGAGAAAGATTAGATGTTACCTGCAAATTGATGAATCTTGAAGCTTGATGAGCATTGTTTTGTATGGGCAAACTAGTCAAGTAGGATTATTTTACCTAGAGGAGGAGTTTGGGGCAACATGGATGAGGGAAATTCTGCAAACAGGGACTTGTAATCCTAGGGATAAAGGAGCAGGCACTGAGGTAAAGATCTTTGGTGCATTGGCTGCAGTGTGGAAGGAGGAGTCCTGTCTCCAGCAGGGTGATGGGTACAGTGGCTTCTGGAAGATCAGGTTTAAGTAAAAGTTCCTTTATGGTATTATGATGAGGTCCGGGGAAAAGAGGGACAGCAGGGAGTTCAGACTAGGATTAAAAAAAGTGATATTAAGGTTTCTGGAAAGCATGAACCCACGACAGTAAGTTATTGATTCAGGAACTTTAAATGTTGCTGCCTATTCCATCCAAATAGATTCTCCATCGTGGCTATTATGTTCAAAGACAGCATCACTGGAACGTCCTCAGCAGCTGCCCAAGAGCACTATTGCTGGTACCATGACCAGGTTCCTGAAAGAATAAAAGTAATTAAAAGTCCAATATAAAATTATTATTTTTAATCCAAGACTAATAACATATTTTTGAATACTTGAAATAAAATTCTTAATTCTACCTTTTATTACTGTTACCCACCGCTGCCTGGGTCAAAAAGGTATGAGTGGTGGAAAGGTAAAAAGTAATAATGCATTATATAATCATCACACCATTTTCCCAGTAATGTGCCTACATTTAGTTCATAAGTATTATTGGGGCTGTTAGACAAGTGGACACCACAGAGTGACTTGCAGATTTTAATCAAATGGGAAGAGAAAATCTTTGACAATCCTTCATCTCTAATGTGTGCAGCACCGTGTGTGTGTGTGTGTGTGTGTGTGTGTGTGTGTGTGTGTGTGCCTCTTGTCTGCCAGTGTGTGTGTGAAGAGAGAAAGTCTGTATGCTCTGTGTATGACATTGCTACTCTCCCATTTCCAAACTTTGTCAGGCACCGAATTTATAATTTTCTGAATGTTAAGTAACCTTTCTGGAGTTTATTGAACTTGACTGCTGAAAAACTTCAGCTAGGTTGAAAAGTACCTGTGGACAAAGTTTCAAGCCTGTGGCTTGAAGAACGAGGTCGTGCATAAAGAACAAAGAAACAAACATACATTGAGGTTAACAAATATGGACATTTTCATTCATCCATTCATTATCAGTAAGCACTTACCTACTGCAGGGTCACAGAGCAGATCTGGGAATCAGAATGAGACGCAGGGTTTTCCCTGGACAGTGACTTTTCAAAAATTCCAATTTCATGAGAGATTTCTCTCTCTTACACTCTGCAAAGTGAGCTGATAGCGTGAAATTACAGAAGGTGTAGCATTACTACCAAAAGTTTGGTGGTAGAAAATCCTAATTTGATTCAAATATTATATTAGGGTATTTCTGAAAATAAATTGGCTTAAATAATGGATAATACTTACAGTTTACTTCAAAGGTATAAAGAGGTAGCAGGTAACATAGTGGTTACATCAATTTTGACTGTATTGACCTTGTTGTTTGAGGGCGTAATGTACATTAAGGGACAGAAGATGATTTTTAACACAAAATAACATTGATTCTTTTATTCTAACAAAACAAGCTTGACGGTCAAACATGCATAGCCTGATGATAAAGTATCTGCACAATACAGTTAATACAACAGTGACATTGGCATTCGCTGCCTCTTCAAAGATAAGTACCCTGTCGAATCTTTAAAACATAACCGTTTGTGGGCAGATTTGTTGAACAGATAATCAGGTTTTTTCTTTTTTTGTTACACAAAGTCCCACTATAGGTGAATAATTTTTTTTTTCATTTCAGCATTTATTTTTGAAAAAGATAAAATGGTGAGTGAACTAAACAATAGGCTTTTAAAATGATTAGGTTGTAAGTGGAGTAGGAGGGGAGACAATAATAACGTTTCTGGTGCTGGGTAGGCAGTATTACCCCCTGCAGTTGTCTAACCCAGCCTGTAGCTGACACTTGACAGAAACTTTTATAGAAAGAAATACAGCACAGAAGTTTTCCTTTTTTTAAGTCCATGATGTCTGATTTGGCTTTTTGAAGTCCTGTCTCCTTTTAATAGTCGTTTTCACTGTGGAAACTCTCTAGTGCAACTTGAATTGTTTTTTACCCGAGTTTTATTCCAAAATCTATCCTGCAGTACCATAAAATCCCAGCAGAGGGCAGAAAAGCCTCGATTCTCGGCTGCCCGACGACGGAGTATGAATACTCTATAAACGTAGAGTCGGGGGTGTCCCACCAAAGTTCAGACCAACAAAACCCCATCCCATTACCAGTAGGTAACTCCACTGAGTGTTATTTTGGACCCAAGTACCCAAGATGATACCACACAATCAATTTACTTTCCCTTCACACAGAAAGCATTTCCACCATGAGCAAAGCTGATGTCTGAACCAAAAAGACAAACATGAAATAAGAAGAAATGTCTGTATGAATAACTTGCATGATGTGTTTTTTTTTTTCTTATTCTGATCCTCTAACCAACACTAGGCTTATCATTGCTCCTCTTATGTGCCTGAATAATAAATATGTTCATACCTGTGACTAACCCCAGCTATGATCAAATCTATGGTGAAGAAGGGGGAAAGATATAAATATAAACTGGCCATAAACATCACCCTTCCAGGACAAGCAATATGTCAATGTGTAGAGCATGGCATCTGCATTCGTCAAGATTTATTAAAATATTAAATTAACAACAAAGGGCTACGTATGTTTGACATGTCACATTGTCTTAATGTGATAATAATTTATACTGATGCACTTGTGCTTAGAACTGACCTCAGGAGCTAAGAGGTGGGGAGTGCAGAGCAAATCGGTCCTCTCCTGCCTTTCATTTTCACCACAAAAACAAGGTGGTTATCGGCATCAATCATTGTTTCACCATCATTGTACCCCGGTGCTCTGTGTCCTTCATTTTCATATAAAATGGACAGCATATATTACAGTATTAAGCAAGGTGGGTTGAGGTGGTGTGATGAGAATTCATTGAGAAGATTCATAACTGCATTTAGTAATATTACTACCGTAGCTTTCAAAATTAATTGATATGTGTCGATGTGCGTGGGGGGGGGGGCTTGGTTACCAGGCCACCTCTGCAAATGGTGCCTCTGGTGTTCAAGAACCTGGGCACTTTACCAAAAGCATCCAGGTTTGTCTCTCTGAAAGGGACCCTGCTGTTGGTGCTCAGCCTGAAATTTTCCTGTAAAACCATTCAGCTGAATAAATGACTGAAGTGTATAATTACAAGTTTTGTAAGTGCATCTGGAGGAAAGTGTCTGCTAAGCAGCTATATAATGATGCAGTAGGAGAGCAAGCTCAGGCCTAGAGGAGGATAGTCAGGCCAGCTGCCAGTTGCCTTTATGAGTTTCCTCTGCCTTAGAATCTCCACCCTGCTTTAAATAAGAATGTGGTCAATATCAATTTACCGGAGTTAACATGTCTGATTAGGCATATAAATAAAAAACAAATGACAGGGAGCAGAAGACACTGCCAATGATGAAGCTGCTCTCAAACTGCAGGTCTTGCTGTAGTCATGTGCTTCTTTGGGTTACCTTTCCTGTCACTTTGCTCACCCTTCAGAGCCTGCCGATGCGTGACAATATTGACATTTTCACGAATGTGTGTGCCATACTTTTGAAGATTTATCAACATTCATTCTTATTGTTTACCCTCCCCTCTTCTGTCCCCGCCCTCATCTGCTCAACCCACCTCTACATGTTGCTAGGAAGAAACACACAGTAAGCCAGCAGTACGATTTCTTTTGACACCCCTGGAATGATACACTTTCACAGGTAATTACGTCAGAGGTGGGTCGGTGACAGGTGGGCAGCTGACCTCATCCAAAAGTATGCTACCAATGGACATCAAGTGACATTTAAGCCTGGGGCTCCAGAAGAGTCTTTGCCAGCTGAGGGCTCCTTTTCTCGACTCCAAAGAAAAAAAAAATCACAATAGGTTTGTTTACACTGTGTCTCATGTCACCTTGCATTTTGTTTTGAGGACATTATTCTGATTGTGCTATTTCATGAAAGAATTTGAGATAAACATGAGAGGTACATTAAAACCCCCCATTAAGGCACTCTGTGATAAGATGAATCCGGATATCCTGTGACTGGCAACTGGCTCCCGACGTCCTCCCTCCTTTCTGGTCACCAACATCTTCTTCTGACTGCAACGAATTTACAGGATTGAAGGCTGAATACATTCGGGTAAAAGTTTCCTTTAGTGTCATTAATACTGTATTGGAGGGCGGAACCGTGCCTCTCCCATAATGCACTGCTGACAGTGGAGTTAAAGGGGGATTTTTTTGACCCTTTCTGTGCTCAGTGTTTGACAGTTCTGAGGTGGGCGTGTTATTGTGCCCCAATGTATTTAAACATGAATTTTTTGGACCCCACTTATCACACTAAGGTAGAGTTTTACTGAACTTTTAACAATTTACAGAGTCCGGAGTTTCAAGATCTAGGGACACTGATGGCAGTAGAGCCATTGCAGAAGACACCAAGTATAAGTTTAAGCAGTCTTTCGCACATCCTTCTCCGAAACAGTGCAGCCTTTAATAGTTAAAGCTGACAAGTAGTTTGATCAGAGCCCCCCTGGGCCTTTGTGCAAATTACTCCTTGCCATGTGTTTAAGCCTGATACTGCACTACTCAACCACAGGGCATGTGGTACAGTCTCGTGCTGAGCAGCTCCTCGGCCGTGGCTCGTCTTGTGAAATGTGTTGAGCACATTATGTGGTGGCACCCTGCGTGAGGCCAGCAAGCTCTCCTCCTCTGTCTCATATGAAGTCCATAATTGCTCTACAAATCACGGTGACCGCGGACTTGGTAAATTGTCCAAGGTAGGAACCCGAAGTGGTTGCCATGGACACAGATATGGCTTGCTCCACAGCGGAGAGACGGAGAGCGATTAGTTTGAGCAAAAGATAATGATGAGCAAACGAGGAGAAATCACCTTGTCCCTCGCGTTGTGCCACACGTCGCTGCTAACAGTGACTATTACGGAGGCAAATTAAGTTGTGTGATACTTGACGTTAAACATCGTCTCACCTGCTGTGTTTAAATCTTCACTCAAAATGAGCAAACAAATGCAAAAAGGTGGGCGATAGTCACGAATAGTCAATATTTTCATTAGCCCCTTCTCTCAAAGGTTCAGACTGAGATAAGAACAGTACTTAGTTATCTAGTACTATTTTAATGTGAATCCTGAGGTCTGAACTTGTAGTCTACCGGTCGAAACTGTAAATATGTGAAACTCCCTTTAACTTTTTGCTTTCTGTGTTTGAATTGAATGGCCTATAGATTGTGTTTTTCATAAAAGCATATTCCTGACCTCGGTTAGGGTGTGACAACCTCAAATCAAAGCCCATCTAAGCTACTTGTCATATATTCTTAAGTAAAATCATCAATTCGAGTTGTTGGATGAGTGATTCCATGGTATCAAAAATGAGAGGTAGATTGAATGTGAGAGAGACTCAATGCCTGCTGCTCTCCACAAGGTTTGTATTCCCCCTCCAAACCCCCACCCGCAGACCAGATAACACCAGAGCTCCCGGCCCAACAGCTTTCATCTGCAGCAGGAGGTCCCAGACTTCAGAAGCAATGCATCCTGGGAAGCATCCAGAGCATGTAATTTATCTGGGATGGGCAGCAAGAAAACACAAACTGACTTCAACTTGTTCAGTTTAGCCTCTGTTTTTCAACAGTTATAGTTTACAGTCAGTGTGATAGGATGTTGCCAGCTCTGCAGGTGCTGAAATTGCTTCATCAGCTGATGATCCATTCCAATGCAGGCCAAAATGAGATCGACAGTTGTGTCATTATATGTAGGAATGTTTCGTCAGTTCATGTACTGTTGCTGTGACCTGTGACCTTGTGTTAGATACACTACTTATCACTGTATTTATTTTATTTTGTTGATACCTTTCTCCAAGGCAACTTACAATGCTGCAGGTCTGCACAATAATGTTTGCAATTATTTACTCGTTTATAAATCAAGGTCATTTTTACTGGAGTATTTTCTTATGAACAACTTGTCCATGAGTTCAGCACGATGAAAAGGAATTCAAACCTGGGTGCTTTGACTGCAAAGCCACAGCACTAACCATTAAGCTACCTGCTGTCCCAGTCAACTCTCGGCAGAGTGTGGAGTTTGTATGTTCTCTCCACGTCTGTATGACTTCCTCTGGATGCTCTGCTTTTCTCCCAAAGGGCAAAGCTTTTTCCAGGGAACTGGTCATTCCAAACTACTTGTGCTATGTGACTGTGTGAATACTTTGCAATGGACTGGCATCTCATCTAGGGTGTAATCCACCCTGCCAAGCATTCAGTCATTCTGGGATGAGCTCTGAACATCAAGATCCTAACAAAGACAAGAAATTAATGAAAATAAGTGAGTGATAGCCTTGAGGAAACTGCAACTCATTGGTCATGGAATTGAACCAGTTCACAATCTAGAGTGATCACAAATGGTCATCACCGCTGAGTATGGTTTCTGCTGCTGATCAGTTCCAAAGGAACACAGAATGAATCTGTGCGCAGCTCTTAAATACAGCATTTCCTTGGTATTTGAATCTAATTCATCCCTGGAAATGTGTCAGAGACTCAGTGTCAATTTCCAATTATTTTAAATGGGGGGAAATAAATAAATAATTCACTCCCAGTCCATCGGAAAACACCAATATAACTATCAACCCATGAGTTCAGCATGATAAACACTGTAAACACCAGTTACCTAATTAGAAAAAAATTAATGTTATCATTAATTTGCATGTTTATACTGTGTGGTGCAGTGTGTACAGTACAGGACGTTTCACATGTTAGTCGCTGGGTTACACAAGGGAGATAAGAGGACGCAGGGTTCGTATCCCAAGTTCAGTGTTGCGAGATGTTGAATAAAGACGTGTGTTTTTATTCAGCATCAGAGTGAAACAGGCAGAAACAGCTGATAACACCTGTGTACATGCACGTCTGGCTTCGGATATGTGCCTAACAGTACACAGTAGAGTTTATTACTATACATACAGTATTATTTCATTACAGCACATTGTATGGTATTTATTTGTAGATTTTTAATGCTTATTCTGATCTTTATTTGCATTTTGTTTTTTTATTATAGACAAATATTCATTATAACAAAAGTTTCCATTCGGATACTGATATATAGGTATTAATTTTCAAGAGCTGTTATAGCCAAGAATCTAATATACAGTGTTTGGATACTGAGGAACTGCAATTTTAAATAAAGAATAAAGGAAGCTACTTGGCATAAGAAAGCTTCTTAAAAAATGTGACATTACATAGGAATGTTAATGCATGAAAAGCACCTCCAATAGACTGACCAGCATGGCTTTGCCTTAATGTACATGGACTCATATTCTTTTTCTCTCTGTCCACTGCTGGTTGGAAAGAAATTTCCATCACAAAGGAAGGTGGGGTCACTCCCACTTCAACCCATGAGCTAAACTCGCTCCGCTTCTACACAGTCACATAACAAGGTGTGATGAAGACACTCACGGACTTGCAGCTGTGGTACAAGGTGTGTGAGATGTGACACAATGCACCATTAAGGAGATTAGCAGGTTTTGTCAGCTGGAGGCAGGTCAGTCTGTGTGCAGTTGCTTCAGACTTCTGGAATTTTCTCAACACTTCTGGTGAGCAAATTACACAGTGGTGGTCAAATTTCAGTGCAGTCAGGGAAGGTATGTCATGTTGTCCAGGTTCACATATGGAAACTGTAGTCTTTTGTAATCTGTGCCAGATAATAACCAAGGAGTCAGAGAAGAATCTGTCTGCTCTTTGTGCATCACACCTTTATTCTACCGATTTTATTCTCAGCCTTTTCAGAGAGGAATTCACATCACACTCAGTATGCCACCGTACCTCCTCCAGTCTATGGTGGGAGTAAAAGGATATTATTATGTACTTTCTATCTCCTCCATCGATCACTGGCTGCAACCCAGTTTTCAACAGCAGTCCATGGAGAGAGTAGGAGGAGGACATGCGTTCGGCTTTCCGGACATCACCCTCTATCCCCCCAACCCTCCTCCTGAGCTCCGACCTTATGCATGGATGCACAATTCAGCTGTATTGTAATTCTGCAGTAGATCTTCAAATTGCTACAGGAGTCAGAAATCCAAAAAATGTTTTCTCACAGTCACATGCCTCTCTACGAGGCAGGCCTTATAGTTGAAGAATGGATGGCTTCAACAAAAACATTAAAAAGAAACACACAAACTGACGTTTGTCGGAAAACGTAATCTTTAACTACTACGTCATTCGTTGGTTAATCATCACAGACACAGTGGAATGTATGTCTGTGTGTGTCTGTGTGTGTGTGTGTGTGTGTGTGTGTGTGTGTGTGTGTGTGTTTAAGCGTGAGTCATTCAGTCCTTTGCTACAATGGAAATAAACTCTGTCAGTTCTGAGCAGCATCTTGATGAGCGAGGCTGACTGATTAAGGCAGACGCCCTATGGAAAAATGAGACAATGCGCATTTCGATTTGTGCTTTTTTTAAAAAAAATAAAAAAAACTAGTTTTGCTAATCAGCGTTAGAACTATTGGTGCTGCTCCTGTCTCCTTACATTTTCTAAAGACTGGTTGGAGAAGTTCTAGCAGTAGATCAAAGAACACACAGCGTATCCATACATTGCGAAAGTGCCACCCTCAATCCATCCCATCATGTTTCTAATGTGTGTTTAACAGATCCCAGGATCGGCATCTCTATGAAATCATGCTGCTGCACACAGCATGCATCACTCCACCCAGGTGTTCTGGCTTGGACCCCACCTTCAGGCCTTCTTAACCAGTAGAAATCTGTCTTTTTCTGCTCCTTAGTGGGTTGTTTGAAGTCTGTTTTGGCTGATTCTACTCCTTGTCATTGTCCTGTAAAACACGTTCCTCAGTCCCCTAACCTACCGTTCACAGCATCTGTGCACTTAAGCCCACAGTCAAACTAATTATTCCCCCATAGAACTGAATTAGCCTTCACTCTCTCTACTGAGCTCATTTGTGGTTTCTAGAAAGCTGAGCAACCTGCCCAGCAGGACCAGGAACGGAAATCCTTGCATCATAGAGGCCTGGATCTGGGTTCTCATGGACTAATTACAGCGTGATTACCACGCATTTACATCTAGGGTCTTTTATTCCTCCAATGGGAGTATTTTTACCTTGTCTTTTATTATTTAACTGCTTCAATTATCCCTGTTCTGAGACTGGTGGCTGAAGTGGCTGTAACCAAGTGAAATGAAATGTGAGATATTGTAGTAACCTACAGTAATGAACAGACTGAGGTCTTCACCCAACAAATCTGTCCATTCCCTTGATCTCATTTTATATCAAGCTCTTCCCACCGTGGCTGCCTAGTGGGACTTAACATAAGATCTAACAGCATTACAAATAGACATGAAGCAACCGATGGCAGCGACAGTGCAGATGGACGGAAATAGTGCAGAGAAATCCAGAAGGCGGCAGAGGAGAGGGTAAAGGGTAGCACAGATGGCTTGAGCACTGAGTTATAATCCCCCACCTTCCCTGAAATAATCTGTTACCTAGGCTGTCTCTCTGCAAAGTCCATCTGTAAAATCAAGAGCCTGAAGGGTAATGGGAATGAGCCTTATTGAGGAAAAGGAAAAAAGTTTGAGTGGGCAACGAGGAAGCGGAGCGCTCTTCTTTGTCTTCCAAACCCTTTCCATCAACCCAGCCCCACCAGCACCATTCCTTTCCTCTGCCAACTACCTGCCACTTTTCAAGGCTGCAGTGTCCCAGATACTTCATGTCTCTCATACTGGAAATGTGCTTCTTACCCCCACATCCACCCTCCCCAATGAAAGCTGGTGGAATCTCCTGCAGTTTTCACAGGCAAATTGTTATATATTTTTTTTCCTGGCTCTGATTTTGTGTGTGTGTGTGTGTGTGTGTGTGTGTGTGTGTGTGTGTGTTGTGTGAGCTCCTGCTGTTAAGAAAATCTTAGAGCAGCAGTGGATTCGGGATGGTCTGACTGACCACAGGGCATGGAACTGACACACGGTGGGATGGGAATCTGAGCTGCCAATAAAAAAAAAAAAATAGAAAAGTAAGAGAGATCCTACAAATGCATTCCTTTAAAACAAGAGCCCAAAATGATTTCGTGGAGATTCACTGTCCTCGGGATGTCACAGCCTGGTACAAACTTGGCTGCTCATACTGTATGTGTCTGTTCATCCCCTGGGAAGATCGCAATTAATTCATGTCATGTAGGGCAAGCAATTGCCTATAAATCTGTGCTATTCTTGGGTACTGAACGTCTCTTAATTCTCTCTACCCCTGCCTGTCCACCCCTCTGCCCTCTGCCACTCTCCCTCGCTCCCTTGTCTTCTCGGTCTGTCCTCGAAATGGGATCTTCCCAGCTCAACCACTAGTGCGCACTGCAGCCTAAAGTTGTCTTTTTCAAATAGCAGCCTGATTAAGCCCAGCTTATCTTTACAGCCACAGGCCACATTTCATTAATAAATCCACATTTGATTAGTGTCAGCAGACCTTTGAGTTTAGAGAGCAGGGATTCGGTCTGATTTAAATTACATTTTTTCCTGGTTCAAGATGCCAGCTTTTATTCAAATAAATGGGCCCTGTGCCGAATATTTGTCAATCAGTACTTGAGCAAAGAGGTCTTTGCACAATGTGGGATGACGGGAATTATTCTGGTGCAGCTGTGAAAGCAGCCAAAATGGAGGCTGCTTAGGGTGTGTCACAGTAATATCTGTGCCATAATATACACGAGTTATTATTTTAACTGTATGAGAGCTTTGGTGCAGCATTCTGTGCTGTTGGTAAACCTGTTGCCTCGGAGGGGTTTTCATTGACCGCGTGACATGAACACTGGATGCGTTTGTGCTCGGCCGGCATCATGGGAATAGTGGCTCTCTCAATGGGAAAGCAGCTTGAGAGTAGACAGCGCCGGGCTATGAAGGACCTCCTGTCGGCTCAGAGAGAGCTGGAGTGCAGGTCAGTTTTCATTAAGATGGATATCTTGCAGAAATATGTAACATATTTGTCAAAAGTGATAGAGCAATTTAGCAGGGAGACTCACACCTCTCTCAGCATCCCTGTGATGTATAATCACTCATAATTTAATAACACAGAAGCCGACCACAGTGAAAAGCTTGTGATTGCTCCGTGGACTTAACAAAGCTTGGAATTTGACCATTTTATACAGCTGGATGAAGAGTGCACTTGCTAATTCTTTAATCATACAGTTCCAGCAGTTGAGCAGTTTAACAACTGTCTACTCTTCATTCTGAGTGGAGAAGAGGGATGAACTGGATATAAAAAAAGGGGAGCAGTTGGACCAAACAGACTGAATAAATAGAACCTCTTCAGCTGCCTTTATTACCTGCAGTCATTTTGCAGGTTGCTGGGTGGGGTTGAGGGGTGGGGAACTCTTCAGATATTGCTTTCAAGCAATTCCATAATGTCACCAACCCTACTCACCCACCCCTTTTTACCCAATGTTCTCCTGCTTTCTATCAGAGCCTCCCAATTGGCAACTGGGAGAACTTTTCTGTTTGGTGGTGCCTAGAGATGAGCACAAGTGATACCAGCACCCCTTACGTACCCTAGTGATGAAATCTGTATTCGTGGTCATCAAGGACCCTCCCTCTCTGTACCGGCATTAATTCCTTACCATCCTGTATTTGTAATATAACTGGCATTGCCATCAGCTGAAATGATAATCATCTCAGCAAAGCTGGATGCTGAAGACACAGTTGAACCCAAAGTGTGTTTACGTCTCTGTCCCGCAGGATTTATTGCTATTTGTCTGCACATCACAGCTGAGCAGGGCACAGAGCGTGTAAATGAAATGCCTTTTAACCCAGCACGCACCTTTTGTGTATAGTAGCATACGAGCGTTCAAATAAAATTGAGTGACACAGAGCAATCATTTAAAAGGTTGTTCAGCTACTGTCCTGGAGGGCCAACTCCAGGAGGTTGTTCTTCCATGCAGAAAACTGAAATACCAAGTTCAACTTGGCACCAAATGACTTGGCTGAACTCGTTTAACTCCTTTTGATGGCGTGGAGCTCAAAAACCTGCTGGACTTGGCCCTCCAGGACCATAAGTGAATAGCCTTGGTTTAAAACAATCTCCCAGAGCTCTGTTTGTCTTCTTTCTCAGGTTTTTCTCCACAGTCCTGTTTTGGTGAATGTTCATGAAGTGACCTAGAAAACTGGGTCCGGCCTTGTAATTTAAAAACAAAATTTACATTTAACAGCATTTTCCTCAATTTTAAAAACAAGGACTGCAGTATTACTGCATATACGCTATAGAAAAAGAAACAGAAAATTGCAGATCATTTTGTTGATATTCACAATGCAACCATTTAGACATTGATTTTGTGCGTCTGACAGCATGGCAATTTTTCAATAACTCTTTAACAAAAGCTGGTGTCTAGCTTGACATATAGATAGAAACCGTGCTCATCAAAGCAGATATGTATTGTGGACTGTCAAAGAGAGAAACTCACCTAGAGAGCAGACAGTCCATCAATTTGCATGACTGTTCTCCAAGAATGCATTAGTAAAGAGCAGAACAAACCGCAACAGCCCGAGACAGAAAACTTCCATTTAGGGCCTCTAATTTGTTTTTCATCAACATTATTAACATAATCTGAAAGACAGATGCTTTCCTGCAGATACCCTGCCCACGTTCAGACTGAAAACCACATCTGTGGCAATGCAGCCAGTCCCAGGGAAAGCTGTTTGTTTACTGCACTACATAAATCTAAAACACGGCTCGATAATTTATGCTGACAGGTAATTACACATGTGGGGAGAGATGGGCTTCTTATTATTGGGATCTGGGTTTATGTGGACCTTTCAGCCAGAGAGCTGGCTGATCCCGTGTACAAGTCTGTCGGTAAAATGACATTAAAAATGATTGGTGAGACCAGACTTCAGCCCCACTCTAAACTGTTGATCGGGTGTAGGTTTGAAGTGTTTCTCAACACTGAAACATGCCGAAAGACTGGTGACGGGAGGCCGGAATTGTACAGTTTCGGCGGGTCGTCATTGAAATTTGCGTTTGCTACAGTCAAAGCCCTGACCGCGTGTGTCGCAGGACTGAAAAGGAAGCAGTACGTGGAATCTCTGCGTGACTGTGTGGTGCAGGGTCGGCGATTTAAACCTGGAACCTTCACGTCACATTGGCAATCCATCAAACAACTACACAACTACGCAGTCCAACTTCCAACATTTGAGTCTCTACAGCATACAACACACAATAAAAAATACTCAAAAACAGGCACAAGCTCAGATTGTTGCCGGAGTGCGTTAGTGTGAACAGAAGACAACGCCTACATGGATACGGAAGCAGACCAGCGTCACACAAAGATTCGGAAGGCCCCCCCTGGTGTCAGATGGGTTTGTCAGGGATGTGGGGGGGGGGGGCTCCAGATTTCTAAGAAACGCCAAACAGATGGTGCGTGTGTGTATTTGCTTTCTCCATTGCTGCACTATTTGAGCTTACACTCTCTATAATGTTTGCTAGTTTGCTGTAGCCCTTTGGTTCAGCAAGGTGATGTTAAGAGTGTGACTCAGGGAGCTGACAGAGTACAGGTATGCTATGGACAGTGATACTGCTTTAAACAACATGTCACCCTCTGACCTCTGTTCTCCATTGTTCCCCCTGTGACCTTAGACCTGTAATGCTTACACCGTGCTTCTGACGATAGACTTTCTCTGTTTTCGTGTTTTTTTCCTCCTTGTCAGTGACGACATTTGACGGAAATGTCTTGCTTCCGGTCGCGTGGGCCTGTTTTGTAGCGTGTGGCAGTGCCATCAAAATTTCGTGCTGGCTCGGTGAAGAGTAGGCGGCTTTACGTCTGCCTCTTTGTCTCCCTGTTAACATCTTTTACTTCCGCTCCGGGGGCGGAGGGGTGTGATGGGATTCGGGAGGGACTTTCAGACAGACAAAGTGAAGATACCCGGGACAGTGGACTGAATCCCGTCTGAGAAGCAGGTACTCAACAAAAATTAATAATGGTTCCCACTCTGTGCGACCCATTTATCAACCGTTCACCATGCACTTAACAAAAGTTTCCAAATGTCGCGCTGTTCCACATCTCATTGGGGTCATTCATTTCTTAACAATGGTTATACAATCTCTTAAGCGACTGCTCCATAATTTAAAGACTGAAGGAAAGTTTGACAATGCTTTCCTGTGGCTTAATTTCAACGTTCATTTTATCTGGGACTGGAAGATATTTGTCAAAAACAGGAAAAACACACCTCTTCAGAAATTCTAGGCATTTCTTTTCATGTCACAAAACTCAACACTTAAGGAATTTACCGTAAATATCACCAGCAAGGTGTCATCATTCCTTCTTTACTGGTGAACATATCCTGATCCAATCAATATTAATTCCTGTAAAGCTACATTTGTAGAAGCTATTTGTTTTCTGCCTTGTCACTGCAGTAGATGATATATTCTTTGTTCTGAAATATGCAGTGACTTATGTGACTGCCATGGCGCCAATCATAATACACGGTAAAAATATTGTTTAACAGCAGCAGTGGGTAAACAGTGCAGTGGCCTAGATAATGAATCAGTGGGAGGCACCAGGTTGTGCAGTGGGGGGAGGGTGTGGTTTCTAGTTCCAGATTGAGAACAGCATTCTGAAACTGGGCTTCCATGTAGTTTAGAGGCAACATCTATGACTTAATCAGTTGTACGATGAACTGCAGAAAAGACTGAAGTCTGCAGTGAAATGTCTGGCAAACTTATACATACATTGTCCTGTAAAGTCCTTTTGCTCTCATGATGATTGTCGTCTTCTTCCACATGTGCAGTTGTTTGCCCTCACTTCTGGTGTGTGCACCAGAACGCTCTATACTTCCCATAACTCCACCTTCTTGACCATCACTCATTCTTGTACGACATCACTACTTCCCATCATTTGTTGACTCCCCCCTACCTTCCAGTAACTCCTTTGCTCTGCTTGTCTTCTTATTTGGTTTGTGGTTCTTGAAGTTCTCCCTCCTCCTCTGCGCAACAGGGATGCACATGATGTGAGTTGTAATCTGAGAGAGTGCCATCATCCAGGAAAGTCACTCTGGTCAGGGTGATGGCTGTGAGAGAGATGAAGTGAAGAATGACCTATCCAATGACTGTCAGTGGACAGTGACTCAGCAGTTCTTCAGCCAGGGAAATAAGATGTGGTCTCATCTCTGAAGGCCACGATTTCACTAGCAAATAGTAATTCAAGGACCCCCCTCCCACATGCATGCACCTCCATGCTGAAATGCATAATTATTAAGCTTACTGGCAAGGAGGTAGGTTGGTAGTGATGCAGGTGGAACTTGCCTTACGGTCCCAGTTTGAAAGTTCAGCTCCCAGGAGGTGGCCTGTTGTTGAGCAATTAGCCTGAAGTGCTCAAGCTGTGTGAAGGAGTGTCTTCTCAGGGTCTCTGCGGACAAAAGTGACTGCTAAGCAGCTATATAGGAATGGAGAATGTGAACAAGCACTGGTCCTGAGGAATAAGGGCAGGCCAGCTGCCAGCTGGCTTCAGAGGCACAGATTAATCATGAAGATTTACAGAGTACAGCTTTGGCTGGTAATTAATTTCTTCCAGAAAAAGATGCATCACGTTTTAATGCAGTATCTTGTAAGTAACTGGGAATCAACATAAATATTTGGTTAGTTTTTCTTACTGAGCATCCCTCTCCAAAACAGTGGCTTGAGAGAAACACACACAGGACTGGTAAATAAAGCTTTATGGATGCTGTAAATCTGTTGTGCGCTGTAAATGTATTGTAGGCTCTAAATGTATTTTGTGTGGTAAATCTATTGTGCTGTGTGCTGTAAATGTATACTGTAAATAAGCTTTATATGTGCTTCAGATTAATTGCTGCAGGGTTTGAGATGAGTGTCTTTTCAGCCGCATTGCTTGAAGATACAGCGGTGTGTATAATTTTTCGACAAATTATTTCTGCTCCGATCTATATTCCTTTTGCTTTCCTCATTTTTTTCCCTCATAGTTTTGAGTGACAAATGGCAAACATCTTGTCTTCTGAATTAATTATTGAATGTTTGTGAGAATGCAGCACAAAGTATCTTTTGGTATATACACTCTCACCTTCTCACATCCTACACAGCCAAATTCAGTTTCTTCAGACAGACCTGTTTAATGATCTGAGATCTACTTCCGTCCAATCAGTTGTTAATAAAATGTCATTCTCAGGCTCCCTAGTCCTTCAGCTCCAACCAACACAATACTCAACAGATGATAATTGATGTCAGTCTGTCTTGTCATCTTTTCTCCTATACAGTACATCTTCTCCACCTTTTGCAAAGCTCTTTTATTCCTGTGTTTGTGAGGGAACAAAACAACTACTCTCTAGCTATTTATTCCCAAATATTTGAGGAGCACATTTATGATGGGTTCATCGGATGCCTTAAACATGAGCATTGGTTCATCTCAGTCTAAAGCCGCATGGTGTCCCCAAATGTCATTACATTGTCGTCTGGTTAGATTAACAGAAGGTGGTGTCAGGACAAGCTGAAGCAGGAGTGTTGGATGGCTGGAGTGAATCTCCTGCTGGGTGGGTGCTTAAGGTACATTTTTTAGCAGTAAAAAAACATCCAGATGTATAAATGGATAAAATGCAAAAAACCAATTTGGATGAAGGCATCTGCCAAGCAAGTAAATAATAACAGTAATGATTAAGAGCAATGATCATCTCCCCGAGGCACCTCTTGCTGCAGAGGCTGTAGATTAGCTGGCAGCCTGTTGGATTCCTGCTGCTCAAGGCTGCTGCACTACTGAGAAGGTGGAACACATTCTGCACCTCCTCTCTACCTCCTTCGTGGCAATTTCCCAAACAGCAGCTGTGACACCAAAGTGGCCTCTGGTGTGAGACATTATGGGAATGTTCACACATTCATACGCTCAGATCCACGGTATATATTTGCACACACACAGACACACACCTAAAAAGCCCGGAAATATATATGCACGCGCAAGAAAACATCCGGCACGTTCAGACACACACATATAAATAGTCACCCCTCCCATCGCAGTACTTCCCATAACACACACATGCACACTCATACTATTTACACACCGTTTTCATTATGCGCCGTATTATTCACGCAGTGTTGTTTTTAGACATATGCTGTTTCAGCCTATATTGGCTATGGGAAATAATCTGCTTCTTTTGACAAGGTGATATCATGAGTAGAAGTGTCACCGTCCCCTTTTCCCAAAGTGTGACACTAGGCACCATAAGGCCTGGGTTTTAGTTTCCATAGGGAACACTGTTGTGGCAGCACGCCAGTCGGCTTAAAGTCGAGTAAAAAACTAGACAGTGAAACAAAGGAAAACGAGTGGATAGGATACAAATAAGCAGCAGTGCTGTGCTGTGTAAGGTTCACTGCGATAGAAATAAAGCATGTAAAGGCAAACACTGCCTTATAATTTGTTTGAATCGTTTTCAAAAAGGTGCCTATTCAATATTTCCACAGATGCTGACGTTTTCTTTCAAGGTAATGGTGCAACCTGAAGAAACGTTTAATTTTTTTCTCTCTCTCTGCGGAAAAGGGCCAACATCTGTAATTGGAGAAAAGCAAGGAAATCAACAGTGGAAAAACAAACGCGAAGAGTGTTTGTAAGTGTATCATCACTGAGTCCAATTGGTTCACGTGGGGTTCTACAAGCCCCGTGATGCCAGCGGTCTTTTACCCAAGGAATTACCTTGGGAATTTTAAGACATGGATATGATACTTTAGATATTTGTCCCCCCCCCCCCTTTCTTACACTTTGTTCCACACTACAAATTGAATCTGGTGGGAGTTTGCACAGGAGGAAAAGTTTGACTTATAGAAGTTTATCATTTCCTCACCCTGAAAAACAAATGCTTTATCAACATTTCCTGTTGTCTTAATATATCCAGTCCATATTCAAGTGTTAGAACAAAAACCTTGTTTGTGTGTGTCTAAATATACCCTCTTTCTAATGTTTGATTGATTTTTCTCCATGTTGCCATTCATCAGTGACAAAGCGTGTTCAACACCCCGATCCATCAAGCCCCCCTCCCCTCCAAAAAAATGCTTTGTCACTGGAAATCTCAGTCTGCCTCCACTCTTTTCACACAAAAGCTCGAGCTGGGCTGCGTCACACAGCCCAATACCAGCTAGCATTTTGTCCGCCAAACACACAGACAGCTTCAGTGGAACAATTTCTGCTTAATCAACCACTCTATTAATTCCTAAAGGTTCTGTAATTACTCCTGTTTTCAGATTGATTTTTTCCTCCTCCATGCAGAGAACTCAGACAAGAGGATGCAGACAGATATTGGAACAAGTACTTCCAGATACAGACATGATATTGGAACAGTGTAACCTGGGAACATGGCATGTAAATGAAAGCTAACTGCTCCCAGAGTGAGGAAACTTCAAACTGTTTGTTATTTCTCTTCAAAGTACCTGTGGAAGAACTTTAATAGTGATAAAAAGTGACAACCAAGCAACTCCTACAGACTAGTTATGACCCTTCCATTGTTCATGCTTTGCTTCCCAGCTTCAATAATTCAATACACAAAGAACCCTACAATTTCCATGGTGCATGAATGGTTGTACAGGCTCATTTCTTTCTTTTGCAGACATAAAGGAGGAACTGACAGCTGGAGTGAGTCATCCTTAGCGCGGCATTGTCTGTGCAATATCAGGACCACCCATTCATTTTCCGAATCACTTGTGCAGGTGATGGTATGGATTGCCAAATTTGGTTGTTTGGCAGGTGTAATCTAGCTGCTCAAACAACTTTCCTACAGAGCAACAGAATCAAGTTGTGTCATGTTCATCTGTCAGCCAAACCTTTCCAGAAATCAAGCCCCTGGGGCTGGTGGACCCAGCACACAACTTAATCTTTCAGAATTGTGGTTGCTGGGTGAGTGGTTATGGACTCAATGACATATTAAAAGTAGATGAGGGCAGTACAGTTCTTCTTGCAGGTGGACATTCTGTTTGTTCTCTTGTGTGGAAAAAAAGACACAGTGTCTGTCTTTTGGGTCTGTCTGTCTCAGTTTGTTTTTTTCTGCATGTGTGTCAGGGTGTATATCCTCATAAGTGAGCACGGTCATGGCTGCACCAGTTGTGCTCTATGAGTGAGTGGTGAGGTGGGGCAGGGTTGGGTAGGGTGTGGTACGGTGGTCCATTTGGGTGGGTTGTGTGTGGTTAATTTCACCTCCTGCATGAAAAACAAACTGATATTAACCCAGTGGACTGTCTGCATCCACTTGTTCTCTGGCTGCCATATGTGTTTGAGGTGACAAGGTGTTAATGAAACAGACAAAAAAAAAACTCCACAAAATGCCACACTATAGAAAAGCTGAACTTTAATCAGACGGACAGAAAGATGCTTAGTCTTCTGCTCGCTACTTACAGGGTGCAGTAAATATTGATTATAGGTTAAAGGCAATTAAAATAATGGACAAAGAAAAAAAAAAACCTGTGTGCAGGGATACGCCCAAGTGGGCTATAAGAGAATCCTTTGCACTGCGGCTATTTACCGCAGAGACAGCAAACGAAGCTCTGATTTAATGAAGCAGAGGGTCTTACAGGAATACAACTTTAATGCGGCCCCTTTTCTGCAACACTCATTATACAGTGCAGACTGCCAGTGGAAGGGAAAACTCCTGCCAAGCCCTTAGGATCTTTGGTTAAAAAAAGCAGAGTAAGTATTTAAGAAAATGGTCTTCCTTGAGAATTAAAAGCACAATTAATATTAAATAAACAAGCTAAGCACTTCATTTTTGAGCAACAAATGAAATCACGCAAGGAGAGAAAAGCCAGGACTTAAGCAGAATTGGAGGCCAATGCTGGACTTGACTTGACAGTCAGTTTTACACAAGTGTGTCTGTTGTCATGGTCCCTTCAGAATATCAGTTCAGGTCCTGCCCCCCTGTACCCATGTGTGTATATGTTGTGTGAACTGGCTGCTTACAAATGCCTTGCCAACAGTGTAAATTGTCAGCATAAACAGGGGTTTGGGTAACCTTCATACTGCCTGTTGATACTCACTGTGGTTGTGCCCTTGGATATGTAGGGGTTTGGCATGTATTGACCGTGCTCCTTGTCCAGACCATGACAGGCAGCTGTGTCTGTGACAGACAGGCTATGAATGCTCCCCTGGTGTGAGCAGGTCACTGCTGAGGGGACTGGGATGTCGAAACAAACATGGAATAAGCAAAGCCAGATTCAGCCTGCGGCAAAGTGACAACTGCTGACAACTGTGCCTATTCAAACGGGCTGCGTGGAATATGGCATTCTGGGAGAGTGTTTCAATTCAAATAAACAGAGCCTTTCTCAACCCCGGCCTCCCCCACACAGCTTTGCTGGCCAGCGCACAGCCAGCCCACTGTTCTGCTGGGTTCGTGGTGAGGTCTGAACAGACAAGACTCCCACACAAGATAAGAGACCCATGGCAGTTATGGGAGCTGTACCCCAGAGACACACCAAACCTGGGCAGACAAGTTGGAGCCTGTTGCAGTACTGGTGACTGATGGTTTATCCAAATTGGCCTCCTTGGTACATGACTTCGATTGAGGAGGCTGACACATTCTGCAGTTTCTCCTTTATTTAGAAAACACTAAAGTTCATTGGCAAAGGTCATTCAGGCCATAAGGACCACTGACATGGCCATAGTATAGCGGGGACTCCTTATATGTGTTACAGTGATTCATGTTGTACACTGTTTAGAAAGAACACTACTGCACATTTGAAATGGGGTGGTGCTTCTACTCCTTTACACACTCTGCACCTGCTTTTGTTGCTTTTTCTATTGCACAAGTTGCTGAAGTGATCGATCATCAAAGATAGCTTGGAGAGGTGGACCGGTTAGATGGCGATAGACTGTGGCACAGACTATGTGAAAGAGGGAGACAGAGATCCTGAATGAAGAGAAGAGGAAAGTAGAAAAACAGATCTTGGAAAGGATGGAGATACTGTTGAGCACAAGCAGAGCCAAAGAAGAGGGAACTGAGACTGACAGAAAGGCAGACACAAAAAACGATAGAGGCATAAAAGTGAGACAGTTAAATAAGAGAGTGAAATGGAGACTGAGTGGTGCAGAAAGGGACAAGCAATCCCGTGGGGGTAACTAGAGGGGTGGAGGGCAAGAGCAGGCATGCTGGAGTTCGACTCAGTTTCATCCCTAGGGAGCGGGTCTGTGGACTCCTCCAAAGAGCCACTCACAGTAATCGCTATGCTTCGGGCCCCATGCCAACCCTTTCTCCCGAAAAAATCAATTGCATAAATGTACTTATGGAATATGCAGAGATGTGCAGTGATCCCTTCCCCTCATGCACTGAGCTCTTATGGCTGATGGAGAAAGCAGTCTACGGTCCAGGGCTGAGGCAGCTGGGTGTATGTTGAACAGGAGTTCGGTTTCATTCCGTGTGAAAAATGCTTTGATGAACCCAGCTGCCTTCCCAACACCCCCTCTTCCCAAAAATGCCCTTTTCCTTCCATCCTCGTACTGCTTGTCACCCTACACTGCATCATAAGTATGGGTTCCGGGCAAAGCACAAAAGCCAATTTCAGTTTCAATGGCACACTGACATTAGGAAACTGCCAGTCCTTCAGGTCATGGATCATCACATCCTTCCACACGCACACATCCAAAAAACAACCTCCCACCACCCCCAAATGTGGCAGCTGCCAGCATTGTAACAGACAGTACAGAACCAAGCAAACGATGAAAAACAAGGTTCGGGGTCAGGAGAAGGGAATTCTTCAAATGTCTGGACAAATGAAGAGGAAATGTGCTTCCTGGGATTTCCTATGTCTAGGAAGAGGAAAGTGGAGGGGGTTAAAAAGGAAAAAAAAAAATAACTGGCATAAGCTTGTCCTCAAATTGCTCCCAGCTTTAAGTTTTGAGAAATGAAGGAAATACCGTTCTCTGAGCATGATCCTTCATCTGTGTAAAACATAACTTCTGAAGTTCTGTCGGAGTATTTTAAATTGAAACATATGTTGAAAAGTGATATCATGAGCAGGACTTGTACCCCTATTTATGTTTGCACTTGTGTGCTTACAGTACTAGCAACTTACCAGCACCAGTAAAAAGTGTGGATACACCTGGGCAACTTAGGAAATATTTCTTTGGGAACTGCCGCAGTTTGAAAAAAATCAAAGTAATTTTGCTATTTGTTACTTCCTCTTTCATCTTTGGATCTTGGTTAAGGGTTGTGATTTTGTTCTCAAATCTTTAGTCTTTAAAATGCATATTTTTTCACATTGTTTGTATGGTTTTAAGAACTAACATATGTACGTCTTTAAGTGATTTGCAGTGATTTGTAAGAGAAAACTACAACAAACGTTTCAACCAAGTCACACAGTTACTTAAGAATCCCCTGTACTCTAGTTTTCCTTATGTAGGAGTGCTGTGTGTGTATGTGTGCATGAACTCTGTGACATGGTCTCATGGTCTCCACCTATATTATGATCACCACCATCATATATGTCTTCTGTCAGTTTTTTTTTGTTCAAAAGGTGACTCCCAAATATGAACGTCTGCAAAAAACAAGAATAAGACAATGAAAAATTTCAGATTATAAATGTAAAAAACGATAGGTTGGGACACTTTTAAGGATCATCAGCAGTGTGAATCGACTCAGGAAGAAATAAAATTTCATAGATTTTATGAACAGTGAGCATGCTGAGAGTACAAACATCTACATTTAAATAAAAGTGTGAGTCGGCCTCACGTTAGCAAGGTGAGAGACACAGCGCAATACACAGAAACATAAACGTGCCACAGGTTAACTACTTAACATTCAGAATAATTCTTATCTGCTGAAAACCAGTTATGTTTTTTTTTCCCCTCTCATACAAATGAATAGGGTTGTGGTCATGCTGTGAAATTGATGCTAGTTTTAACATGTGTGCTTTTGATTTGTTAGAAATGTCGTCTTAACCAACACCTGATTCCTGATTTATCTCTCGTTTGGCTGAGCAGAGCCAGAAGCAACAGATGGCCATGTTTGCTTCTTTACAATGCTGACGAGAACGTTGTAGTGGGTGGACGGTGGGGGCGTTTTTGGCCAGCCTGTTGACAGTTTCCTTCCATCTATCGTGCGCTGCAGTGTCACACAAAACACTTTGACTGCGTTCGAATGTATAGGGCCACGTTGATTGGTCTTTTCAGAACCACAGATGACGAAGGTGTGGCAAAAAGAGACACTGTTTGGGTAGCTGTTCCTCACAGAATCTTCTGCCTCAGACAGGCCCTTACCTTCAAACAAAAGAGCTTGTGACATCAACCAGATGCCTGATGAATCAGAGCAATCATTCTGATTGTATGCAGCTTTGTACAGAGCCAGGAGACTAAGTTCTAGATCCGAAGTTCTGCTCTGTTCCTCCACCACCTTGTAGCACATATATACAAGATCATTATAATTCTGCATGCATAGGCTTTGAAAGCTTTTGCAAAACATTCACTCATTTCACTGTTCATTTCTTGTAACCTTGCTGTTTTGATTGCCTTTTTCCACATAGCATTACAGTCACAGCATGGTAACCTGAATATACTTTGTGGTTTACCTCTGAGACACCATTAAATGTTCTGGGTGTGGACCTTAAAATGTTTTCATTTAAAGAGGGGTGAAAGTCGTATAGCTCTGGTTCCCTGAAGGGTTTGTCCTGCGCAGACACAATTGCTGGTGAGGAAGCTGAGGGGATTCACTTTCCACGTCCACTTGTTGAGCTCCTTTCCTCATTCTTCTATGCTTAAATGTAACTTTTTCTGAATCGTATTCACCCGTTTACATTTTAGTGAGGCATATCAAAGGGTCATTGAGTTAAAATGTTCAGCCTATGGTTTCCTACCTTATCACGCTGGTGCACCACTGAGCTTATGAGCAAGCAGCTTATTTTCAAAAACTCATTCTGATTCACGTGGCTGGTATTATTGACCAGCGTTTAATATCGCAGGATCCTCACGTGAATCACATAATAGTTTTACTCGCTGAAACCTGTTCTACGGGCAGCAAGGATTACGTGCTCTTTAGTTATAAGAAACGATCCTTTGTGCCCTCAGAACACACTGTAGTAAGTAAAGCACCTCTGTGAGTGCAAATCTAGGGCAACATTTCTTTGGTCCTGCAGATGAGGAAATGCAGTACTTCTCAGGTGGGCAAATTTCCAACTCTTGGACGCGGCAGGTGAATTCTCAGTCACATCTTGTGCTCTTGGATGAGAGCAGGCAGCAAAGCTGCGGATGTGATAACAGTAAATCCAGGTCCAGCAGAAAGAGGGAGAGGGAGAGGGGTGGGTGGTGTAACAATGTCAACCTCTGTCACGTAACAATAGGCCATTGATTTAAGTAGCACTTGCCCTTGAGTGGAGTCAGGGAGGTAGACAGCTTGCAGTGGGCCTTGTCGAATGCAGCCAGTGAAAGGGGTCCTCCTTTTGCTCAGACTTGCAGGATGGTGGAACTGACCCCTGTGACCTCTGTCCATCACTGAGTAAGGACTCTGATAGGAAAGAGCCCCGACAAGCTGTGCAGTGTTGTTTCTACCCTGCACGAGTGCTACTTTAAACTACAAATAAAAAAAATAAATTTATACAACTTACCTGCATTGTTAACTTGGTGAAAAGTGTCTGTGAATATGTTGTAGGTGTAAAGGTGATACAACATTTTTTTCAAATTAGATGGCTTTCTGGAATTAATGCCAAAAGAAGAGAATAAAAAAGGGTGTTTCGCTGAACACCAATGTGTTTTTCTAAAAAGGCTGGACCTGAACCAAGCTGAGACTGGACTGCAGAACTTAATGTCCATATCATTGGCACCAGATACTGGCGCTGTAGTCTGTATACACACTTGGCACAGTCTTTGAACCACAGTCATATTGACTAAAAAAGGTACCAAACCACAAACAGTACTGATGTTTTGTTGAAAAAAAAAATATTAAATGAACAAATATGAGTAAAGACACATAAAAGAGTGCTGATGAACCTACTATGTTACTTATTAATATGAGCATGGCAGTTTAATTTGCTTCACAGAAAGATACTAACTTGAAGCAGCTCATGCTGTTTTTTATCTCCAAAGTGTGTAATGACAATAATATTTTTATCTGCATTGTAGCTCTCAATGCTATATGCTCTACACTGCCTTTTCCTATCTCAGTCGTAGCTGAATACCACCTTGGTGGTGATGCCCAGTCTGGGAATCAGAGAGTAAAGCTCCTCTCACTGAGAATCACTACAGATTTGGGGTCTGGGCACCACTGTTCAGATATTTTTGGCCATTTACAAAAATCCTTATTATTGGCATACAATATGCAGCAAACTGTGTTAACGCGCTAGGAACTATATCCAGAAAGTAAGGACAAAAGTGAACGGCATAAGCAACAAGCTCTAATAGTGACTGGTGTGTAATGATGGAAGTCATTACACCATTATATGTAAGATGCAGGCAGAGACGGCTTACAGCTAGTGCAGAAATTATTGACTGTGCCGTGTATTCCAATGTAATTTTTCCTTACTGCACTTATTGTTGACTGTGACCACTTTAACAAAAAATACTGCCCAATTTCATGCCATTTCTGCACAGCGCATTTATGTCAAGCAGTGAAGGAGACAGCTCAGCAGCAGAAAGGAATCTGAGTGACTGTAAGGGGTGCTGCTACAAAGATGCTCAGAGTTACTCTGAAAGTGAATGGTCTGCTCAGAATTTCCCTTGGCGAGGTGCTCAGAGCAAACAGGAAGCAGACCTGATCAAAAGGAAAAGGAAAATCCAAACGAAAGGACACACTGATTCTCTGTTTGCAAACTTCCAAGTTGATTTTCTAAAAAATTAACAAGCAGCTTTTGATTTAACTGTCTTGTGATAAACAGTACTGTGCAAAAGTCTTAGGCACCTGTGGGAAAAATGCTGGTGAGGATGTGAGGATGGTTCCAAAAATAATGTCATGAATACTTATGAATCAATAAACCTTCTAAAAAGTGCAGTAGACAAAAAAAACCTCAATCAAATCAATACTTGGTGTGACCAAATAAAACAGCATCAGTTCTCTTATGCAAACTTGCATGCAGTTTAAGGTAGAGGTTGATAGGTTCCTCCAAACATTTTGAGGAACTGGCCACAGTTCTTCTGCAGACTTTGACTGTCTCTGCATGAACTCCCAGACTGACCTGATCATGTTGAGATCAGGGCTCTGTGGGGACCATACCATCTGTTGCAGGGTTCCTTCTTTTTGCTGAAGATAGTTCTGTGTGACTGAGATTGGGTGTTTAAGGTCATTCTCAGGCTGCAGAATGAATTTGGGACCCATCAGAAACATCCCTGATGGTAGATAAGAATCTACCTGTACTTCTCTATAGACATTGAAGTTGCATGCCTAAGACTTTTGCACAGTATTGTAGATTCATGAGTCTCCAGCTTACTTGGTCAAGGAGTTGCAAAAGTGTATAATTATGAACTGTTTGCGTAATGTGCTACTCCATTGTCCTCTGTTCATTCATCAATCCATCCATCCGTCTATTCACCCATTATTGTAAACTGTTTAATCCTGAGCAGGATCACAGCAGTCCAGAGCTCATCTTAGAGTCATTCAGCTTTAGACTGTAAAACTACCCCTGGATCTGATGCCAGTCCATTGCAGGGTGGCCACACACAATGAGCAATTTACAATGAGTAATTAATCTGAAACACATGCCTTTGGACTGTGGGAGGAAACCCACACACATTTGGAGAGAACATGGAGGCTCCTCACAGATTAAGTCAGAATCAAACTTAAACGTGAGCAGCTCAGGTGCTACTTGCTGAGCCATTGTGCCGCCCACTCCAGCCGTCCTAATCTGCGACTATCCCGTTTGAATTTACATGTCAACTTAAACATGTTAGTCTACAGATGGAAGTGTATATTATATTTCAAAGTTCTACTCAAGCATTCCTGAGGACAGGTTGAACCTAGAGGACAGTGACTTGCAAGCATGTGAGCATGCAGTGAGCAAGCAGATGGACACCCTTACGGACAGATTGCAGGGACAATGTGGCACGCATTACTGTCATCTGTGTGCGAATGTGGGATTTAAGCTCTGTGAGATATGTCTTGGCCTAGAGATCCAGCTTCCTGTTGATAATAGTTAGCCTCTCTTTTTTCAAACCAAATGATTTCTGCAGGAATACAGTTTTAATGTTCTATAACTGACACCTCCAGATTGCTTGTTTGCAACTGGGGTAAATTTTTGAAACTAGTGGCAAAAACTGAATAGGCCCTGAAATTTGAATTTTGGCATTATTCAGCTCTAAATGTTGCACATCTCAGTATCACCATGAACATGCTGCAGTTTTGCATGTCCTGTCTTCAGGTGATGGAGGGACAGAAAATCAACAACCCCAAAAGAGAAATGAGCAGCGGGTGAGACGGTGCAAACAAATCAGAAGCCATTGAGCAAAAATACTATTCACAATGCAAAAAACATTATTTAATTTGGCACAATTTACTTGTCACAACTCCTTTGACATGAAGAGTGAAAGAACAAACGGACAGTGGACTGAATGATGAGTCTCAGGGATTAAAGTCGTGAGTGTCAGGGAAACTGAAGGGAGTCATGTGACCAGAAAACCTGACACTGTCCTTGTTCAGTGTGTCACTGCATGTGCCATTAAAGCTAGGCATTCTGGGCAAGATAAAACCAAAAAATAAACAGAACAGGAGATGCCCTGCAGAGATTCCATCTTATTTCCAGGTTCCCCAGTTTACTTTTTTGTATAATTTAAAGCCAATAGGCAATTTTAGTTCAATTTAGCAGTTGAAAATGCGGTGGCATTTAAATTTTTTCCTTCTGCCATCACACTTGTGCCTAGGGGATATTTTCATCTTTTTTTCTCAAGGAAAGAAGGATGTCATTAAGTCAAACCAACTAGAAACAGCAGTTCTGGGTTCGTATCATGGCAGTGATTCTTTTATTGATACAGAGATTAAAATTTTTGCTCATAATTCAGCAACAATAAATTGTAAATGCCTCTCATAATGAACATATCCAGCGCTGCTTATTAACTGTCTGCATGTGCATATTCTTCTGATGGTTGGGGAGATAACTGAACATTTCTTTTCCCTGACACTGAAATTGCTTTCCATGTAAGACAATCAACACGCTCCTTAATATATACCAGCATTTCGATTATGCAGTTTGGGCATTGCAATTAGACTGTTACTGTTCTCTGTTGTTTTTCGGGTCGGCTCCAATTTGTTTCTGTAGGGCCACAGTCCTGCTGGTTTCAGCTACAACTGCAGCATGAAGGCACTCTTGTACAATTGAGAAAAGCCATTAAAAATATAATATGGTACAAATAAAAACAGAGTAACTGAGTAAGGTGGTCATCCAGTTCTGCTCAAGTGTCCATGTGAGCTCTAGAGAAGTGGTATTGAGCTCAATCAGGAAAGGGCCTCCAGAACATTACCTGTAACTGATTTTTTTTCCTACTGTGCTGGAGAACTGAAGGTCCTTTTTACACCATGTTGAAACATGAGAAGGGATTTTGTAAGTGCTTCATCTTACTGCAATTTAGTCTTTAGGAGGTTGTACATATTTACTCTGTATATACTATATGTAATGTTCAATCCGTCACTTGCAAAGGCTGGTATGGCCTCGGATGTCTGTCTAAAAGACAGTAGAAGTCTGAGGAGAAAGCTGTGGGTTCAGAAGCCTTACAAATCAGAAATATATATTTATTGTTGGTACCATATCATTGGGCATGGCACTGGGAGTGCATTCGGAGAGATTGATTTCCTTGGCCCTCGGTGTGTCTCTGCCATGTTGGCCACTGCCAATGTTCGAGAACGTAGGGAGACCAGTGAGGAGAAGGCAACTGGTTTAATAGCGTGTTTTCTGCTTGAACTGAGCCAGCTGGCAGAAGCATGGTGTTGTACACTCACAAAAGATCCTACGAAACATAACGCGCTAAAGCATTCCCGTTTCAAGATAACTGCTCTACTCATTTAAATCTATGATTCCAAAAATTTCAGTAATGTAAAGTAAGTGCAAAACAGGGCAAAGGTGTTAAGACTTTTAAATGCTGAATATGTGATAATTCAACACGTTTTTGTCTTAAAATATTATTCAGATGTATTTACTGCAATTGCCTTTATCAAATCACTGATTTTGTGACATATTTTCATATTAAAATCACATACTCAAGTATATTAATTAATTAAATAAAACTACATATAGTCCTCTTGGTGAAAGTGCTTTGCCTTTAGTGTATGCTTGTAAGGGACTGTGTGTGTGTGTGTGTGTGTGTGTGTGTGTGTGTGTGTGTGTGTGCAAGTGCCCTATGGTAGCCTAACATCCCAACCATTGTGTACCCTGCCCTATGCTTTCTGGGATTGGCGCTGCACTATTGCATGTATGGTTAGTGTAAATGAAGGGATGGATAGTTGGATGGATGTTGGAATGAATGGATGTATGCAGATAACATTTTGCAAAGCATGTGCACTGTAGTTCTCCAATTCTTATGTTTTTATTTTATGTAAGGTAATACATTTGTCTACACACACTTCCAGCTGGAAGTGTGTAGATCTGTCTTGCTGTTACTATACCACACATAAGAAGGTAAGTCAAAAAGTATCTGCAGTTATACCGTTGGCTGCAATGGTAGTTATGGATACTTTTTGACTTACTTTTGTATACAGGATCTTAAGTGATGATGTGGGATTATGTACCCGGGATGGGGCTGGCAAAAGTACATTCAAACACAGTGACAGAGAGGAACGTGCCACTGGCTCCCTCCGGCCCAGCTTGATGTGGGTGTGAGGTGGCCCACTTTGGGGCCTGAGTAATGCAGTGACCAGAGGGCCAATCTATTTGTGCTCTGCTGGGGTCCATGTCCGGTCTGGCCACTAGAAGCAGTAATGATAATCAAATAAACAACATATGGTAGCACTTCCAAACTGTGAGATGGGGCTCAGTCTGTGACATCAATGAGCTGGCATTCATTCAGATTTGTTGTAAAGGAGAAAAGTAGCTGGTTTTTCTGTAGTTTCTGCAACTTTGTATAATTTCAAAAATATTGACAAATAGGATATGAAATTTGCTATGGGACAAAAATGAATAATAAATTTGTGATTTAGATTGTATTACCTGTATAATTCCATTTGAATTTGTTCATGAATAGTATGTGACTTACTCGAGATGTAAATTATCAAACACTTTCTGATTTCCTCCAGAATAGATGTTCTGTAGATCCATTAGATACTACAGCATATTTCACTACATGTTTGTGTAAAAGAATGTCTCTGTGTCTGAGTGAATGTGTTTTATTTTCTGCCCTGTGTGTGCCATAGTGAGGCTCCGACTGACCTTGCAGCTGAGGCCCGTGTTAGATAGGCAGTGTGACAGACTTTACGGATTACAGCATCATGTTAAAATCATCCGATTTATAATCAACTGTGGACTGATCCGCTTTGAGTGGACCAAAGGGAAAGGAGGGACAAGGTCTGGGTTGCAGGTGATGACAGCCAGGGCTAGCAGTGGTACTTAGGTCTATCTACCTCCTGCAAAATAACACATAATCCAAAAAAGAATACTATAGCCCCCTCCTGTAGGGTTATGTAACATCAACTGCTTTACGATATTTTCTTTATGCTGCTGCCAGGCTAACATCTGTAAACAAGCGCTTTAATCCCCACATGTCCCATCCCTCCATTAGGTCTATTGGCCTTCCTATCCTATGTGCTCTCTGGGGCAGGAACTGTCAGCTTATGGTGACCAGTTTAATCCACCATAAAAAGAGGAAATACTGTGTTTCATGGCCAACTTGGATTTTTGTTGTCGAGGGCCATATAAATTCTATTCACCTTGCTGGTGTCTTATCCAGTCACACTGGGAGTGTTTTGAAACTGTTTAGTAATCTCTGTCACACTACTGGCTTCAGATTCCAGTGAGCTCACCTGGCTTTGTATCGCAGTCACAATCAATTGTGTTCACACCTGCAACTTGGGAACTGGGAAGCAAAAGTCACGCGTCTTGTGGACATGGGCAGAGTGAGAAGGGAAAGAAAGAACGTGTGACAGCTGGGTTCGGAAACCGAAGCTAGAGAAACCAGAAAACTCGCCGTAACAGACAATCTCATTTAGTGCCGCCATTTCAATTTGCGAATAGCTTCCCTACAACAACAAACTTCAATTTCGCACGTCAAGCACAGCACACTAGCAGTGGCGCTCAGGTCTGTCTACCTCCTGCTATCACCAGATAGCATGTAACTTTTCACACATGCCTTTAATTCGCACACCACACAGTGGATTATAGACATAAACGCTTAATTGTCTGCTGATTGCACACAAACACACATCAAATGCAACAAAAGCCATTCTGGGTTGAGCAAACAAATATTACAAATACACAAATACTCACCCAAATTACTAAAACATAATTAGCCTAACAGAGACTTGGCACAACCCGCCAAAATAATTATTAAACATAACTAAAATAACAAATACAGTTTGAAACAATGGATGATGGGAAGGACCACAATCCTGGGTGGAGCTGAGTCCCTGCCATCATGCCTTGCTGTTGTATATATGTGTAAATAGCACTATTGGAGAGAGTAACAGAAGAGATGTTTGCCCTGATGGTGTTTAGTGTGTTCAAGAGCGTCTGGGAGTGTGTGTGTGTTGTGGTGCTGCGCGGACGCTGCCGTGTCAGACATGCCGTGTAGCAATAAAGTTTATGTTCTCACGTCTTGAGTCCTCCATCTGTAGCAGTTGAGATGGGTCACTGGAGCCCTTCAACATAGCCGCCATTAAAACTAATGACATTAGCAACATTCACAAATTTTTGTTAAAGATACAGTTTTTCAGAAACACGTTATGTTCGCAAATCGAGGGACTGCTGTAAGTTTCAGTGACCTCTGATTCCAGGGAGTTGGAAAAAAAAAACCCCATCTAATAAGTTATGTTCCTTGATGGTAATAGGTTCATATATTTAGATTTTTCAAGTTGTTTTTGATTGACATCCTTGGGGAAGCGATTATGCTCATAAATAATTCATGTCCAGCCAGACTTTGAATTATGTTTTCAACACTAATGAAAGCTCATTAAGAACCTGATTTTCTTTTCCTCCCATCAATCACATGCAATCATTACAACCACAGCATTATAGGAAAGAAAAAAAAAACTATTTAATCTTATGTGTGTGGACTTAATGGGCCTTGTACCGTGTGCTTGATTTCCCTAAGATAGGAACATTTAAAGGTACAGAACAAGCTAGGACATGGATGGTGGTCATACAGTGGTCCAATAGCAGGTAGGCTTTGGTCTACTAGCAGAAATGTTCTTGTCCACTACAAAGTGGGGAGTGAATCACATGCATGAAAGGCATGGAGCAATAACAGGAGGGAAGTGGACAATTACTAGGTAAGCAGAGGATCACTCTGTCAGTAGGTGGGGGTTCATTCACTAGGAGAAAATGGTGGCCTTCTAGAAAGTAGCAGGTGGGGAGTGGTTCCCCAGCAGGCTGTTTGCTCAGGTTGAGGACTTCACATGGTTTGGCAGGTAAAGGCTCAAACAGGAACTTTCTTATCACATGTTAACACCAGTTCTAATAGTTGCAAAATATTATAATCTTGTTTTAGGATCTGTATCCCAATAGTCAGACTTCCTGTGTTTTACAGTGAACATAACTGAGGTACACATCCTGACTTTCCACATTTTGCACTTTCGTGGCTTTCCTTTTGAAAGATGAACTTTAGAATGGAACAGGAAACTGTGGTGCCACACTGCAGTGTCTGGAGGGAAAGGGTAAGGCCATTGTTGATAATTCTGACAAGCAAACTTCTCATCAGTGCAGCTTCTCCACTGACACAAAGACTCTTTATTCCTCTCTGATGCTGTAAAGAACATACAGTCACTCGAACTTTTTGTCACACAAATGCTTAATTCCAATTTCCTTCTCACAAACATCTTTCACATGCTACATGCACAAATTCAAACCATATCACTTTCTCGCAGACAAAAATCTCTATATGTGTAAAGCTGAATCTATGCTTGTTTGTTTGTGCATGGCTATATCTTTCAAGCCTTCGACTCAAATCTGGAACACAAGTACTTCTGTCCGGAAGTGAGGTCTTTGCATAGATAAACATATAGACACATTAGGAAGGGGGGATAGAGTGTGTGCTGGAGAAAAAAGGATCTAAACTGGCAACAGACACGCACAGGCACACACATGGGAATGGTCAGTTTACTAAAGTAAAGTAAAGCTTGGTCATATACATTTTGTTATTACTTTCCTCCTTTCTCTTTTCTGACCTGATTAGTGTCAGGTAACTCAGCTATATATATATATATAAATACACACACACACACACACACACACATATATATATAATTAATTCTCACCACAGATGGCTAATACCTTACCAATTTTTTAAACCTTAGTACACTTCTTGAAGCAATGACTTCTAAAAATCTAGCTAGACGGATAAGCTTATTATGTAAACAGCCAGTCTGTTCAGGGTACACAAAATTGCAAATGCTGTAAGCGGGTCCATGTTTGTCAAAAGCACGACATCCATTTTCAAGTTTACTGTAGCTCAAAGCCTCTGATGCCCCCCCCCTCCTTCACTAAAATCCCTTCCTTTCACCAGGTGGGGTAAATCTGTTTTGTACCACGGTTTGGTCTTCCATACATCCAGCTTGCTGTGTTGTGTGATGGCAACAAGGCAGCATGGACCAAAGCCCAATGAAGAGGACAAAGGCATTTTGCCTATTTGTATAGCTGAATATTTAACTGGATTTGTTCAAGTTAGGCACATTTCGCAGGCAAGCAAGGTTCTACCCAAGGCTCACAGCTAGCATCTCTTTCCTCTCTCACACAACAGTAACACATGCTCAACTTTTGTGGATGGAGCCCATGGTTTTTAGTCAACATGCCACCTGCTGTAGTTCAGCTCTAAGTTGACTGACTGACACTGTTATTAAATTTGCATATGTATGACATAATTCCCTAAGGTGGGAAATGTTTACTTTTATTATTATTGGTCATGTTTTGTAATTTTCTTGTGCAACTATTTTTCTCAGTGCTGTCGCTTTGTATAAGTACTTGTAAAAAAGAGGAAGCAGACAGCAATGGGGGAATGAGTGAGTTAAACAGAGGATGTAGAGATACAGTCCTGATGATGTGGAGGGGAGTTTGAGCCTTGCAGAGCTTAAATATTTCTCATTGGGGAATGGGGTATTGAGGTTTCATTGTAGCTGCAAGCTATTCAAAATAGGGCTTTTTCTATTCTGTAATGGCCAAAAGATTGTACTTTTGTTAGCTGACCAGAATCCCCAAGCTAGCCAAGGTGAACATGTGGTGACTGCAGTACTGCAGCTCACTGACCAGCCATGATTTTCACAGCACAGGGAACCAAGTCGTAAGAAGTGTACCAGAAACACCTTGAGGGAAACTGTCTTTTACTTGTCCTTCATACATCAACACCATTCAAAGCCAATACAGAGAGTGCGCACACATCTGGCTTTCTTGGCAGGGACTCAGTAATTTGTGCACACGCTTGCTTTGAGACACATTTGTTGAGCCAGGACTCAGTGAAGTTAATATAAAACTTCTGCACAGTACCTGTGTTCCTTTCTTTGAAACTTTACCTTTCTACAAAAGGACTCTGGCACATTCTCTGATTATCCTGCAGCTCTCGTAGGGTGGAAAAGAAGAGGAAGACATCACAAACAAAGGTGGAAAGCCTCAGAGACTGCTTATCATTATTAATTTATTGCTTTGCAGACAGCTTCATACAAAGCAACTTGCTGTTTCTGACCCGTTTATAGCATGCATACAGCTTGGAACTGCAGGAGTGATGTGGGGTAGGGCTTGAACCAGCAACCTTCATGTCCATGGTCTTAATACCTACATAGTCTACTTAGTGAATAGTTTAGGCTGTGCTTGTGTTTGTAACAACTACTATATTATTTCTTTTTTTTTCCCAGAAATGCAGTGCAACCTCATTTCAGAAAAATTTTAATTCTATCATTCTGGAGGAAATGTATCTGAGATCAATGATAGTTGATATTTAATTCATTCATTTGTGCATTATTGTGCTGTTTTGACCATTAAATACGTATGGTATACAGTATTACTATAATACAGTCTCTAGAACATAACACATGCACATTACAGGCAACTGTAAACAGTAATTTTAATCTTGTTATCCTGTACAATAGAAAATCAAATAAAACTGGTGTAATAAAGTTAAACCAATGTTTAACCTTCTTACAACACTGTGATTTCTACACCAATAACATAAAGGGAAAAGGAAAAAAGAAACAAATTTCTGCTGAAAGAACACAGAATCTTCCTTTGAAGCATATAAGCAGTCTTTCTCCCACTCAATGTGGGTGAGTGAGACATTAAAAACTGGAAAGCCATGTGATATAAATCTATAGTACATGCTGTATATATCTGTGCAATTCTAAATTACCCAGTGTCTGAATCAGTGAAACTTGAGTGAACATATTGCAGCAGCTTAGCTGTAGACAGCGTGTGGGAAGAATCAAACCCCACTCTCCCACACTGAAGACAACCTGCATCACCAACAGGCCAAGGCCACTTAGCAAGACTTCTAGAAATGTTGCACTGCCTCCCTCCCTTGCAAAACTACCACATGTCCCAGTGTCAGTTTTACACCAAATTAATGCTGCCTGCTATAGCAATGTCCACTCACTTTGGAGATATCCATGCTGGTCTCAGCATCTCTAAGTGTCAAGCATTGGATTACATCCCACTCTAACACCACTGTAGCAACTCATATTGGGAAACCCTGTGATAAGAAGAAAACCCCCAATTTCCCAATGAGAAATAAGAAACTGTAAGTCCATTGCCAGCAGTTTAAAACCTCTTTGCAAGGCTCAAAAATTGCAATGCTATGTTTTTAGAAGTTTTATTTCCTGTGGTTTTTTTGTGTGTGTTGCTGTGCCAAGTATCCAAACAATGGATGTGCATGCTAAACAAGAATATCCAAAAACTATGACTGATTATTTTTTTCATTAGTACCTATTTGACAATAAAATATTCACAAAGTTTGTAAACTTTTACTTGGGCAAGCTGATCTGTAATACAGATCATATATTATGTGGCCCATGATTGTAGTCACCTGAACTTGAACACAACGGAATATACATATAGTCAGAATAATAAGATGAAAAAATTAGGTATTGCATCAGTAATGGGTAACACACTCTTTTGTTAAATGAAAAACAGAAACTGAAATGGGAACTGTATCAACTTATCAGTAAAAAGAAAACAAATTCCATATGTATGCTGCACTCAGTCTGTTGTGATTCAGGACATGAACCATGTTTAGTTTTGAAGAAAGGTATCACCACAAGCCAGAGGGGCTGCTGGGCCTTATTCTGTTGGAAGGGCAAAGATTACTTAAAGTGTAGAGGACCATAGCATGAAAAAAGAGACCCAGACTGCAGACCTGAGGACTGTAATGTAATGAGTATGACAGTAGTGAGGTCAGCAGTGTGGTGTAGTGGTTAGAGTACTGGACTCTGTTCCTGAATGTCTCCTTGAGCAGAACTTAGATTGGTTAACCCAGGAAAAAAAAAATTGAGGTTCATGAATCTATTGTCGAATGTATTGGATATGTTCCCTTGGGTAACTGCTTAACACACTAAGTGAAAGTAATTTTGAACAGACGACATGGCGACATATCAATTAAAGAACATCTGGCGGCCCCCTGGGATCTCCCAAGAAAGAGAGGGTGAGAGAAAGGACTGATATTCTGTGCTCCAGGCCAAAGCCTTTAAAAAGTCTTTGTGTCGGAAGCAGGCATGAATTCATCAAGAAACTGGCACGACAGGGAACTGCAGATGTTTTCTGTATGTTATTTCTCTGCTGCACTGAAGCCTGTTCCCTGTGCAGGCAGCTCAGCCCTGTGATGGGCTACTGATTCTGACATTACTACTACAGGTCTACACAAGTTTTTCTGTAGTTACTCCCTCTGGCACATGGTAATTCATAAAGACTTGGGAAAACACAGAGAAACGAACAACGGAACACTACCAATAACTCCATTCTACCGTATGTAACACAATGGCAGTTCATGCAAAATGCATTTTACCTTTCTAAACTGTGATACACCTACTGCCTTTAGTTTCATGGTTACCATGGAGATCTGTATTTTTCAAAACTCCCTTACTGCTTTAGTATAGTTGTTTCCTCTAGGAATACATGTGCTTGCTTGTGTGTCTGTGTGAGTGTGGAGATATCACACAGGTGAGAGTTTTGTGCACACAGAAGGCAGCCCACACAGAAGCCTTATGCTAATGGACTCCTTTCTTCTGCTGCACTGATTCGCCACTTATTCCCTGGTTGTTTTAAAAGGAACAAATCACTGCTCTGTACCATTCATTCATGATTTGTGTTTTTATAGTGCACAAGGCAAGAAGCCTATTTACCTGGATTTAAGTAAAATCGGATTTCAGGAATCACTCAGGGCAATCGTGCTAGTTACATTTGCTTTTATTATCTGTGATTCAGGAACATTGCTGAGGTAGAAGTGGGTGGGGGAGAAATAGAAAGAATCCCTTGGTGACATATCATATGGGATAAGTAATTGAACAGTTGAACCTGATAAAAAGATGACCGCATCCAACAACAAAAACACTAACATTCATGATCATCATTAAAAGAGACCTTAATAAAAGTGAACATACATTAAATGTGCATAATTATTGTTGATGACATGATTTTTACTGCCCTCTACTGTACAACTCTACAAAAATTATCTTCTGAAACTGTACTGTACATAGCTACCCCTAGAGTACAGAAAAAAAGATTTTATATATAGAGGAAGATAATGAAAATAAAGTGAATCTTGGGAAAATGGTAAAAAAAAGGAAAAAAAAAAGTACTATAGTTAATATCTGAAAATTAAAAAATAATTTCTGTTATTACGAGTCGGCATGTTTTCCACAAAGAATTAATTTGTGCCAGTGCCCTGTGATGGACTGACTTCCTGTCCAGTGTGTCCCCTGTCTTTACTCTGACAGTGTCTGGACAAAGAAAACCCTGTATGGGGTAAAGTGGTTATCAGTAATAACTGACTGTTGTATAAAAAAGCAAAGTATGATGATTTCTACCATGATCAGTGGAAGTGTCTAATGAAGATGTTTATTGGTTTTAGAGCTTTTTATTGTGTTCAGTGGAAGTTCTCCTTGACGGTGTTTATTGTGTTCAGGGTTGTTTACTATGCTCAGCGGAGGTGCTCTGTGACGATGTTTGCTGCATTCAGTGGAGGTGGTCCATGATGGTGTTTACTGTGTTTAGGTGTGTCTACTGTGCACAGCGAAGGTGCTCTGTGAGAGTGTTTACTCTGCTCAGTGGAGCTGCTCCATAATAGTGTTTACTGTGTTTAGTGGTGGTGCTCTGTGATGGTGTTAACTGTATTCACGGGTATTTAGAGTGCTCTGTGAGGGTGTTTACTGTGCTCACAGGTATTTACGGTACTCCGTGAGGGTGTTTACTGTGTTCAGTGAAGGTGCTTCATGTGGGTGCTTACTGTGTGTTCAGGGGTGTTTACTGTGTTTAGTGAAGGTGCTCTATGATGGTGTTTACTGTGTTCAGGGGTGCTTACTGTGTTCAAGGGTGTTTACTGCGTTCAGTGGAGGAACTCTGTGAGGGTGTTAACTGTGTTCACTGGTATTTACTGTGTTCAGTGGAGGTGCTCCGTAAGGGTGTTTACTGTATGTTCAGGGGGTTTACTGTGTTCAGTGGAGGTGCTCTGTGAAGGTGTTTACTGTGCTCAGCGAAAATGTTTACTGTGTGTTCAGGGGTGTTTACTGTGTTCAGCAGAGGTGCTCTGTGCGGGTCTCTCCCGCTCCGCCCTCTTCTCCTCTGCGCCGTCGGACGCCTGACGCGTCGCTCCGTTATAAAGCGGCTCCTCAGAGCGCAGGCGCCCTGAAGCGGGCTGCGGGTTGAAAACGGCCGGCCATGCCGCTCCGCCGAGGCAGCCCAGCTCCAAGTGACTAATCGGCGCAAGAGGACCTGTGAACGTCTCGCCGCCTTGGGGACAGGGAGGAGGAGGAAGAGGAGGACGCGGATTTTCCGTCCGTTTCGTCCACGGGTTCGCTGCCCTGGCTGAGATCTTCTCCCCACCGATGCTTTTCCCTGTATGAGCCGCGGGATTTATTCCAGTTTGGTTTTTACTGATTATAAGCAAACCAATAAATCGAAAGAGAAATCGCTGCGGGGTCATGATGGTTTTATTAACACTGCACACCCGAAGACGCGCGAGCAGCCCGTGCGCCGGGCCGCTGTGCCTGCAGCTCATGCTATGGACCGTGTGCGCGCTTTACGGAGAGGAGCCGCCGTTCAGCGTGGAGGTAAGATCGGGGGACGCGCACCCTCGCTGCACAGCGCCAGTAAAGTCATTGTACCCGTTTCTTTGGTGGCTACGCGAGGTTGGCAGCGGTCACTGTTCCTGTCACCCCCTGCGCGCACGGGACCCCACAGGTGACGGTCACGGGCGAAAGAGTGGACATCAGCGTGTGTCACCCGTCCCCAATAGTCCCTGCTCTCGCAGCACGTTAATACGGCGCCTTTTTCCCCCTCTTTTTGGCGCGTGCTGTGGGTTGGCGCACGCGACGTACGTGCAGTTATAAGCGCGCGTCCAACGCCTCACTAGAATTCGCAACCGTATCCGAACAGTTTTTCCACAGCTCGCCGTGACGGTTGTACGCGTTCTTTCCCACTTGAAGAAACCCTTTACAAATCTATAAGCCCCCCCCCGCGATGAATTAGTGTACCGGCACCTGTACCCGTAGGTCTAATGTAACCTGACAAGATGTACTGAACATCTTTCCTTAGAGTCGGGTGCCCTTGCACGCTGCTGCGATCAGCGCGCGGCGTTTCCATGCGAACGCTATTGACATGGCCGCGCGGAGGGCTGCAGGGGTCCCGAGCGGGAAGTCTCGGTGCGCGGACTCCTGTCAACTTCACCTGTATCACTTGCCGCACGCGCGCAGCTCTTCAGGCGGAAGTGATGATAGTCGCGTGGGTGGTGGCGCGCGCTTCGCCGTTCATCTCCAGTTTTAAGGAAAAATGAAAGTGTTTCCCACCACGGCAGTGAAAATGGTTGTGCTTCCCCGCTCTGGACCAGGGAATGGAGTCACTGGGAGCACTCAGCCGCGGCATGCCTTGTGACCGAGCACATGAGCACGCTTTATCTCGAACTACTCCAGTAAAAGCCCAAACTATACAATATTACTAACTATATTACTAATGCTTATTTTTTTGCCTGCGCATGTAACAAGCATCAGGCTGTGAACGACAGCCAAACACAAAGACCAGGTGAGAGGTGCTTTTAGGTTTATTTATGATGTGAACCAGCTAGCAAAGCTCTGAATTTTTACTCACAAAAAGGCATTTTTTTAAAATTAAAGTTGAACTTCATTTTAAATAAGTCAGATTTATGTTATTTTGTTTAAAATATCTTTTGAATGGGCCCTCTCCGCTGCCTCAAAACACCTGAGCTGTTCAGACATGGGTTCAAATCTAGCTAAATCTGTCTAGAATGGTGCTCTTATTTCCTCCCACAGTCCAAAGAAATGGATTTTAGGTTAACTGGTCAATTGCCTGTAGTGTGTGGATGTATGTGACTGTGTGCATGTGGCCACTCTGCTGTGGACGTGTTCCAGTTGGTGTAGTTTCAATAATCCTAGGATAGGCTTTAGACCGCTGTGACCCTGTCCAGGAAAAGTGGTTAAGGAGAATGGATGGGTGGACGTATTGGGTAAAAGATAAAAAACAGCATTTATAAGACATGCAGAAGCTGTGGTATATTTTATGTTTGGTGAGTCCACATGATGTGTGCAGGAATGGATGGTGCAGCAGGATCAAGTGACAGTTGAGCCTGTCAGGGCATAGCTCTGAAGATCTGATGGTGGACTGCACAGAGAGGAGAGTCACAAACATCTGCAGACCACAGTTAATGAAAGGATAGAAAATGGAGGGAAGCTCAGCTCAGCTCTGAGGTCTCTGGGGGAGGAGGGCACATTTTTTGATGACAGTTCCCTAATGGCAAAAATGGTAAAAAAATACGGTTTGGACCGGCAACCAGAGCGGGAGGCCTGTGGCCCCTGACCACAGTCGAGGCTCTTCTGGCACAGGCACCCGCATGCAGACTGGCAATTCTGCACACACACACACACATACACACACACACACACACACACACACACACACACACACACACAACTGTGCACACATCCTGAAGTGGAGTGTCCCCAAGTTACCTCGGTCTTAGAGTCTTTGATGTTTATAATGAGTGATTTTCGGTTAGGGTGATGGAAATTCTGTACCAGCACACACACACACACACACACACACGCACACCTTCCTCTTTGGTTGTCTCTTTTTCTCTTTCTCTGTCATTCTCCCTCCCAACCAGCATTTCTCTGAGACACCGAATGCCATTCATTTGCGGTTCCCTTTTCTTCTCTGCTCAGTGCCTTTGTGGTGTGCAGAGAGCTCTTTGAGTTGCCTGACAGTAGTAATCGTGCGTGACAAAGGTGCATTAACCACTCCGGCAGCCGAACAAGAAAGTGTCTATTATGCAAGAAAGCACTGGGAAAAGATGTTTTAAATAACAGGTGGAATAATTAGAAAAGGACAAAGGATGTGTAATGTTTTTACATAGTGCATTGTCTGTGTCTAGGTATTTGAAGACTGTTTAGATGCAAATTACAGGGTGGTAACCTCTGCCCACAGCTGCTGCTAGTCTGCTCTGATAGAGTAAAAAATACACTTGACTGCTGCTACCACCAGCCATCAAAGCTTTTCACATGCAACAGAATGTACCGGAGGGACCCCTGGGGAGCAGGAAGATCAGGCCGAAGCCGAATAGCTATAAAATGCAACAATATTTTGATGCTGAGCATAGTAGATGAAGGTTTGTGGCAAATAGTTTATTAGAATGCACAGGACAGCAGTTTGCTGGTTCATGGTGTGTGTATGAGATTATCATCAGGCAGTGGGGGAGTTTAATGGAACTTACATATACTTGAGGATTGCATATAGTTGGATAGTTTTTCACAGAGTAATTTTTTGGCTAAGCATCTTGTTTAAGAGGATGGATTTGAGGATGACGTGGAGGTAGCGTATGAGAGGAAGAGATTGAGGTACGATGAACTAGTGGCTGAGGCTCGTGGCCGAGGGTGGCAGGCATATGTTAAACTGGTAGAGGTAGGTGCCAGAGGCTTTGTGGCAAGAACTGTTACTGCTCTGTTGAGTGAGTTGGGAATTAGAGGACGTAGGTTAAGGGAAATGGTAAAGGAATTGTCAGCGGTAGCTGAGAGGGGTAGTCAGTGGCTATGGTTGAGGAGAGCGCAACTAGAATGGGAGAAGGTGAGGGAGTATAGTTAGGTGAGGACCTGTCACCTAGTAAGCTTGGAGGGGGGTGGGTCTGGGACGCCAGGCCGCACTGCTGAGCCATCTGGCGGTGTCGTGGGCCTAAGTCAGCGAAACGCCAAAGAAGGATGGTGCCTACCTGATGACCCCGGTGAAGAGCTTATGAGGTGGTGTATTAAGGGGGGAGGGGGGTAGATAGGTAGGGCGTTAGGTCGGTATGGTAGGGCTTTATGCTACATCCCAGGCTGCAGGATATCTGTCAATTTATCCTGTATATTTGTAATTAATTGGGAAGTGGGATTTGAACCAAAATTCAAGGCGATGTTACTAATCACAATACTACCTGCTATTTGTTTTAAAGACGCCCTGATTGTTAACCAGAGTTTCTGTCTGTATTGTGTGCATAAGCTGAAGACTATATATATTTACCTGACAGTTTTTCTTTCCGGCCACTTGCACCATCCAGCTATTTGTAGCAGTTTACCCATTTATATAACTCTTATTGCAGCAGAAGGTGGAACATGAACCTATAACTTGTAGCAGCCGTAACCTGTACACCACCTGCTGCCTTATTTGTGTCTTTGTATTTCTGAGTGTGAATAAGTGTGCATTAGATCTTCTGTCATGTGTTAAGGTGTCATACACGTACCTAATGTGGCAGGCTTCAGCGTGGCCACACCCAGTTCACGAGTGGCAGTTGCAGCTTAAAGCAGTTCGCAGATGGAACAAGGTGTCACAAGTGCAGCTACGTAATTAACAAAATTATGAATCTCCAGATGCAGAGAGAACCCTGAGGGATATTGTTGAAGGTTTTGGACTCTTTAGTTTGAGTTTGCTTTGTGGTCTAGTTATTACTAGTTTTCTTCTGTTGTTATTGGATTCTTTGATCATTTGTACACTATGAAATAGGATGAAGGAATATAAAGCTTGTGAAATCCTCCCACATTTGTTCCCTGCCTGGTCACTTCTCAGACAGATTGTGCCCTGGTGTGCTGCACTGAGATATCCTGGCAGATGACTGCTTAGGAAACTGCTCCTCCAGTACAGGGTCTTTGGTTGGGCATAATGTGGAGCCTTATTTACAGCACATAGGCTGTATCATTTGGACAGCAGAAATTTGCAGCACATGAACGTTATTTTCTTGGCTCTCCCTCAGCATTGCATCAGATGTAAAGTCCTCCTGAGCCTTGATTAATTGAGTCATCAAATGGTGGGTTGAGAAACCTTTGTATAGCATTTCTACTTTGACATCTTCCAGGTTTGTGAGACCATCTACGTGGTTGAGGAAAAAAGGGCAGCAGGAGATGTTGTGCTGCTGACTTTGCTGCTGTGATGGTGCCCATAATCTGGAACATGTTCTTTAGAGGCAAGTTAACAGCTTCTCTCCTCGGCAACTCTTTAAATGAACTAGCCGAGGTTTCTTTGTCATCGCTATCTCATCTCTTTTGCTACTGGCAGGTGACGCTGTAGTTTAGGAAATGGTCGTATGATCATAATGGTGCTGGTTTTACTACATAGAGAGAACCTGCAGTTAAACACCTTAGAAAAGAACAAAAAAATCACTTTAGTAAGCAGAAAAAAAAATCAGTAAATGGGGAGAAAATGAAAAAGTTGTGTTGTTCTTATCGTCGTGGTGCAGTAATTTCATCCGTGACCTATTAACACAGATCTCTTCCAACAAATTGAAGCAGACTAGTGTTGTGGTAACATGAGCGTCTGGCTGGGCAGCTGTGCACTCAGTGTAACGGTCACGCGATCCTCTCCAAGGAGCTCATGTCTGTGCTTTGGTGATCAGCTTGCTTCACTAGAGATGCCAATGTGAGCAGAATAGGTCTCTGTTTCCCACTGCAGACAGTCCAGTTTCAGTATGGGGTGCCTTTTTGTCTGTTGATCTCTACCTGTTGCTCAGCAGATGCATTTATTTGTGCTTTTACATCATCACCTCTTTTATACCTCAATGTTTATACAGAAATTCAGAGACGTAGATCTACAACAGCAGTTCCCCTGTATTCTGCAACCTTTTGTTCTGAGGCCAAGTCACCACTGTGGAATCGTGTACTAGAAAAGAAGATATTGGCAAAGGCTTAGAAGATTCATTATTAAAGCCAAAGTTTTTTTCCCCTCTTTTTTGGCTTCTTGTTTCATTTAGCTTTCTCCTTGTTATTTATCACTCTTAAGCAAAAGGTGCTGGAAGGTTGTTGGGTTTTTGTTTTTTGAAGCTGATAATGTTAGTAGCAGGGAACAAAAAAAAAAATAAAATAAACACAGTGCTAAGCAGACCTGTTTGGAAAAGAACCATTTTAACGCATTTGGCACATCATGAGGGAAAATATGAAATTGCATTGGTGATCAGCTCCTGTGACTATAATGAGGTTCATTTGTGTTCAAATGTTAGAGTAATAGTAAGCCAGATTTTAGCTCTATTATTAACTGGGCATTTCTGCCCTTGGCAAAGAAGCAGTTTCAGATGTTGTCAGTAAGGGCTACTGAGTGATCATGGTGACTCTTCAACTCCCACCCCCCAAATCCCTTCAGACCCTTTTATACAACAAATTCAGCAGTTTCTTTTGCTGAATGGACAAGAAAACGATCTGTCCAGAAAGTGCCCTTTGGACTGGACTTAGGTTCTGAGGTTTCCTCAAAGAGTCCATTTGGCTTGGTTTACAGCTTTAGGGATGCTGGTCTCTCAGAGGGAATCTTTTTCGCTATTATTTATAGGGGGAAACTATAGCTCAAAAGGGACAATTTGCTTAACACATGCACACACTCCTTTATTAACCTACAGATACAGTCACATGTACACAATTTCAAGTCAGACCACCTGTTAAAGTACACATCCTGACACAAATGGAATATTTGAGTGAGTTTACCCAGCTTCTCAGAATGTCTATGTGTTTCATATGCGTCGCTAGGTAGAAACTGACTGGAACTTGCCGCATAAGAATAATAAATATGAAAAGTCCTCAGTGTTTTTGTAAGATCCCTAGGAAATGTTTTGACACCTTCTCTGAAACTGGTGGGAACAGATTTAACATCGACAAAAGAAAATATATTTTAGATAGTTTTATTAGACTCTTTGTTTTAGTGAAACTTCCCAAAGCAGCCTTTGACAAACCTACCCATGAAATGCTGTCTGCCCAGAGAGCTCCCTTCTTTCTCTAAAGCCAAACTTAGAAAAGATTTCCAGAATGCACCCCTTAGAAACAAGGGGAGGCTTGGTATGCTCATTGTATGCATAAGTATGGTTTGCTTATTACTGGTCAGACCACTGAATGGTCTCCTTGGGCCATGACTCCACCCCTCAAAGCACCACATGAGTTTTTAAGGAGATCTCTCCTCCTCTGAGCTTCAACCTGTGGTTCACCCATGAGACTGGAATGTGCCCTTGGTGTTTATAATGGGACTGAACCCTGGAAGTCTTGATGGGATGTTGGTGAGCCTGGGTGAGGATATAAAGTTTTCATAAGCACAGACTTGTTCTGGATCTATTCAAACCAGAACCCTGTCCTGCTCATGTCTTGTGTGTACAAATGAATTGAAAGGCTTGGTGTCTTCAGGTCTATAAAATTGGATTCCAAACATCTGTATTTCACGTTGCTGAAACAATTTCCAAAACTTCTTCCAAACATCTGTGTTCCACTTGCAGAGCTTATGCTTCCAAAACCAGAATGGAACATCTGCCATCTACATCATAGGTCCAAATTTCCAGAACTGGTTTCCAGCACCTGTGATCCACATCATACAGACATACAGATCCAGATAATATCCTCCCTGCTAAACTGACTCAAGACAGAGTGAAAAAAAAATCAACGTAAGCAAAAGAGGACTTACTTCGACAGTAGAATAGCTATGTCACCTGTTTTTGTGTAGGAGTCCAATACACCTGCACACTGTATATAGCATGTGGGAGTTTTGGCTTAGCGCCATGTTTCGTATCAGCCAACAACCAAATTACATCATTTCTTTTGCAGTTGGATCCCAAAGGAGGTTTGTGTTCTCAGTATAAAGTAACAGGCTGTGGGAAATGCTTGTGTAAACTCCAGCGTGTCCACCAGCACTCAGAAGTGGACTGAAAGAAATGTGCACAAAGTGGAAATGTACCTGTGAAGAGTTGTGTGCTGAAGGTGTTCACACAAAGACATGGAGTGTTAAGAAGCAGGGGTTCTGGTGCAAAGTATGGTGCTATACCCTTGATTTTGTGGAAAGCCAGTGAAGCCGTACTGATTTTACTAAGGAGGTTGGACTTCAAATTGGGGCCCAGGTTCTCATTCCTCTAACTGGGATACCAGAACTACCAGTGGGGAACTGCCCACATAGTCCAAGGACCAAGTAAATATCCCAGTCAGGCTATGCCGTGATGTCTCTGGAGCAGTCTTAATCCATACCAGGAAAAATCTACACACACTGAACTGGAGAATCCTACAATGAACTTCCACACAGGCAGAAGCATTTATTGTCGTGGGGAATGAAAAAATAAACCAGCTCTATAACGTCTGCCCTGCTGCTGTGTGGTGCTGAGATCTTGGCCTGCCTTTGTGTGGTTTCTTTTTCCAGATGGGACTTTAACGACAGGGTTCACTGTGGTCAGTTTGTCATGCCCCCATCTCAGACTTTTGCGATGACTGGTCTAGTGGGCAGGATCTTACTTCCAGGACTCTGCTTTGCAGGCTGGTGCAGAGGACACCAGCAATGGAGGCAGAATCAGAATTGCGTAGTTGAGCTGTGACTGACTATGAAGAAACATCACCATACCAGCTGCTGTTCAGATGTGACATTCTGAATCTAAAAAAGTTTTCTTTCGACATGTTTCATGTACTAGTAATGACTTAAGAGTCATGAGGGACAGACAGTAATAGTAGATCACGATCTGAAGTGAGACAACAACAGCCAGAAGCTGGCCCAACAACCATGAAACTCCATACACAAAAACACAAGCACACACAGTCCAGTATACAAATACACAGAGGATTGTGTCCATTAGAGAAATCTTATAAGGCATCAGGGATATTGATTATTCCTAGCTGCTATGACTGGACATAACTAGTCATTCGGGCATTAGTTCAGACCGACAGCACCTTCCCTTTAGTACCAAATCTAAATTATAAATGTTATATATACACAGGTGACATGGCTATTCTATTTTTATTAATATATATATTTCATCTGTGCTTGTATCTGAACGTATTTTTTTGTGTCTGTCAGAATATTTTTTGTTGTATTTCTAAATGTACTTGTGGTGCTTGTGCACATCTGAGGATTTTGCACCGAGGCAACACCAAACATTTCTGGTATCTGGTTCTGGTATCTATTCTGGTACATCAGTTGCATGCTTGTAGTGTTAAATGTGATTAAATGGTGGTCAACAAATTTCTAGTCATTGGTTGCCCATTAGTATGTTACTTTCTGGAAGTACAATAACACTGGCATCCATTACAAGGCTCTTGGATAATTTCCATAATTTTGTGGGAACAGGAAACAGCACAAGAGGTACAACAGGAAGCTGACCTTCTGTGTTGTTTGTATCTGTGGTCTTTCTGTGGGGAACATTTATTTATCCACTGATGATATTTGTAACAAAAATACATATGTGATGCTAATAGCCTCATCCTTGAACTGCTGGTTTTAATTAAGGTATTTGTGGTTTTCATTGACGTTCAATTTATACCGACAAATGTTGTTGTAACATGTGCAGAAGGTCGCCATTGTGGCACTGCTGCAGCACTGGGACAGCATGCATTTGTTGTGGACAGAACCAAAAAAAGAATGAGGGAGGCCACTGATCCAATTCTGTTGTCCCATGGAGGTATGGTTTTAGGTTGTCTTTAATTGGGCCATTCAACTGTGTTTGGTACTGTTAATCTTTTTCATGCTGCACTATTATTGTGGTGAGTACTGAAAGTTTAACAGAGCCTGCTATTGACCTTTATTAAGGTCAGTAACCCTATCCCCTAAGTACTTATAGCATATAACCTATAGCTGTTCCCTTTATATGTAGGTATATTCACTTTCTTAAAAACTGCTAGTTGCTGGCATGGGATATTGTTTTGCACTGTGCAAGTAGCCAATTCTCTTAAGAGTTTTATAATTTTGTTTTTAGTAATGCACTACAACATCCCTCAAGGTTGTTGTCAACCTTCTGTACTTTTCTACAGTGGCCTCAAGCTCAGATGCTTCAGTTAAGCTCTATTGGGCGGATTGCAATGGTACATGTTCCCAGCCCAAGGCACCACCCTAACCATGCTGATTAGCAGCTGTCTTTTAAATTTTGGTTTGTACAGCATGTGAAATGAACAAGAGCCTACTTTTTGAGCTGAGGACTATGTTTATAACAGTACAACGTGCATTTATTAGCAAAAGGTGTGGTCGAAGGGTAACATTTCTTGGGAAGGACAATATGCTTTATTTTTGATTATGAATAACTTTCTGTTTAAAACTTTCTGTGCATTGTAATTAATGTGCGAGCTGCCGCAGTAAGTCATTAGTGATGAGGTGGCACTTTGACACAGTGCATAGTGCTACACCTAGACAGTGCTGTTGGACATGGGTTTGATCCTTGCTCGGTCTGCATGGAGTTTGTATATTTGTGTGGCTTTCTTCCACATGCTCTGATTTTCTCCCACAGTCTAAATGCATTTTTCAGGTGGACTGTTGGCTCTAAATTACTCATAGTCTATTTGTATATATGTCGGGGTAGTATTTTTTCTCTTGTATGGGTGAAAGATTATACAGGCTTTTCTCTAATGTATCTAGCAATTGTAAGTCACCTTTGATAAATCTCTCAGCTAAGTATCACACAGTAGTCATTGTGAGTTGCTTTGGAGAAAATGCCTGTTGAATGAATAATCTGATTTCCACAAAGCTGCATTAGCATGGTATACACAGCTGAATCCTTTAGTTACGAATGCTTTGCTTAGCTTTTCTTCAGTGAGATTGAGAAATCTTTGTTAAAGACACATCTGTTTCTTACCTTGTCTCCTTCTCCCTCATACAGGCATGGCTGCAGCGGTATGGCTACCTCCCACCTACTGACCCCAGAATGTCAGTCCTGCGTTCCGCTCAGACCATGCACTCCGCTATCGCTGCCATGCAGCGTTTGTATGGTCTCAACGTCACGGGAACCTTGGACAGGCACACCATCGAGTGAGTCCTGAGCGCATTGCTATGCAACCCCTGCAGTGATGGTGAATGGTGCCCCTCTAAAGTTAAGACATTTTTTTCTCTGTGCAGTCAGGTTCACAAGAAGTTCTGGCCCACAAGGTGTTTCTGATATCTGGCTTCCATCATGCTTCCACGTTGAATGCAGGGTGTTAAATACTGGAAAAAATATCAGCGAAAAACGTGATTTACCATTGTGTAAACACACGTGGAGACTGACCTGTCATTCGGGTCAAAAGTCCTGGTGGATCCATTTGGGCCCTTAGAAAGTTCTGAACAGTATTAGACTGGCTTATGAGAGGCTATCTGCCTACAACTACATGTCTTCCATTCAAACTCAGTACCCCTGGCTAAGCAGAGGATGTCTCTTTCAAAGGTAAAATAGTGACTTGTCAAGCAGGTAATTGAGCCAAAGGTAGGGCCCAGGCCTGAGGAAGCTTTGCAGCCTGTCAGTCAGATAATTTACCCAGTTGCTCAGCATGAACCAAAGTCAGATTAGTGTCCCATTAGTTTATTCAGCCAGTAGTGGGGCATAAAACAAGGTGAGATTAGTGACCTGTCAATCAATTTATTCATCCAATTGTATGGCATAAAATGGATTAAGTTTAGTGATCTGTCAATCAGGTCATTCACCAAATTGTAGGGGCTGAAGCAAAGGAAGTTCAGTCATGTGTCAATAAGTATATTGGTTCATCCAGTCATAGGGATGGGCTTTTTAAACAGTGATGGGAAGAATGTCTGTCAAACAATTCATTCACCCAATTCTAAACCGAAAAATGAAGGAAGATTACTGCTCTGTTAATTAGACCATTCACTAAATTGTAGGACATGAAAACTGGAGGAAGATTAGTCATGTGTCAATAAATATATTAGTTCACTCAATCAAAAGAACTGGTGACAATGAATGGCAGTGAGTAAAAGAATATGCTGATATTCAGCATACTACATAAGTCTAACAGTATAGTGATATATCAACTGTCTGTTCAATAGACATACATTAACAGTGTAGAGTGATTTCCCACCTTTCTTCGTCTGTTTTACTCCTATAATATTTTAATTGGTGTCTGTTTTTTTCCTTTGGCTTCTATGTAATGATGTAGTGATGACACACTGAGGTGAGGTTGTGTTTTTTGTGTCTTTTATTTTTTCATTCATTTTCCCTGGTCTAAACTCTGTGAAGAACTATGGTGATTTAGATCCAACCCTTCATTCCATGTTTTAATAAACATTTGGGAGGAGCAAAATCTGTAGCACCATTTGCAGTAGCTGTAAGTACAGGTTGCAAGTGAAAGTGTTTAAAGGAGAAGCAAAAATTCTAGCAGCACCTCTAAAATGTTAGAAATACTTGCAATAAGAATAGAGTCCGTCATTGCAGCAGTATTCACTGCAACAATGATAGAAGTAATTATCGGATTGTGAACAAAAATAATGGCTTTGAGTGTTGAGGGAGGTCTAGTTTAAGATGATGTTCAGATGTCATCCTCAGGTACTAGTGTGGCCAGTCTTCTAACTCCTGAGCACAAAGTTTCTTACTCCATTTCTGCAGCTGGATGAAGAAACCCCGCTGTGGGGTACCAGATCAGCTCGGAGGTGCGTCCAGGTTCAGTGTGCGAAGGCGGCGATACGCTCTAACAGGGCAGAAGTGGCAGCACAAACATATCACCTACAGGTGAGCCTCCTTTCTGTGGTCATTTTGACAATATCTGCCTGAGAAAACAAGCTTAAAATAAGCAAAAGAAACCCTGCTGTTTTTTTTCCTAAGCAGATTTGCATTGTTTAGCACCATCTCTGTTTTGTCAGTGTTATTTTGTTGGGTCAAATGAGGATATGGTGAAGGCAGGTAGACTGATTATGGAATACCTTAGTAATGAGGTTCCTCAGACATGATTAGGTCCCTTTCAAAACCTCATCTCTTCAGCAGTAGTTGCCATGTTTCCAGCAAACAGTTCTAAGTATGATAAGGCAGTCTTCTGGTCTGAGGAGGACACCTATTGAGTAGCAATGCAGCAGTAAGTAGGAATCACATCCTTCCTTTTTCGAATTGCAGAGAAGCTCTCCCAAAGCACACCCCTCCTGCAGGGCTGTTTCCTGCTGCTTTGCTTTGAAGTAGTAGTGTTCCTATTTATGGCATGGATTTGGTTGGATGAAACTGGTTCCTTTTTTTTACAACTTTTGTGCTAGGTGTAAGATGGCTTTTAATAGAACTAAAAGCCAAGTTCAAAGTCAAAATGGTCTGTCTAAACAGCCAAGGATTAAGCTTTTGGACCAAGGTCTAGGAGACCAGGTTTCAATGATGTCCAACCTAACAAATATCCATGATTAATCTATGTTTAATGTTTTAGGGCAGTACGGTGACACAGCAGCTAATGCAGGTGCTTTACAGCACCTGGACTGCATGATTGAGTGTGGGTTCAATCCCCGTTCAGTGTGTGTGGAGTTAATTTTTCCCTGATGTTTCAGTGGATTTCTTCCAACTGCTAGTTTCCTTCTATTGTTTAAAGATGTTCTTCAGGCAGATTGTTTGGACTAGCATCCCATTCAGGTTGACTAGTGTCACATGCCAAATGTACCTGCCTAACCCAGTGCTCTGTCCTTCTGAGATAGGCTCCTAACCAACAAAATCATGCCTAGGACAAGTGGTTATCAATAGTGAGTGAGCTAAATTTTACCCAATGCATGCTTGAACCTTGAAAAGGAATTAGACTAGCAGAACAGCAGAAAGAATCAAGGGAGTCACATCTATGGCCTCTTGTACATTATTGAGTACATGTAAAGTCAAACAGGGAAGGGATATTGCTAATATCTAAACAGATGAATTATGGAGGCACACGGATAACAAGAGAGTGATATGAAGAAAAAGAGTAGATTCTGGGATAATTGTAATATCCCTTTGACCTACCTTGTTTTGACATGCTTACAGAGACTGTTCTGATCTGCTCAGTATGTTATTTGAGATCCAATGAAGATGCTTTCCATGGTATTTGGATGAATGTATGGAGTTTTCACCAGCAGACATGAAACAAGTGACACGGTCACGAAACACAGTTTACAGTGCTTGGCTTTAATTTTTGAGCACTCTAAGGTAAATGCAAAAGTGGCTGAATGAATAAATGCAGCTCAGTAGAAGCTCTGCATCATCTTCCCTTGTTCTTTGCTTTTTAGCTCCTCCTTTTTTCCTCTTAGATACCAGGGAGGAGGTATCAGCCTTGTTTCCATGGGGGCAAGTCCACCACTGTCACTTGTTCAGGGGTAGATGGAGAGGGTGTGTGACCAGGTTATGATTGGTAGTGCCAGGGAGGTCTGGAGGGTGCATATCACACACACCATAACTTCTCTATGTCCAGCTGAATGCTTTTCCAGAGAAGCTTATCTTCTGCCCTGCCCATCCAATTGCTATCATACTGACGGCCTCCTATTCTATCCCTTCTCTCCCTGTCAAAACTTCCAACCTCAGATGCCAGTTTTTCACATCTTGTCATAAAATTCTGCTCACGTGCTTCTTAAAAGCTGATGTCGTCCATCACCCCGGAATGTGATAAACAGCTTCTATTGCTTTTTATTTGTTATTCCAGTGGACTGGTTCACAAAGACTCTGTCAGCAAACAGCCTGCCACAGATCACTCAAAGTGGCCCAACAAAACTGTAAACATTGATTTTGTCATATTCTGCCTTCAAAACAGTGCTGCTGTTTTACCTACACTTCACCAACTGGATAGCCAATTGCCCAGTGTTTAAAGCTGTTAGTTCAAATCCCAATTTAGGAACTGCTGACATAATCTATAACTAAGACATTTAGCTCAAATTTTTCAAATTAACATTTATTTGTATTAAACAAGTGTACTGCATTTCAGACATGTAGAAAAAGGCACATTAAATGAGGGTTTATGGAAACTACAATAAACACCAGTCAACCACTGCTAGGATGTGTAAGGAGAACCTCCTGGAGGACAATGCCGTACTCCAGTGTCAAAGTGCTTTCTAGATGATGAAGGAGACTTCAGCTTGATCTTGTGGCAGAGAGTGAAATAGCTCAAAGATCTGTAGCAAATGAATAGATAGAAATACTCAATTTTTTCACATTACTCAGCGTGAAGCTTAGATGAAGTCAGTGATGAGAGAGTAGCAGAACACTTTAATGTATACTGAATATTTTAGAGCATCCACTTGGTGTTTTCACCAAATGTCTGTAAAACTGCCCCTCATAATTATCCTGTGTGATACCACCAGAAAGATCAGATTAAGAGAGTGACAAATAGCAAAAAGAGGAGTGAAATTAGTTATTGATTCACAGGTGTATTTTTTCAAGTCAACCCAGCAAAATAGATCATGTGTATGTTCAGAGGTGTGGATGATCTCCGAATGGCAGTTTAGATGTGAAAAAACGAATACATATGATGAATGCTCGTAATAGTTAGCATATGTAATGAATCTCACAGCTTCTCCCCTTAGAGACTAGTGCTGTAATCCTTTGATTTGTCCTGCAGTGGTGTTAAAACGCTGGGAAAACTGACCGAGGGATATTCGAGTTTGCATATGAAGAGGACCTTGAAGTAGGAGTAGATTAAACGTCCTATTTGCAGAGGAGACAAAAATTATAAGTCAAACCCACTGTTGCCCTGCCTGATTAAAAAAAAAAAAAAGAAATGAAATGTGAAATGAAATAAGATGAAAATCTGAAAGAGCCTGAGAATTACCAGAGCCTGACTAGGGTACTGGCCTCTTGATAATCCTTAATTAGAAAATACAGTTCAGGAAATTGTTCAACTCTGTCAATGTCTGTGGCACTACATTTCAGGCAATGATCCAATCATACTTAATGCTAACATAATGAATACATCACTGCATATAATAGTTTGTAAAAATATGTCAGTCTGCATCAATACGTAAGTATTAGACTTAGTGTTGACGTCTACAAGGGCATGTTTGTGATACAATGTTTGTAACACATATTCTGTGTTTTCTTCTTGATTTGTTCCACTGTGTGATCAGATCAGGGCCATACTATAACTTACACCAGGTGCACCATATTGTTGCCTTGGTTTGGAGATATGTTATCTATTTGTTGGTTGTCATGGAATGTAATTATATACTACAGTCAATAGGTTATAAGACCAATCACTGGCTTACAACCACAGCAGTGCCACACTGTGGCTAGTCTTACAACTGTAATCCTAGGAGGGGGAAAGCAACCCGTAGCTCACAGCAGAATGGGAGTGTTAGGGTACCAATGTTAGTTCAGCTGCATGGGGGCACAGATGAGGTGGGCGAGCTTTACACTCAGTTGTAGTGGCATACTCTCCCCAGCCTTCCATTTAACCTGACACATTGGCTATTTTTTTGTCTCCCCAACCCCTGTACAGCATAAAAAACTTCACACCTAAGGTGGGTGCGGAGGAGACGCACAATGCTATCCGCCGGGCCTTCCGGGTGTGGCAGAGTGTCACACCTCTGCGTTTCGAAGCTGTGCCCTACAGCGCACTGGAGAATGGCAAGCGCGATGTGGACATCACCATCATATTCGCCTCTGGTTTCCATGGTGACAGCTCCCCCTTTGATGGCGAGGGGGGCTTCCTGGCACATGCCTACTTTCCGGGCCCTGGGATTGGGGGTGATACTCACTTTGACTCTGATGAGCCATGGACCCTGGGGAATCCTAACCATGATGGTAAGTGCATGTATTTAAGTGTTGCTGTCAGTGATACTGTAAATTAACACTGTAGTATTTGGATCCTTTCAGTGTCACACTCCTTCTTACGTATATAAACAAGATTCATTACTATGTTATTGTCCAGACAACTAGCAGACAGCAGTTTCTTCACAGTTTTCAAGTCTTCATCCAGGTATATATCTGTTCAGTTTTTTTTTTGAAGTGGCTAATATGGTCAAGGTTACAGCACTGGGCCATCTTCTGGGATGGGAAGCAGCTGCCTCTTGCATAGAAACATGGGTCCCTAACCACATAGCAGGCATGATCATCCCTAAAACAGCCGATATTTGTAAAAGTAAATATGAAAAATACTAAATTACAGTTGTTTTATCTATCCATTTATCCTTCTATAAATCATCAGTTACCACACATCCAATTCATTTTGGGTTATACGGATGCTGAACTTGCATCGCAAATCATAAGGCGGGGTACAACCTGGGTGTCTGAAAATGTTTTGGTTTAAGTGTAAGTTTGCTTCTTAAATTTAATGTTTCACTTACATATGCAGGGAATATTTGGACATCTTTGAAACAAGGTTGTCCACAGAAACAAGCACACAAAAAAACACAAAGATAAAGCTAAACATACACACAAAGACAAATACATATAAGGATAAACAAGCACAAACAGAAAATACACACTCTCACATACATGCATATACACACACTGGCACATCAAGTTTGCTCCAGAGTGTAGAGCATTGGGGTTGTGATTTTACTCTCTCGTGGCCATGACTCATCAGCCCATATATGGTCCATGAGCTCACTGCCTGATCTTTGAAACACATACCCTATTCCCCCCAAAGTGGCCCTGCCCCATGCTTGCCATCCTGGCAGCAGTTCCCAAATGTAACAAAACACATCAGAACTCAGCTCAGATTAAAGGAGGCCTTGAACACTGGGTCCAGAGAGAAATAAAGAAAGAAGGGAGCGAGGATGAAAGAGAAAGAGGAGGAGGAGGGAAGCAGACATGGGAAGCAGAAGTAAGCGCAGTTGTGGAAGAAGAGAAGGAAGACAAAATACAGTGAAGGAGGGAAACTGACAGTGGGAAGGAATGCATACTTAAAAGAACTTACTGGAAAGAAAAAGGAAGTACAAAGAAGGAAAATGATCCAGAGAAAGAAGGAGGTACAGTGAGAAAAGGAAGCAAGGGATGGGAGGCACAGCAGAGCTGGAGGGAAAGGAGCGACAGATTTGCTGAAAAGGTGAAAAAGTCTGAGTGGATGAAAAAGGGACACTTTGTAATCCTGCAGAAGCTGACTAGGTTTTTAGTCTGTCAATCAATACAGAGATAAATCATTTAAAGTGTTACTTGACAACATATTTACAGTGTTTAACACCGTATTTCAAATACTTTGGACCAAGCATATTGGAAGTGTTAAGAGTCAGCTAAGTCCTTGAAAAAATACACTGTCAATGGGGAAAAATATTGTTGGAAATACAATTTATTGTCCTGTATGTACGCATCAAGCTGAAAAAAAGTCACAATAATCATTGACACATTTGAGAGCCATTACAGTAGAAATATGAGTGAATGAGCTGAGTTACCTGCCATTGTCTTGGTCAAGTCAAAAACTGCACAGGTGTAAAGTATCGCTCCCTTTTGCCAGTTTGCTGTGTTATGTATCACCAAACTTTACCTTTAAACTTAACTACAGTTTAGTACATTTGTGTATGTGTGTGTGTGTGTGTGTGTGTGTGTGTGTGTGTGTGTTTCAGTGAGAAAGGACGTTACTGTGCGTGTAGACTGTGTGCTGTGTCCAGATAGTAACAGGTTACATGTCATCAAATTTTTGTCTGTGTTTTGGTGAGAAGGTGTGTCAGCATGTGTGTGACAGTATTACTGTCTTTACGTATACTCTATGTGTAACATGACTACATGCTGCGTGTGCTGTCAGTACTTCCAGTTTTCCAATGTTGTCAGAGACCATATTTAAAATTTTCAAAATAGTTGGTAGCCTTTTTGGTGTTTTGGTGTTTAATGAACATGACTATGCAAAAGCCTCATTTAGGGTAAGACTTATCTGTGCATCAAATTTCATGCCTGTGACGTAAATAAAAGCAGTGCATGAAGAACAAACAGACAAACATTAAGAGATTGAACTTCATTGATACAGAGATATAATGTGTCTAAAAGTGGAGACTGAAGAATGTACTGTGGAACAGGGGTCAAGGCCAAACCTGACTTTTGCAGTAATTTATGTATTGCAACACAAAAACAATTTGGCACAACTGCCCACCAAACTGCACTAAGGGTTACATTCATCTGATCAATGCAAAGTGGAGCCACTCAGCTGGCTCAATAGATTTCACGTGTTAGCTAAAGATTTTAGAAATGCATCTGAAGACCTATTAAAACATAACCCTGAGAACAAGGGTTTTTTATGGGAAGTGGGATTGCTTCAGAGATGTATATTTAACTGTTTGCACACAAATGAAAAGGTCCAATTAAAAATCCAGTCAAATTAGAGGGCTGCTTTTTTCTGTGCCACTGTAGAAATGTTCATGTAGAGTTCTTTCTCTAAACACGTACTTCTGTATTTTCTTATTAATTAATATATGTCCTTCGGTTTGTCTACAAGATAAGTACTCTACAGCTTGCTCCCTGCATACTTGCTTCTAGCTGTTCAACCCAACATTAAGTATTCACTTATATTTACAGTATTGTTTATTCATTTAATAGATGTGTTTCTCCAAACCAAGGTACAGTTCAGGGTATGAAAAATGTCAGCCATAACAGAGGAAGAGCTTCAGACACAGGTACAACATTATCAAGATACAGCTCTGTTTTTCTGATACCACAGTTTTTTCTGGCATGTATTATTCAAGTAGCTAGCTATATAAATGAAAGTCAGATAGGAACTATAAAAAAGATCATGACAAATGGTGTGATGTAAATTTATGAAATTAATTGGAGACGGGATAAGAAGTGGGTTAGAAAGTGGTCTGTTTTGAAATCATTCTTGAATGCTAGAAGGAATTCAGCAGTTCTGAGGTAGAGAGGGAGCTCATTCCATCACGTAAGAGCCAAATCCAAGAGCATACTGCCTTTTGAGTTTGTATCTCTGGTGACTGACATCAAGAAATGACCGGAAGTGGAGGAATGTCTTGTTTTTGCTGGGGTGACCAGTTTCAGTCTTGCTCAAGGATGCAACAGAAGAGCGGCTCTGAGTGCCTAACTGACACCCTGTCCCCTTTAGGCAATTTGAGTTGCTAATCTGACTGCCTTTCTACCCTCCATATCTGGCTGCGGTGCCACTTTACTGTACTCATTCAGCATCATTACACTTGTCCCTGACAGGCCCACCATCACGCAGCTAGTCCAGCGATTTCTGATCATTCTCTTCCCCAGCTGCCACACCAGCTGCAGCAAACACATAAACACACATGCACACAAACAGACCAATTAAGATCCTGACTTCAGTGATCATCCCTCTCAGATGGCTATGTGCCCATCTGTGGAGGCTGCCATTTGCTAAGCACTGGCTTGCTTTCAGTCTGTTCTGTTTTTGTTTCATTTAGCTGCTTTGCAGATGTGTACACATGAGTTTGTTTGCAATTTCTTTTGTGGTATTTTGCTGAGGTGCTTTGCAGATTCAAACCAATGGCTTCCTTAAACAGATGTGCCCCCGCCCAGCCCAAATGGTGTCCTGGCCCTGACATAGCCTGTCCCTTTGCAGACACGGTCTCTTATTTACTCATCCCACAGCTGTTTATCAAACAGAGTCTCCAAGTGGTGGAAAATAGGTTAGGCTGATAACATACAAAACACTCACTGACAGTGATGTAGAGGACGTGGAAATGAATAGGTCACATTCAACAGTACATTTCAACTAGGGTCTCAGAAAGGCCTCATGCCAAGCCAGTCTTCTCTCTATCACTCTCTCTTTTCACCCTCTGTCCTTGTACACTGCTTATCTGCTTTGTTGAAAACTCCCAGAGGAGCAGGAGGCCCAGTGAGGAAGCAGCAGCAGATACCGATGTGAGCGGGGGGGCTGTTGTCAGGGAACGAGCAAAGCTGGCTATGGTATGCAACTGATTTGTTTAGGATGAGACAGCAAAAGCCTGCCACCCCACCTTCACTGAGCCTATGCGTAGGTCCAGTACTACTATTGCCAGGTTGGCTGATGCATCTCTTAAATGTGCAGTAGAAACCAGGGAGAAATGCTCAGATTATTTGAAAATTGAGACAGTCAGAAATAACTGATTTAGGGTACGTCAGCTAGAGGAAACTTTGTAGAAAGTGTGTAGGACAGCAGGGAAAAAGTGTGAGGCTTATTTGAAAAATACAGTTATTAATGAATGGGTAATACATATAGAAGGGGAAAGATGTGTAGACCAGCTGAGACAGAATGTGAAGGATGGAAAGAACAGATGGGATAAATAACTTGATGGGGAGGTGGAACATCTGGAAGACAGTATAGGTATCCCTCAAAGTATGAATACTTGACATAGTTTTCACATATATGAGTGAAATGAATGCTCTTTACCGAGTTACAACCAAATATGAGGTTGATTTTTCACGTTAAAAAGTAACAAGATGAGCGCACACTGCCATGGTTATAACATCTCCAACTTTCAAGATTTGGTCTAACAAGTAGATCTCAAACATAATGCTTAAAAGTAGAAGGATGCCTGTACTCGGTTGAATACCTATTAGAGAGTACACAAAGAATGAGTAGAAAAGCTCAGAAAGAGCACTTAATAGTTGCATTGAATAACTAGAAGAGGAGGAATAGCTGAGACAGTACTTGTCACCATTACGGGGAATTAATGGAGTAGCAGCCTTGAAGATGTTCCCAGGTGATGTCAGTTTGCCATCTTTATGTTGTCATGACACCTACATTGATACCATTGTGTTCTGATTGACTGACTATTTGTTCATCAAGGTCGCACACCTACTGTTTTGCTTACAGTCCCATGATTATTAGCCTAACTTGTAAAGCTTTTTGCATTCTTCTGCAAAAGTGTTTTTAACATCAGTTACCAATTTCTTGACATTGTTTAGCTAGAAGGTCTTGCATGATTCATCAATTCTTTTGTTTTACTTCAGTCCACCTGGAATACAGATGGATGTCAAATCTGTGCTCCCGATTTTCCTTTACTGAAGATTTCATATCAAATGCATGTGTTGCTATTGTTCCAGATCTTGGTAGCAATGGAACTGAGCAGTTTGGGCAGTTGTCTAGACTCTGTAGTGCCTAGAGAAAAGCGTACTGGTGATAAGACAGGCCTTTGGCAGGGGAGTAGGGGGTTCTTAAACAAACTGGGTCATTAAAGCACAGGAAATTGAGGAAAAGCCCGGCGCCGGACATTTCACGCAACACATCGCAGCGCTCTGTGTTGCCACAGCGACAACTACTGAATCACAAACCAATGTGTAGATACTCGATTGCTGACGCAGGAGCATGCATTTCCATGATGAGATAGCCTCTCGTTGCCCCAGCAACACAACTAATGAGGTTGAAAATGTCACGGTCTGGATGGCCGCAGGGTAGCAGGGTAGTACATGTAACAGAATCTACAAGTGGCCACTGCTAATAAAAACAATCGTTTTTACTTTTTCAGTTTAAGTAAACTGATATTCACAAAGTCCCTTAGAAAGGGCTAACAGTATGTCTAGTGGAAAAATCTGAAGTGTCAGGTATAGTGTAGGGGTGTTGAGCAAATGTGTGACTTTATGATGACTATGTGGGTAGTGTGTGGTACCTTTCTGGAAAGGACTATAATGTCGAGAGATCTGGGGGATTGCCACTGTTTTAGCTATGTTTGGGTTTACTTAGCTGATTAGCCTAGCCTGATAGGCCTCATTACAAAGCAACTCCGAGACTCCGAGACCAGTTCTTCTCATGGTTCACCCCAATTGGCCTGCTTTACCCTGAGGTTATCCACAATGCAACTCCCAGGTGGGTTCCTATGTCCTGCTCCATGTCGAGCGAAGGTCAGGAGACTGCTAACAAGGGAGCTTTAGGTCTTGTCTGTGCTCACCCATCAATTCTGTTGAAGGAAACACTTTAGATTAAGGATCTGTGCATAAATGCATTTTAAAGCTATATCTTGTCATTAACTAACGTTTATAAGTTCCTGTATAAATGATTAATAGTCTTTTAGAAGTTATACATTATGGATCATTTCTCATTTATGAGAACAGCTTGAATCCTTTGCAGCTGGAACAGTTGTGAAATATGGTATATTAATAATAAATAGCTCAGATAGATTCCATCACTGATAAATAAACGTGACAGGAGTAAAATTGAAACTGAAAAAGACAAGTGAAGTTTTTTTGTGTTTCTTGAGCCTTTTGTTAAGTGCATTCTTGCTGAATGAACTGGTATATAAATATAGTCTGGCAGGGCTAGATCAGGAGGTCCTGTGCTATTATTGCTGTGTAATACTAATGAATGGGTGAGTAAAGCATGATGGGTACATGTTCCTTAACTAAGAAATGCCACGCAAAAGCTTCAACTTTCCAAGTGTCATCTGGACTAAGGATGGGTAGAGAGCACCTATCTTTATACTCTGCATATTAGATACCTTTGAAATGTAGCTTTATCCAGACAGCCAAAAACAGATGACTTTTAATCCATTCTGAACGGCTAAAGTACTGGATGCTTGAATGCTTACCTTTGGAAAGTGCCACGATCGCAACTTGAAAATTTTTTGTTTGACCATGAGTCGCTTTTGTGCTCAAAAGCAAAAGAATCTAGGTACCATTTTTCAGCATCCATGGGACATCTGCTACTAGGCTTATGCACCATTTGTCATCCTATGCTCAGAGGAGCTCGCTGCAGGTGCACAGGCATTAAATTTTCTAAATTAAAGAAGCCCAGGTTGTCTTTGATGGCTAATTTTAGCCTGTTCAGCAATGTGTGATGGACAGGATGTGTCCCAGTGATAACGGCATGCTGGAGAGCAAGGGCTATTTATTCAGCGCCAAAGCATGATCACTATCAGCACAGTCTCAGCACGTGAGAGACCAGGTAAAGGGAGATTAGAGTCACCCAGAGCAGCCATCTGTAGAGCCAGGCAGCAGTCTTGTGATATTGATGTTTGGTGGCTGTAAAGGATTTGTCAAGAAAGGGCAGTGGGAAGGAGTTTATGAATCTTAAATTTGGTACAATAACAGTGCATTTACAGTTAGTTCTGGGTCAGTATGTATCACTAAGTAATGGGAAATTCATTACCCAACAAATGGAAGGCAACAGTTGTTACGTCAGAGCCACTGGAAGCCTGAGCACGACGCCTCTGTATCTCATCTTCCCACATACTTCAGCAATGCACCTCTTCTTGCCCATCCTTTTGCTTCGGTGATGGGGTGGCGATCTATGTTAGTGTGTCAACAGGATCTCGGAGCAACACCTCATTCAGTGGAACAAATTCTACTCACGATGTCCACCCACTCCCCTGGCTACTCAGGGAGAGGTGTCACTTGCAGGCCAATTCCCGAGTAACTCTCTATGTTACAGATTCTAACCTTTTGTATGATGATATTGAGGTCACTGAGCTAAGTTCATCTCTGCTGCTTTGGAGGAGGGCTGTTGAACTGACCTTTCACCCTCTGAGATTTCACTTTATATTTCTACTTTTTGAGAGCACATATGTTGTATAATATGATCTGGCAGAAGTAAACTTCTGCCCAGAGAGATTATCTTGCTTCTGTCTTGACTTCAAAGTGGCCTGTCATGTGATGAAGTCCCTGAGGAGGCCACTTCAAAGACAGGAAATAGGTGATAGGGCAAACTTCGAAAAGACATGCAGATGTCCTGCTGTGAAAGTGTGTGGAGAAGTACAGTTGTATAGCTTTTAAGACCTCTAAGTGGGTGTAGATGAAGGCCTCTGCCATTTCTGTTAGTATCATATTTGTTGAGGTTGGGAAACCTGAGGTCAGCTGCACTACTGCTAGATTCACCCCTGCTTTATTCACTCCCTGGATGTACTTCATCACTCTTGGTTTTCATGAACTGTAAGAAGAAGTCTTGAAGTGTCTGACTTTCCTTGAAGTTAAGAATCATTTATTTATTACAATTTTTTTAAGCTTTTAGTGTTAGCTTTAAATAAGGACACCATAATATGGCCTTTGTTACAATGGGTCACATAGTCTATATGTGTGCTTTCTGAAGCCTGGTAAGATGTATGGTGCCGAAGTGGCTGGTGCCTGGTATAATGTAAACACTGACCCTCAGGAATCCAGTTGTTTGTCTGAGGATGCCAGTCACATAGAGAACTTGTGGGTTGCTAGAGAAGAGGGATTTCACCTATGACAACGATTTCTGCAGGAGAGTTCTTAGAGGAACAATGGACACATTTAGAGGCACAGAAAGAGAGAGGAAAGAGCAAACTGTGATTATTTTCAGAGGCTTGGTTAATATGGCAAAAATTCTTGAGAAAGGGAAAACATGGGCCAGGGTTAGTGGAACTGGGAGGTGCGCATGTGGAACAAGGTACTGACTTATTTCCTTCATCTTGTTCTTTAAATCTTATTGTCTTTCTTATCTTTAAACTTGATAAACAGTCAAACAGTAACTGAATGTAGTGTATAAATGTGAGCACAGTTGAAACTGTATTGTAGACACATAAAATAACAAATCAAAAACACTAAAATAATACAGTTATATATCTCTGGAGTGTGCAGTTCAGTTCAAGTAAAGTGTTTGCAGCAGGTCTGGACCAAGACTGAGACCTTGAAAATAACACTGTGGTTTTCTATCGCTCATTTTCAAATGTCAATTTTTGGAGCAGTAGGTACCGTAACAGTTAGTGCTGTGTTCTTGCCGCTAAAAGGATCCAAGTTTGAATCCTCTTCTGCCATAACCTTGATCAAGGCACTTAATCTGAATTACTATAGTAAAAATGACCTTGCTGTATAAATGGGTGAATTGTTTTAAGGAGCTTACTGTAAAAAAGTTCTAAGTTGCTATGGACAAAAGTATTGGCAAAGCAACAGCTAATAATAAATGCAACCACAAAATAATCTATAAAAGGAGCACAAAGCACTTTTAAATGAAAAAGATAAAATCTTGGACAAAAATGCACAAAAAGTTACCCTGTATTGTAGTAACAATACAGAGACTAGTGTTGTGTGTTCTCTCTTGACTAAGCCTCAGGGAGACTTGATTTCATTGCAGAAACCACCCGGATGGTAATTTCATTAATTACCCACAAGCATGACAAGATCTGCCTTCAGGGAGAGTTGTGGGTGGTTTCAGGAGGCTAAGGTGCCCGCATGTGCTGCCATGGGGAAGATGGCAGCTGGAAGAGGGAGATGGTAGATTTACTCAGACTATAAACACTCTACTGCAGCGGTCAAGTGCTTTTGACCCTCGTACCTCACATTGCTTTGCAGTCAGGAAGAACTGTCCCTGCTGGAAGCAGGGGGATACATTCAGGAGGCCTTCCCTTTATCTCTTCTGGCTAACTAGAGAGCGAGTAATCCTCAATCTGCGATGTCACACTGCTTCCATCATGAAGCGACAAGTGAGCACTTTTGTATATGAAATCCTCACATAACAGCCTTTCAGATCTTTCAACCCAGGTCTGCATCCATGCCATTAATCAGTAGGAAGTTCAATTTGTAATGTCACTGGCAAGGGGGGGAGCCACGTGTGGGTTACATAACACACATGCACACCCCCTCTTCTGAACTCTTCTTGCCAGGTGTTCATGCTTTTCATAGCAATGCATTTGTGTTATTATTTTATTGTATTTAGAAAATCTATCTCATTTAGTTCCCATGCTTCTGTGGCACATGCTGTCAGTCAAGCTTCACACCAGGTTTTTAAACAGCTTTGCTTTTCAGTACAGGGTCTCTCCATTCATAAAATATGAGACACATCCATTGGGCTATGAGGATGTTGTTTGATATGAGAAACAAATAAACCCTTTGGGTCCAGACACCACTCATTCAAAGGATTTTAGGATTAACAGTTTGGTCAGGTCTAACCTCACCATGAATGTGACCAGTTTAGGCACAAGAGACCTTGTGGACCCCAGTTACCCCCCCCCCCCATTTCTCATTTCTTAAAGACAGTTTTCAGGCATTGCAGGTCATGGCTTATCACCAGATTTGCACTTGATTGCTGTTTGCTGCCACCGGACTATTTTTTGGATCAAAAGCACCAAACCAAAGTAAAATCCAAGAATTTTGCTTACTTGTATAATTAGAAGCAGTCAGGGTCATCTTCTCCAAATGACAGGCCAACATTAGCATGTCCTTAGTCCCAGCCCTTTGAAGTATGCTGTTCCTTACCTCTCTGTATGAATCTAGGCCTCAGAGGGAACATGTACATAAACAGAGACACACATGGAAGAGAATTGCCACTGTTCATCCACAGACACACGTATTATGGTATAAAATATTTTCTCAGCCTTATAGTGTATGTACAGGGTTTGGATGACCGATCTTGACTAATTTTATGTGAAATCATTTGGTCTCATCAAGTGTCACTGTATTTCCAGGAAATGACCTCTTCCTGGTAGCAGTACATGAGTTGGGCCATGCGCTGGGCTTGGAGCACTCCAACGACCCCACCGCCATCATGGCACCCTTCTACCAGTATATGGACACAGAGAACTTCAAGCTGCCATATGATGACCTGCAGGGCATCCAGAAGATATATGGTAAGATATACTATCTCTTCACCAACTCATTTCTCCAGTGCTGTTAGCCACATCAGTCACATCAGGCTGATGGAGACTTTAGTTTGTTTTGGTATATCTCTCCTGCTTTCTCTCTCACATTATGTAAGAGGGAAGATCTCTCTCCCTTCCTCCTAATCCAGACACTATTTTAGGAGGAGTCGGTAGCAGAAATCCCTCTTTCATGGACCATAAGCTTTTTGCCAGATGAGGAAAGAGAAAGCAGAGGGTGGGTAGCAACCATTCAGCAAAGTGTAATCTTAATATCATGCCTCTGGGGTTCACCTGATAGAGGGAATATTTGAATTCATTTGCCCTTTAAGTCACCAATTTATTTAGTCATTTGGCTTTCTTTTTTGATGCTCTTTCCCTCACTCCCCTCTTATTTAATCATATTCCATAGCAGAACATTCAGTATTATTGTTTTCAACATTTGTTTCGTTTTGAAATTATTGTTAAAACGTACCTTATCCTGTGTACTGCATCAAGCTACGACTCTTGTGCTGCTTGTTGAGTTGTACACATTTGAGGGGGCTGCAATATAATAATGACTCATGTGATGGCTCGCATAATAACTGGGATGAATGATGTAACTGATATAATAATAATAATAATAATAATAAGAAGAAGAAGAAGAAGAAGAAGAAGAAGAATATGAATAATAATAGTAATAGTTGGCTGAACATTTAAATGCATGCTGTTACCAAATTACCAATCCCATTGAGTACTACATTTGCAAGGTAATTACTACTTTCTTTTTAGGAGGTGTATTTGCTGAGTATGTGGGTGCGCACGTGTGTATTTTTGTTTCTGTATGTTTGTAGGCATGTATGAGATTTTGTGTTGTACATGCGTAGCTGTGTTTGGGAGTGTCTTTGTATGTGTGTGTGTTGTATTTGTCATTTTGTGTGTTTATGTAAGTGTTTGTGTATATGAGAGTTATGTGTGTATTTTTTCAGAGTTTTATACTGATTTGCTTGCAGATCTCAGTGGGAGAACCTGATGCCTTCAAATTGAAGCCTAGCCATCTGGTTGCCTTCAAGTGCCTGACACTAATTTAAGGGTGGAGGGTGGTAGAGGTGGGGGTGGAGGGGGGGTTCTGTGGCGCTCGTCCTATCAGCTCATAGACAGGTGCTGTTTACTGAGTGGAGCTGGGTGGGAAGAAGCAACTCCAGCTTTTCACTGACTTGATACAGAACTGTTGTTTAAGTTGTGCATGTAGGATGATTATTTTATTGATGACCAGCCCAGTTGTGTGTTTTGTGACCCCCAAGATGGTCCAAGGCCTCCACTGGAGAATCTAGCAGAGATAGTCCTAAAAGATAACACAGGGATGGATCAGCTTATATCTGAGATCTAAATCCTGATATGAGAAAGAAGTATGGCTTTGAAAAACTTTGCATATGTATGATGTAAGTGAGTGTGGATGCAATTTCATTTTTAATAGGAGCAGTTTAATATCTTAGGGAAGATTTAATGAGGAACTTCAAGACAGGATTCGCTTTTCTGAGCAGGCAATGAGCTAGCAATGAATTTCTGACCAGAAAAGTTTGAAGTAGGAAACGTCAGTCAGCCTTGCTGATCTGAGGGGGCATAATGGACCCCTGTCATCTGTCACACTGTGGCATTTGCAGTTGCACAGATGAAGCGATAAAACATCCTTATTTCTTTCTCCAGGTCCGCCGGACAAAATCCCACAGCCCACCAGGCCACTGCCAACAGCACCACCCCCACGAAGCCATGCCCCCTCAGACCCTCGCAAGCATGACAGGCAGACACGACCCCCAAGGCTCCCAAATGGGGACAAGCCCCCCTATCCAAGTGGCAAGCCTGATATCTGTGAGGGAGGCTTCAACACACTCGCTATCTTGCGCAGGGAGATGTTTGTGTTTAAGGTAAGAAGAGCTGCATGGGGATCTGGGTGGGGAACATTAAGGAGGAAATCAATAGGCACATTGTTTTTGTGGTTACAAAAGCAGACTGACTAAGAAGAATGTCTGTCTGCTTGGTTTGTTGTAATAATGATTCAAAATGACCTGATCACGGTCTTCAATTTCTTTCTCGGTAATACTTTCTTTTTGATTCACCCTGTTGTCTTTAGCTGTACTAATTAAAGCACACACTTAAGTGTTATGTGTTTATTATATGTTATTGTAAGTGCTGGTGTGTGTGGTAGTCAAGGTTCAAGGGTTTATGCCCTTATGAACAGAATCCCTATCTGTCTTTCAAAATTGGTTTGGTAAATAAGTACTTCAAAACTATCAAAAGGCCGGCTCAACTCAATAGGTTTGGCTGCTGGGATCCCACACAACATTTTAGTAAGAAAAGAAGATGGGTGAGCAGACAGACTTAGGGAAACTGTGATAAATATGTGCCATCAAGACGTATTATTATATCAATGTGTTTGGACCTAGAATTGTGGAAAATGATGAAATACTAGCAGCGGCACATTATCAGAATTGTACAGGAAAGTATGACAGGGACAATAATTGAAAACTGACATCATAAAAGTGTTGATAAGAGGTTGACACAGCAGAAGTTTTATTGACAGAAAACTGAACTAAGAGATTGAGTACAGGAAGCAGGTTACAGTGACAGAGGTACCAAAAAAGCTGGTTACAACAGCAGGTTGCAAGTAGGGTTACAAAAAATATAAACAACAACAATATGTGGACATGTACAGTACATATTGCTGACAACATACTGATATTGTTGTGACTACTGTAACAGTAGTGCCTTAATTTACAAATGTAATGCATTCCTGTAAAATCTGTGCATAAACCAAAAAAATTTAAATAGAAAACATTAATCTTTTTCATTTTAATTTTACCCATAATTATGTTTAACAGTTACAGGAAGCGAGACTGTACACTGTATATGGCATGTCTGAGCACTACGACACACCTGCGCTTTAAGTTCTCAAACACATCAGAGCCAAAATCTCTCCTGTAACTTTGGTAACTCCAAATAAGTTAAATAACATCTACAAACATATACAGTAATGCAGGACAGGAGAGGCACAACTCTGTAATATCTCCAGTGAATGACTGCACTTCCCCTAACCGTTATGGTGGTGATGCAGAGTGTATTGAGGTGACTTTTACTCAAGTTACTAAGTAGTAAAAGTTAAATAAAACTTTTGTTGCATGTGATGACCTCCCTGCATTTGTGTGCATTCGGGGCACAGCTAAGGGTCTGTATTTTTACCGCACTTTGTGGGGCTTGAATAAAGGGCATGCTTGAACACAAAGTGGGTAGAACCAGTGTGTGGTCTGAACGAGAAATTTGAGTCAGGTGTTTGTCATTGCAGATAAATGTTTGGCAATTCAAAAGGTGACATCGAATGAGACTGTTTATTACAGCGAGCATTTGTAGATTGAGTGTTTGTAAATTGAGGGATGACTGCATACCCTGATTCCCTTTGCAACAGATGTGTGTTTCTTTCACCCCTTTTTCTCAAAAACTTTAACAACTCCACACATTAAAATGGAGTGGTGACACTACGTCCCACCTGATTAAAATGTTTGGCCACTGGGGATTTTTCATTACAGGAAATAAGACTATGACACTTAAAGCTGCCACCTGGGACTGGAAAGAGAAATATCTTTTTTAGAAGTACCACCCAAACCAAGTAGTCTCTAAGATTTGTTGCTCTCCTACATGCAGAGCTGGGCTGGATTTGTAAGGTGGCAATAATGTAAGTAAGATTACTACTACTATTCTGGATTTGCCAATGACAATTTTACTGCCTCTTTAACCGATTTGTACACAGGTCTCTATGTGCCCACAAGAGTGATGGGAATAAGTTAGGTTAGTTTGGTTGTAGGTTGAAGCAGACAGGGTCTGTTGGTGCTGCGGGCTTTGTCCAAGCACTGGAAAAGATGGTAGTTATTTTGTGCCTCACTTTTTAAAGAGCTGAAAGAGCTCCCTAGTCTGGAGTTCAAAGCTGGAATCAGCATTACATAAGTTTGCCAGGCACAAATGTGACTATGTAGCTTCATTTTAGGACCAGTTGATGGAAACTGCTAAAGTGCAAAAAGGTGTTTCTATCAGTTCTTTTACGATGGACCTCTGTGTGTGATCTGTTACCTTCTTTCTTAAATAATACATCCAAAAATGTAATACTAGGACGCTGTGAAGAAGGTTGCTACCAATCTGCTATTCAGATGCTTTCTGAATTGGAATAATTGGTGAATAAGTATACATATGACTGGGCAACATTAAACCCATTGTGTCAAGTTAAGTTAAAATAATTTGCTTAGGAAATGAATAAATGGGATATGAATAATAACATGACTATCCCCTTGACATACCCACTTTGCCAGTTATCCGTCAGCCACAGAGAAGCTGCTCAAACACTTTTCCAGCATCAGTTATCATATTTTAACTGCTCATCTGCAGCCCCAGCTACGTGTTATGTGAGCTAGTGACACGAACGGGTAGCATTGATCACTAGTCAGCAAGCCTCCACAGACATCCTTCAGGGCCTGGGAGGTGCTTGCTTGCCACGAGACACTAATGCAGTACCCCTGCAGGATTTTAAAGCAGGCAAGGCTAAGGGTACATAAATGTAGCCTGTGTTCCACAAGAAGATATAAAGACTGGCTGTGCTTCTGTGTATTTTTCTTAAGTTATAAATAGTTGGTATTCATTGGATAAATGCAGCTCATGAGGGAGAAATGGCACAGGGCCTTTTTTCAATATCAGAGAATGTTCAATGGTTCACATTCGTTTTCTATAGTTTTTTTGCTCTGAAATGGTATTTCTGACTCCTGTCTAGCATGATATGCCAAATCTGATAGTCATTCAACTTTTTAGTCTTAGAGCCAGTTGGCACAGCTCAAGAAAAAACTTCTTATAGCGATAGGGGTTTCCTCTTCTATCTGTGCAATCCCATTCTATATGTAACAGAAAGAGAGAGAGTGGTGTAACTGGATATCTCCAGATCATCTCCATGCAAACTTTCACCTCAACAACTCTTTGTTTCCAACAACCCATGATTTTTGGTTCTTTCTGGCTTCATCCTTCAGGACATCATAAGGTTTTAAAGTTGGGGGGGGGGCAAGAAACAAAAAGGTTATATTTGTTTTCCATGGCAACTGAGTTTCCATAGCTTCTACATCAAAAAACTGGCCCATTGTTCAACTTGTACTTTATACAATGTCATCTTTTCTGTCTGTTTCAAATTTCCACCAGAAAATTTAGTTTGCTTTCTACCTACTCAAGTCCCTCAGCAATAAGGCCCACTCCCACAGCTTCTTCACCCCATTGTGACTAAGTTTTCTCAGTTGCCCAACATGCATTCAAAGAAGAAAAGTCAGTTTTGGACATTTTGACTGTCATGGTCAACCTCAAAAAAATTGCAAAAGATACTGTAGTCTGTAGGTTGTATAACAGTCTGTGTGCACAAAGTTGAACACATATTCTTTCAACGTTGATGTATTCACACTTACATACTGTTTCACCCGGTGCCTTGTTAATTATGATAGAACGCATCTACACTGTCTTTAAATTTTAACCTCAAGAGTCCAGTGCTATTTTCACTTACATTTAGCATTATTTAGCAGGTGTTTTCAATATGGCTTACAGGAACTTTGGATGCGTGTGCTTTGTGTGCGGATGTGTGCGATCTAGAAAGAGTATTCAAGGGTGTGAATGATTTCCACATGCTTCTTGCCAGCCACTATGTTTGAACTCAGCCAATGTGCAGTAATTCTTGCATTATTGTCTTTCATCTACTTTGGAAATATTCCTATTTCCACTCGACTCGAGTTGTATTTTCGTGTGAGTGTTTGGTGGAAAGAAGTTTAGGAAAAAACAGGTAGTGTCTACAGGGATGACAAGTTCAAATAAAATCAGTAAAAGTGGAGATTCTAAGCAGTACAAAGGCACAAGAGTTACTTTTTTGCTCAATATGTTGTATGTTTTGTTACACATACTGTACAGACATTTTTCTATTTCGATAGGATTTTTTAAACTACATCTGCTACCGTTAAAATGAATTTGAACCACATGAAAGTTAACTGGATTAAAGCTCAGAGCCTAATTTTAAAAAAAAAATCTTTTTATTGAGATCAAGCTAAAACAATGAGTAAGAATGACGAAATGTTCTGCAACTTTATTAAAAGATCATGAATGTTAAAATACATAATCCAGAAGATGCAGAGACATGTAGCTGATGCTGAAATGTACTGCATTTGTTTGAATACATACATATCTGTCATCTGTCAGCATTTTCACATTTATGTAATATCATTTATATACGTATAATATCATTTATATACTGTTTGTGTACATCATTTTTAAATTTAAGTTTGAGTTGGAAATAAGCCATATCTTGCTAGCGCTTCTGCAAAAATTCCCAGAAATGTAGGACACTTGTGTGGTGTTCTGTTTACTCTTCTGTCCAGTTTGTTGCAGACATGTATTATCCACGTGTCATCCAAATTTTCACTATATTGCTGCATATATTACTGAGACAAAGTGGGTTAAGCACAGACAAGTTTGCTTAAGTACTTAGTCTTGGGACAAATGGTATCCAGTTATGTGGAGTATCCACTTAACCGTAGTTGTGTTTTACATTTTGGAAATTTCTGACTAAAACAAAGAGCAATAGACAGATATACAGCCATGTGAAGGAGCTATTTATCTGTGGTAACTGTTGAAACTTTTCTTTATTATTTCAATGCACGCTTAAGGCATTGTCTTTTTTCTCCTTTACTGAAAGATATTAAAGTACTCCCCCACAACAAACACATTTAAAACACGTACAATACATTAAACGGGACAATATACATCAAATCTCAGACTTTGTTCTTGCACCTTTCAGCATCAATTCCACAATTCACTTGCATTTATACAATAACATCATGCACATTCCTTTCCTCCTGAAAAAAAATAGATTTTCTTCATGTAAAACCTCAGTTCCCACAGTTCCACTTATATGTATAAAATATCATACACAAGAAAAGGACACCACAAGACTCCCAATAAACCATTAGACATACACACTTATTCTCTACCAATCAACAACCCATAACCAAAAAAAAAAACTCATCGTGCATACCATCAGTCAACAGTCATCGCCATCCCAATCAAATTTACAAGCCACATGTAACGAATGCACCACTTTCTTCTATAACTCACCAAACAACCAACAGGAAAACAAAATCACCAGTTTCATCACATACAACCTCAATCTACAAATACTCCTCACATCCAACATTCATCATTCGTTAACACCCACAGAAACTCAAGAGCCATAGGGCAACAAACTAACATCACCACCACTCAAATCTAATCAAAAAACCTACATCACATCAACATCCAAACAACTCCAAAATCACAGCAACACCAAACATCTGCAAACACAGTAAGTCATAAAACAAAATACCGATCCTGAAATCCCTCTTCTTCACTTAAACAGTACATCACAAATAAATAACACACTAAACAAATCAGTAAAATGCAAATAAAGCACCTCATTATACCACATTAAAACCAATTAAAATATCAACTCAGTTAATGCATTTCATTTAAACTAAATCCTGTTCTCCCCTGCCTCCTGGTCTGATGAATCCTCATCCCCTTCTAAGGAGGTCCCATCCAGAGAGGGTGATGATTGTTCCTGAGTTACCCCATCACTAACGTTTGATGCATCTGGAGCGATGGGGGCTTCTCTGCTCACCTTGGCAGATCTGTCACTGCCCTTCCTGTACCTTTCCCTCCTAATAGTCACCATCAATGACTTTACTTTGGAAATGGCAAATTCCTCTTGGTCAAAGTCATGGCCAACTGGTGCAGTATTAATTCCTCTGATCCCTGCTTTGCTCCAGCATGCTTCTTGCTGTGTCTTTCTCCTTCTCCTCTGCTGAGACCACCCCTCCAAAACCTAGGGGGTCCAACACTATAGACAGCTACATGAGAGATTACTGTTTTTCCCCTTATTAATCCTTTATTAAACCTAAATTAAACATAATCATCAACAAATGGACATCTTCAAAAACACATTAATGCTCAGAAAGATCAAAAAATTCCCCTATCAATAAAGAATCCCATTTACAAAGGTCTCAACAACAACAAGCTCATGCTCACAGTCCATAAATCACCTTAAAAATTAAAGCAAAATAAGTAAATACATTGAACATGTCACATGAAAAGCATACATTTCAGATCCAGACATTGCATTTTGCACAAAAAACATGTTTCACCAATAATGTTTAATAGTCGCAGTCTATAGAGCCCATAAAATACATGCATTACTAATACCAATACATACTAATGCAAAGCAAACAAATTAGACATCCTAGACACATCACTCTCACAACTAATATCAAGGGCATCTTATACAATGGACATGCCATTAAAATATTCCAAGCAATCTCCCAGTCACAAAAAATCAGCTCACATTCCACATTATCCATAATTTACAACACACAAACTAATTAACCATGAAATAAGTTTCACGTTAGCAAACAATAACTTCATACTATACTCCAATACGTCAAATACATCCAAAACAACTTTATCACACAACTAATACAAAAATATCTATCACACATTTTCTGAAAATACTCCAATTTACATTTAAATACACCATATTATCAAACAGCCCAATGATTCTATGCACAATACCCCAATTAGCATCAATTCCTTTAAAATTAAATTAAACCTTTGAATTCAAAGTAAAGCATATAACAATTCACAGTGTCAACATAATTAAGTTCCATCTTGCCTAGTTTCTCGGTTGGACTCCTCAGTACTATCTGACTAGCTCTCAACCAGCAGGGGAAGTGGAGATGATTTCACAACAATCTCACCTGCAACCTTTTGGTGCTGTCCATGATAAATGGATAATCTGGGTCTGTCACTGATGGTAAAATATGGTCGTGGATGCCATTCAGCCTAATAAAAAAACCTACATCACATCAAGATCCAAACAACTCAAAAGTCACACCATCTAGCCTTACAGGATCCAAACTCTTAGCTTCCAGTCCAAAAACCCAGTTTGTCCCTTAGCATCGTAAAAGTTCTCTTCAAATCAACAAATTGCTTTAAAAATTTCCAAAACCATCAGTTAGTACTAAGGGATCCTGTACATAACTATTAATAACTAGAATTTCCTGTCCGTTGTCCTTTTATCTTATAAGGTAGAAGTTCTTAATGCTTAGCTAAATTCTTGCGCTTCTTCAGAACATTCCAGGAGGTCACTTCATCTGCTTAGGTCAGGCTGAAGTATCTGGCTGGTTCATTCCATTGAAGGCAGTGCGGTTTGTTCACTGTGAGTTCCAGCCATCTGAAGGATTTCTGTGGTGAAAGGGACCCGTTCGGGGAAGCTGCCAACATGCTCCAGACTCTTTCATCAGAAGCAAATGGTCCTGACAGTGCTACTTGTCATCAAATCCATTGCTTTCTTCACAAAGGTCTGGTCCAATGCTCCCACTGTTCCCATCTTTTCTGACTAAAACTGGGCTTCATTGGATTTACTAGAAATAAAACTTCACCCTGTACAGGGAGCAGTCATGCCACCCAAAACAAACACATTAGGAGCCACAGGTGACACCAAATATCCAAATAAAACAAATCCCTGATAAAAACCAATACTGTGCATTGATCTTACTCCAAAGGCTGAAAAAACTTACTAAGTTGGCCAGCAATACTATATAATCCTACCTGAATTCTTGAAACACCCCTAGGGTCACTCCTCACCCTGTAATCCCAATTTGGTGGGTGACACTCCACCAACTTTCCCAGCATTCCCTTTAGCAATATCATGCATAAGCATCCAGAATATTGAATTACAACATGAACATGCAAGTAGCCGAACTAAATACAAACACAAACACAGGCAACTGTTGACAGGACTGCGCAGCACCACAGCATTATTATTTTTATATGCAGTATTGTACTGTATTTGTTCAGTCACCTCATTTTGAAGTTTGTATAAATGTTTGCAGGAGGTCCAACTGCTGATCCTCATAAAATAGTGCAGGACATTCACTGCCTGTAGCGTGGTTGCCAGCAAAGGGTAGGGATAGTTCAAGTCCCATCTGTCAGTGCTAGGTAATAACTTGGGCTGTCAATGACATCCAGCAGCCTCTCTGTCTGTCCATATTCTGGCAGCATACAAGCTCCGCCTGCCGACTAAAAAGTGAAAATCATGTCTGCGCGCCAGTTTGACCGATTTGCGATTTGCCAAAGGGAAGAATAATACGTATTCACTTAACCAATGTCATTAAACATTCAAATATGTGCTATGGAATTGGAAAATTTTATTCACTAAAGCAGATTATCCACTTATCAAGTGTCCACTTACCCCTTCTTTAAAACAGTTTATCCCTTTAAAATGAATGGGACCAAAATGGGACCATGGAGAAAATATCAACTTAAGTCAATTATCTATTTGTACAATATCCATTTAAGTGGACTCCACTGTACTGCATATTGCAACATCCTAGCGTTAAGCCCATTTACTTTGTTAGGTCCATCAATAGATGAATGCTGCCAAAGCTTCTGACAAAGGTGTACAAGACAGCTTAGGCAGAATCAAAAATTTTCATTAAGCCCCATTAATATTTAATGGACATTGCCTAGTGCAACTAAAACCGTTTACATTCTGCATTTTAGGGTGCAACATCAGGACCTGTCCTAGGACTGGAGCGAGCAGTTTATCCAATGCATGAATTGGCCTGCATTTTGTTTTGAGGACAATGATGGGGTTCCATAACCTCCAGCTCAGTCCTACACCCAGTACAGATGGAAAATTTTGGGCAATAAGGTTTCCTAGTTTTGCTCCTTGCCAGGGGACTCTATCCTGGTCTAGCTTCCTGTGAGAGCCCAATTTGAAGCACCGCAGAGAAAAAATTCATTCCTGTATGTGAGGAACGATTCAGTGTTATGATCAGATTTTTTTTTAATAGTACATTTTTTTTTCATTTGTCAGCAAATGAAAAAATCATGGTCTGTGCACAGGAGTAGTAGTTTCATTCTCAGACCAAAACAAGCCGCTTAGGTTTTTGTTTCCTGCACCATGTGACTCTGATATTGTACAAAATTTGATTTGTTCATATTATTTGGTTGTCTGATGGTTTTATTCGGTTTGCTTAGCAGCTTGCGCCACAAGAGCATGGAAGCAAAATGAGCAGTACAAAGGGGGAGAAATACAGTTGTCAATTAGTTCTCATTTACAGGAGTAAATGGACATTTTTTCTGGGAAAAATGAATTAGATGCTACCAACGCATACAGAAGGCTGATGTTCCTGGATGTGCTTTCCTCTGGACACCCTGGGTTTGTGAGATAATGCTCTTAAACTGTTTCTGACTCCTGGGTTATCACCATGGGCAGATTTGACCTATTTCACCGAGGAGTGCGGTCCTTTAGACAGGTGCTTCCTCAGTGGAGAGCACATAAAGCTGCTGATCACTAAACCTTGTTGGCCTTTGCTGAAAAGGACAACCAGCTAAACAAATGTCTGATGATGAACTGCAGTGAGTAATATGTGCAATGCAAGTTAGGAGTGGGTGGATATCTGTTTTGATTGTAGTTCTGGATCACGGGCAGTGGTTCGCTGTTCATCTAGAAGATGTATTCATAGATCTACCAACATTATGCATTCCTGGAAACCTAAACTGAAAATTCAAAGCGTAAAGACCATTAGTTTAGTTTAGTTATGTTTAAGGAGTCCAGTGACCAAGTACTACATGTGCCACAGTACTACCTGTGATGTTCTCAAACACATTGAACACCAACAGGGTCGGTATGGCTCATGTAATTCCCCACAACATTAAACCACTTACACACATTTTCCCCAAAACAGATTAAAATGGACAAACTAATGCACAAAAGTAGTGTTACCCACTGTCCAACACAACAGTTATAATCTCTTGATTCATTACCTCTATCTGTACTTAAAACGTTTTTTTATTTAAAATGCATGCATAACTATTTGTACACATCTACTACAACAAGGCATGAGAGGAGGGACACAGGTCTATAGTATTTGCATGAATGATTCCATTCCCCATAAGTCCTATGGTGGTGACTCATTTTATTGAGACATACCTGTTCTCTGAATCATTAAAATATATAAATACAACAGAGAATTCAATAACTAGAAAATACTGAGCCTAAACTGAATTGTGTTTGTGTGTATGCACGTATATGTGTGTATTTATGTGTGTGTGTGTGTGTGTGTGGTCAGTATTTCACACATAAATATGAACATTACATGATGCTGGAGCATTAAAAGCTGGACCAGGGTGGAGGACTTTTCCATCATCCTTTTTTGCATATTGTATGTGTTGTTTTAGTTACGTTTAATAAGTGTTTCAATATATTGTGCTATCTTCGGGTTATTTGGTTGCGCACGGCCAGTATGGCTTTTGTTATGTTTCGTTTCCTGTGTGTTTGGGGCAAGAACTAAGAATTTTTGTCTGTACTGTGCTTTGTAGGGCATGGCTAAAAGGTATGTGTAAATTGAGCTAGTCTTTTGTTATTGTGGGTAGATGTTTGTAAAGTAAAATGGTTGCACTAAACGAGAATGTTCCTTATAGCAAATTTTTGTATATCAAACGTTCATAAATTGGGCAAAGACTGTATATCAAATATCTTCCACATTCACTGCGATACCTCTGACTGACATATGTACAATGCAGCCATTTGCTGTACTCACTGTTAGCTTTTAAAGCAAATAATAAGAGATGAACAACGTATCTTGAAAGAATTGCATCACTGACTGGGGAAATGGTCTCCTTAGGTGTCTTATTGTCCTGTGCCATGCCTACTTTTTTGTGACCATCCAGGGCCCCTCCCTCTTTCCTCAGGATCAGTGGTTCTGGCGAGTCAGGGACAATACGGTAATGCCTGGCTACCCCATGCAGATCAACTACTTCTGGAGAGGACTGCCTCCCAAAGTTGACGCTGTGTACGAGAACAGTGAGGGCAAGTTTGTCTTCTTCAAAGGTAAGAAGAGGGAGCTCAAAGCTCTCTCCTAAGCACATGGACCCATTGCATGCGTTTTCTTTCTGCTGGTGCTCCCCTCGTGTCTTTTGGAAGGAAAGTGTTAAAACTACCTGAGGAATGATGGACTGTGAGACACAAATCTGTTGGTGTAAACCACAATGAGTCTGGTGCCACATGTTGCCCTTCTCCCTTACTTGCGCATTTTTGGCGGGCATTGCAGGTACTTTTCTCTTCTCAAACCCCCAGGGAGCAACTTTGATTGACTTTCCTCACCATATCACCTACTCTGCATCATCCTAAGAATACAGGGCTTCATATACAAGGCCCAGTTTGCAGAGCCCAACTTATATTCAGCCTTTACCCCAGCAACAGTGAAGGTTTGCTCTGAGTAGCAACAAGGAGCAATGGCCCTGGGAAGACAGCCAAGCTGAGACAGAGGCAGGGTGTCGCCGGTGTGAGTTATTGGGCCCTGTGCTCTGCTCTGCTGCACTCTGGGATTGTTAGAACTCACTGACATCATGAGAAGCCTGTCAACGAGCACATGCTTGGCAAGTCAGTTCTAATTTATTTATTTCCTTATTTATTGAATCCAAAAGCCAAGCTTTTCATGACAATTTCTCAGAATAAGAAATGGTGGAAATTTATGGAGCTGGCCTCGCCCTCGGCCGGTCTTCCCTCCAGTTTTACTGGAGCCTTTTTTGGCTGCCCCGTGAGCCAAGGTTGAAGAGGAGTCTGAGTGTGGCAACCTACTCCACTGGCTTCATTTCATCCAAACCCCACCCTTCAGCCTCCTTCTACGCCACATAAGCAGCAATGTTTACAGCACAGATGGAAGGGCTTTGTGCTCACATGTGTCAATACAGTAATGGTAGGTTCTTGCTGACTAGAACCATGGTAAACTCTTCACTAGGTTACTGGCCTTTAATGAAAGGCTGCAGAGACAACTTTGTTTCTGATATTTAACTATTGTTTGCCATAGCCCCTTGGAAACATGCATCTTCAATAGCTATTTTTGAAATGTAAAACCATACATTCTTCTTGACTGGTTGTCATAATTTTACAAAACAACCTAAACAAAAACAAGGGAGACTATGTCCTCCCTGTACTGTGACGTGTCTGGAAGCTAAAGTGAAAATGCAACCTGATTTGTTTGTTATTTCTGAGGAGCAAGATGTGGCAAGAGAAAAGAGTCAGAGAACAGGAAAGAGAGACATGGAAAGAGAGACTTAAAAGGGAGGAGGTTGGTAAAGCAGCAGGAAGTAAGGCCTGCGGAAACAATAGAGCGACAGGCGTTGTATTTTTATATCCTTATTTTGTTGTTTTCTTTCTGTTGTTTTCTTGTTTTTTCGGGATCCCTGCATGGGTCGACATAGTACCCGAGTCTGAAGGGGAGGGAACTCAGAGGGAACTGAGATAATTCCTGTTGGGCTGAATTACCTTCTTTTGTGTTTTGACTTCCGTTTATCATTTGTGAAAATAATCAGGATGGCTTTTCCTGTGAGTCTCAGGCAGCGTTTGTGTCAGCAGGGGCATGCTGTATTGTCTCAGCTGCACACCGCTCAGTGTACACTGTAGATGTGTGTCAGTGAACCTTTCAAGACCAAAGTTTGGATATGAAAAGCTCCAGAAAACTTGGTTTTTGCTTGTTATTGAATCTCCCACTGCTTCATTAAATCAACCACAGAGGTTCTCCAGCTGATATAACTTTGTTTCTTCCCCTTTTTGACAAATTAGACTTTTTATCATTTAATAAGGAAGTTTTTTTGTATGCTTTCTGATAAGACACTTTACATCTGCCAGTTTAAAATAGGTCACATTTTGGAACAAAATGCTATGTGCACACGAAATGGAAAGTCAAACCTACGTTTAAGTTGTTGTGTAGGTCATCTCCAAACAAAAAGGTGGCCATTTACACTATTTATTCCTTGATGCCATGTACAGGTCTCTGTTATGTGACTCAACATGGGTTGTATATTAATGGCTTTTGAGGAGCTTATTTTATGTCTAAATTAAAATTGTGTGTCTAAATTCATATCATTCTCATTTGTAGTGTTAAATTTAAAATGGTGGAACTGGCTTTTACCAGCTGGCCCAGAAATCAAGGACATCTAAATGTGGAAACTTGGCTAAACAGAAAACACCAAAGCTGACCATATATTTTGGCGAGGGATAAGCACAGTTGTCATGTAACTCCCACTGAGAATTGGTACAGATGTGTGGCAGAACAACTGCAACAACACAAACAATAGACTGAGACATACATATGGTTCCTTTTTCATGAGATGGCCTTTTCACCAAAACTCCTTGACTTCTTCACAGTAACCTTAGCCAGTTTACTTGGCACATCTTCCTTCAACTGGAACAACAACACCACGTTGCAAATCATGATAAAAGTGCAAAGTTACATAAATAGAATGATCTGGTAGCTCCTTAAACCCCTTCCATCTCCTGGCTTCCCTTCAGTTTTTTTTCCTCCAAAACTAACTCAGTAACTGCAAAAACTGTGATTGTGGAGGAAAGGTAAAAACATCTTGAGTTCAGTGGTCAGCTGTCTTTTAGGCCACTGAGTCAGAGATGTTTGGTTATCCTCTCTACACACTAACTCCCTTCATCACCAGTTTAGCCTTTGTACTACACCAGCAGCTGCAAATGCAGTAAATCTCTACCATAATGTGGTAAATTGGGTCCAGAAATTTCAGTTGCGTAAAATGCAGGGTCACTTTATGGTGAGGCGATTGAAAAACTATATATTCCTCTCAGTTTTCCAGTTACTGTGTGAAAAGAAAAATGAAAAAAAGTTTTCCTTTATTTGTTTTAATTTATTAGACGGGACCATTAGACAGGAAATTAATGGTTTATTACAAAATGCACAATATGTACTAATAGAATAATAATAATGAGCTGCTTTGACCATGCTGCTCCATAGACTGGATTATGGGAACACACGATTTATTTCTCCATGGCATATTTAAGTGGTCGTTGTGAAAAGGAACCAGAGTCAGCAGGCAGCAAGTTTAAATGCCAGCACTCATGGAGCATAATGACAAGTGAAGAGGAGAACAGGAGCCAATTGACACCTTATATCCAAATTTGTCTTACTATGGGTTTTGACTGTATATTGACATTTTTAAAAGGAGAACCACCCAAATTCCTCAACAGAGGTGTCAACCCTTTTATTCTGGAACTGGCACAAAAAGACAGCTGGTCTTACAATTTTCAGGTGACTTTTTCTAACAAGATGCGGATAGGTTAATTTTCATCAGTAATTCTGAATTCAATGTCAATGGCAGAATTCAATGCTAATGGCAAGCATGGCCTTGAAGCTTAAAAACTGTTGACCATCATTTTTTTATTTGAACTGTTTCTAATTATTATCATCATCATCATCATCATCATCAATAACAACACCAACAACAACAATTATTTTTGTTGTATAACAACAAACATTATCATTGTTGTTGTTATTGAAAAAAATAATAATAATAACAACAGCAATAAATTATGTGCTACTATTGTAAATTAACACTGGTAATTAGTTCAGTTAGAGCCATTGCCTTGAAATCAAAGGCCCTGCGTTTGAATCCCTAGTCCCACTGCAGAACCGTAGAGCAAGGTACTTACCATGAATAATAAAAATGACCTACGTGGAAAAATGGATGGATGGATGGATGGATGGATAAATAAATAAATAAATAAATAAATATGTTAGTATGTACTAGTATGTTCCGTGTGGACATATACTACTACTTCTAATAATAATAATAATAATAATAATAATGATAATAATAATAATAATAGTAATAATAATAATGGCATCCCATCAAGGGGTTGTCTCATGCAAATGGTTGTGGGATAAGATTTTGTTCAGTCTCCCAGAATTAACTAGCAGAATTTTGAAGGTGAGATTCATAGATTTCGTAGAAAGTATTACCTTCAATTAATTTACACAAAATGCTTCTTGACACATTTAGGCTGGCACAGTTGTAAGAAGAGCTATGGGTGCATTTTTAAAGGAACAAAACATTAACAAAGAAGGGCTTTGCATAAATGTAAAGGATTTTTTTATTCTGACAGAGGTCAAGGAAGTGCCATTGTACCCTGGATTACAGTATCTGTTTCTTTAAATACTTTGCAATGTAAATGAGCAAACAAAATACAATAATAGCTCAGATAAAAAGTAGATGACTGTGATGAATGCAGTCTTCCCTGCTTTGCAGTAAAGTGGAAAATAATGGCTCATCTGATCCTGAATGTTTCTTGTGTCCAGGGAACCGGTTTTGGGTGTTCAAGGACACTGTGCTCCAGCCCTCCTATCCACAGGACATCTCCATGTTTGGGAATGGGATGCCCACGCAGAACATTGAGACAGCTGTGTGGTGGGAGGACGTTGGCAAAACGTACTTCTTCAAAGGTGACAGGTGTGTGACCTTACCTTGCTATGAAGAACGAATGCCTGTGGCATACGCTCACGTGCACTTATTCCTTTTCAATAAGAGATTGAGTACGGAGTGAATGAACTGTCATCATATCTACCTAAAATAATGACCGTTGCTAAACAACACAGAGTTGATTTCTATGCTTGTTGACCAATGGGCTTGACTGATTACTGATGAGCAGAGTTTCCAAATGTTGTAAACACTGCTGTCATGTCGCCACATTGGTCTTCTCTTCTGTGGTGATTTCATTTATTGGTCTTCTCAGTGCTACCGCTCAATGCTCTTCACTTTTGCAGTGCTATCTTGGTTTTTGGTGGAACAGTGCCCTCACCGATTGCTCCTTACTATTGCAGCACTGTCCCTAACTGGTCTTCACTGGCTTTACTGGTGTCACTCATTGGCCTTTGTTGGTAGAGTAGTATCACTAATGCCTTTGTTGCTGTAGGTATTGGCGGTACAATGAGGACATGAGGACCATGGACCCTGGTTACCCTAAACCTATCACAGTGTGGAAAGGCATCCCAGAATCTCCCCAGGGGGCCTTTGTCGACAAAGCTAATGGTATGACCTGCTGACCATTCCTCTTATTATCTACGATGCCTTCATGGGATGTAAAGGTTTTTTTTTAATAGATATAATTGTCAAGCCAAAGATTTCAACCAGTCTGCTTTGTGGTCTCAAACTACCCCGCCTCCCCTCTTCCTGTGTCCTGAACCCACCCTGGGAACATCCAGGGCTCTAATTATCCTAATTACACTGAGGAGCACATTGACTGCCTTCTCCTTGTTTCTGCTCTGTGTGGTGCTTCTGAGCCTAAAATAGAGAAACAGAATTGGGCTGTATACAGCCATGCTGTCAGATCACCATTATAACTGCATGGTTAATTAAGTAATGAATGACCCTCTGCCAGGCTATCCTCTTATTGAGAACTTGTCATGTTCACTGTTGTGCTTATCACAACTTGGTCATTGCCCAGCCACACAACACATAATCCTCCCCTGGTGTTTTATTGTGCAGAGGGCAAACACAGCAGATTGTACAGATTATTCCCCCGTCCCTTGGTGCGATGCATTTCGTGCTGTGAGGTTAACGCGTTTCAAAAAAGAGGACACTGTCAGGCAGAGGTATAGCAAATGTATTTATCACACAGGGCAGATCTTTTGTTGACCCCCTCCAAAAATGCACTGTGCAGGCAAACCACTTGCCCCTAGAACTGAATACAATAAGCAATGAGGGGGTCACCAATGTTCTTTTAATACCACACAAGAAAAAACTATATGTAGATGTACAGCAGCACGGTATTATGGGTCCCATAAAATACTGCTGCTGCATGTGTGCGAATAGTTAGGCATCTAAACATTGTGCAGAGTTATGGGGGCCTGAGGACCTTCTAGGTGTTCAATGTGTATGTGGCCATATGCTCTGTGAGTGCAGGTATGCTTCTACCCTGACAAAAATAAAATTTGTTTTCCATGCTCTGGTCTTTCTAGTCCTCCCAATTGTAACCCCAACAATGGAAGTGGGTCATTAAAATAGTAAGAAAGTGTGTAAAGATACAACACCTCCTTCTTTTTGGCATTTAATACATGTACACTAGTCCTGTGCACTGTGTGCCCATTGCTGATGCAAGAAGGAACACGCAGAGGACAAAGTCGGGATAATTACATCATCGGTTTTCACTCGTTTGGTCATTTACAAATTCAACTTGAACACGTGTATTCAAGAAAATTCCCCACAAAGTATAATTTTTTTATAGCCCTAATACCCCCTTTCTGGCTCAAACCAGCAGCAGACCCTCACCCCACCCCCCCTTAGCGCACCACTGTTGTCAGGGCTTTTAAAAAGTTTCCCTTTTGCTTCATATTTGTTCTTCTAAAAAAAAATTGACAATGTTTTATTTTTTTTTCTTTTTATCCCTTAAAGGGTTTACCTACTTTTACAAAGGCAAGGAGTACTGGAAGTTCAACAACCAGAAGCTGCGTGTGGAGCCCGGGTATCCCAGATCTATCCTTAAGGACTTCATGGGCTGCGAAGTATTCATAGACCCCGACCGGGATCGCGAGCGGGACCGTGAGCGGCGGCCACCGCCCGAGGAGGATGTAGACGTGGTCATCAAGCTAGATAACACAGCGGGCACGGTGAGGGCAGTGGCCATCGCCATTCCCTGCGTACTGGCCCTCTGCCTGCTCGTGCTGGTGTACACCGTCTTCCAGTTCAAACGGAAGGGTACCCCCCGACACATATTGTACTGCAAGCGCTCCATGCAAGAGTGGGTTTGATAGCGTGGCTTTCCAAGGCCAACCCTACCCATCCTGTACCGTCACGACCGGACACCACCTGCGCTGGTCAAGGTGGCAAATCGATGTTAATCTGCAGACTGTGGCCCAGCCCTTCCTGCGCATCCTTGGTTTTTTTATGCGATGGGGAGAGCAGACCTTTGCCTACCCCACCTCCCCTGGAGGAATGAATTCATTATTTAACCTATCCCTCCTCTTTGCAGTGCATCCGTAAAATGGGGTAGGGCTTCAGCACGGACTCTTCCCTTAGTGCACTGCATTGTCCGTTGTCACATCAGGTCTTTGGTGAAAAAAATAACTGTGCTCTATCTAAGTCTTATCCCCCTCCTTGGGCTAAAAAAAATCCTCTGGAAGTTACTGGAGGAGACAAGTTTTATTTTGTGTTTTATCCTTAAAATAATTTATTTTTATGGACTGTTTCTAAATGCCCTTTAAAAGATCTTACTTCTGTAGAAGAAACACCCAAACCAAAAAGACTGTCTCCAAAGAGGACCGCTTCCTTTTTAAGTTGTTATTTTTCTATCTTTTGCTTTTTACTTTTCTCCTTGTCCTCTGCTCTTGATGCTTCGCAGCGACTGGGAGCTGGGAACTCTGACTGTTGTGGCAGTCTGCCTGAAAAACAGGGGCCAAAATTATCTGCAATATTTTTAACCGCCTTAATTACAGATCATGTTCTTCTCGTATTCTTTTTGTAAGCTGCTTTTGTTTGTGGAAAGAGCTGGCTAGCCCGTATGCAGAAGCATTCTCCCCGTGACCTTCCTCTGACTGACAGGCTTTGACCAAGTGTTTTTGCCAAGCGCCTCAGGGGCCAATCTGCCAAACCACGGGAACAGGGCAGGAGTCAGCCGGCACTCAGAGTGAAATATATCAGTCAAAGTCAGAGTGAGACCCAAACCACATCCGGAAGGAGTCACAGCGTCCACTATTATGTTATTGTAAATGTCTGACTCACTCTATCAGTTAAATTCATAAGTATGCGAGATTATGGGAAATGGGGGAGAAGTGGGTAGACTGAGCCCAGGAACTGACCGCTGTATGTCTGTAAGGTTCAACCTGCTCACTTGTCATTTACTACGTGACTCAGAGGGACTGTCATTACTATTGGTACAGACAGTCGTCCAGATTCCTCTCACCTTCAGACCTGTAATTTCAGAGGGAACTTCTCCAGTTTACGGCTTTAATGCAACACCAGCATTGTAGGCTGAAGAAGACATCAGGTGCCAGCTGTTGTAAACTGGTCACTTGCCTGCTGATAGGACTAAGGGTGCCTGTACAGTAGTACTACCGGCTACACCTGACATATCCTGTTCCCAGTGCGACTGGCTAACCTTGCTTATTATTATTATTATTATTATTATTATTATTATTATTATTATTATTTTCTTCATTTCTCCTGGTACAGTTGAAAAGAAAAAATGATCAAACCTCAAGATTCAAGCGGTACATTCGATATCTCAAATGAGCTAAGCCCGTGTGGAGTGGTCGTTTTCCCTGATGTCAGTTTGACTTGATTTTGCAGGCGTTTTTTTTTAATTATATATATTTTTTGCTAAATTTTTTTGATCAAAGGAAACTTTGCGAATTTGTACTATCGCTGTACGGCAGGCTTTGAATCTGTGTCTGTTTTATGATAATGTATTCTGTTTTTTTTTTTCTTAACACAAAAGGTCGGAGGGGATATTGGGACACAGAAATCCTGCAACATATAGGAGTCAGTTTGGGAAATTCAGAGGGGATTATGCAAAAAAATGAATAAAATGATCAGTTCATGGTTCAAAATCCGTTGAACTTCTTTGTGATTGTGTCTGTGTGACAGAAAGTGAGCGAGAGTGAACGAGATGAATTTGTTTTATGTATTTGTTTTATGAAAAAAAATGTAGGCACACCATATTGTAATAACCTTGTCTATACTGGACAAAAACTTCATTTCAAATAGGATGGTTGACTAACACAATGCAGACACCTTGCTGGAGGTTTTACAGAGACCAGATTCTGCAGGAGATGTGTCCAGTATAGTTACCAGGCTCACAGTGCAGGAAGGGTTATAGATCTACTACAAGATCATCAAGGAAGAGTACAAAGAATACCTCTATTCTTTTCTCTGTTCACGACGAGCCCCGCTGGCAGGCATCTGTCTGCCGGATATTTAGCCATTGCTGCGTCTGTGTAGCTAACTTGTCAGGTCACAGAATGAAAAAGTCGTCGTAAGTGTGCCAAAGGAAAAAAATGAAACAAAGAAGGATGTTTATATTTACCGTGGTGTGATGCATCATGGAAAAACTGAAATGTCTGTTATAAAGTGCAACTGTTTAACGGGGGATTGATCAGTCACTATAACATGACAGGTCTTACACTGTTGATATTCACTTCATGACTTTTAATCGAGTTTGTTTGTTTTTCGTTAACCACACCAAGTAAACCAGTATTTCATGCTCCTGCACAACAGAAATAATGCACACCTCTGCAATGTTAGACCGTGACACGTCTCTATAGTCCGGATCTCAGGACTGCAGGTCTGGGCGAGAAGCCCAGTCCTGGAGAACCAGCCAGGAGCAACACCTTGCTCCTCAAGTGCCTCTTGGCTGCAGATGAGCCTCTTCGTGCAGATCTCAGAAGAAATCTGTTCTCAAATTCTCTGGCAGGAAAAATGTCTGAAATGTGCTTAAAACAACACATAAATGCTATAAAAACACATTTAAAGTATGTTATATGTTCCAGACACTAAAAGGAGACAAGTAATATGTTCACATAATGTATTCCCGCACAAGCCTTTGCTATAATAACACAACTATTCAAATCTTCTTGTCACGTAATCATTAATGTGTTTAGTTCAGGTATTGTTACCGAATAGTGTTTTCAATCTTTTGAAAGCAAAAACATTTTTAGACTGCATGAGTGGCACAGTGGCTCAGCAAGTAGCAAAGCCGCCTCACATCGCCTGGGCTGGCCAGGCGTGAGTTTAATTCCATCCCAATCTGTGTGGCGTTTGCACGTTTTCCCTGTGTCTGTGTGGTTTTCCTCCCATAGTCTAGAGATATATGTTTTGGTTGCTCTAAAATTGCCCACAGTGTGTGTGGCCACACTGGCATCCCATCTAGTTTCATACCCCAGTGCTCAGTGCTTCCAGAATAGGCTCCAGCCCACTGTGACCCTGACCATCATTAAACAATTAATGGAACTGAATGCATTCCCCGACTGTCTTTAAAGGAATAGTTTATTCATAAATCTTTTACCATATTTTTTAATAACATTTAAAGGTGACACAGTGCTAGAGGGGCATACATTTGGTGGTACTGCTTGTGCCTGACAGTTCATCTGCTGTGGGTTTGGACATGTGTTTTTAAGTCCTCCCACGGTTCAGAGACATGTGTTATAGGTGAATGTGTGACTGTAGATACCTGTGAATGATTGTAGGTGGCTGACCTGTGATGAAATTGGGCTCCATCCAGGGTGCACTGTGCCTTACATCCTATGTTTCTGAGAGAAGCTTCAGATCCTCACTACCCTACATTGGACAAAGGAATTTCCTGATTGACAAGGAGTAATTTTTTTTTTTTTTTTGCAAAATCAGCAGATAAATGTGCATTTCTTTGAAAAATCAAGTACTTTTTGAATCGATACTTTTCTCACAATATTTATTTTTTTAACCATAAACTTCTGCATTATACCTAAATATTCTGAATGCAGTCTGGGTATATACAGTCATCTGTCGATTCACACACATTAGTACTACGCTTTTTTGCTAGAACATGATTTGATTCTTCATACCATTTGTCAATTTGCATGCCAATCAACACACTCCGGCCAAAAAAACTTAAATAAATAAATACATACATACATAAATAAATTTTTAAAAATCCACAGTCACCTCATGTATGTGGTGTTATCTGTTACAGTATATATACATATATATATAGTACTTTGCAAAAGTCTGTGGGAAAAAAGCTATAAAGCGAGAATGGCTCCAAATATACCATAAATATTTATTAATCAATAAACCTTCTAAAAAGTGAAGTAGACACAAAAAACCTCAATCAAATCAATATTTGGTGGGACCACCCTTTGCCTTTAAAACAGCATCAATTCTCTTATGCAAACTTGCATGCAGTTTAAGGTAGAGGTTGGTAGGTTCTTCCAAACATTTTGAGGAACTGGCCACAGTTCTTCTGCAGACATGGACTGTTTCTGCATGTCCTCCCAGACTGACTTGATCATGTTGCGATCAGGGCTCTGTGGGGACCATAGCATCTGTTGTAGGGTTCCTTCTTTTTGCTGAAGATTGGGTGTTTGAGGTCATTCTCAGGCTGCAGAATGAATTTGGGACCAATGAGAAACCTCCCTGATGGTAGATAAGAATCTGCCTGTACTTCTCAACAGACATTGAAGTTGCATGCCTAAGACTTTTGTACAGTATACATACATATACATAAATGTACATATACATATAAATATATATACATACATATACACATAATGTGTGTGTGTGTGTGTGTGTGTGTGTGTGTGTGTGTGAATACGGTAGTATTTATTGCTGAACAACATAGGTAAATACAGCAATACTTAGTGCACTTCTACACTGGTAAATACAGTAATATTTTTTGCTGTTCTCTATAGGTAAATATAGTTGTTTTTAGTGATATTCTATATGGTTGAATACTGTAAGAATGCTATTGCTGGAAGATATCGCTGACTGTGAGAGCAGAGTTGTAGAGTTTTTGTTTGAGCAAGAAAGCTGCATGTACACACAGCTGTTGAATGAAAAAGTTTTGTTTGTTTCAATTACATCGCAGTGGCAATACCTTCAAATTCTGCAACAACAGTGCACAGTAAACCTTGTTGTTTCTTACTTATGTATACACTTTTAAACTATTACTAGTAAAATTTTTTGACATTCCTTTAGGTTTTTGGTTTGGGTTGGAACACATGCCCCACTGTTAAATAAAGGAACCACCTACCTTGATTAAAGAATTTTTGTACAACGGGGCTTTTTCAGGATCCGATTAAACATGTAAACTGAGAGATGATTGCATATTCATTTTTTTCCCAGGTATCAGGTCTGATGCACATAGGTCTTCTCTTTTCTTCCCCAAGTGAAATATCAGCTACATCAGTGCCTGTTTGCAAATGAGATGAAGAAGAAACAAGAGCTTTTCTTTTCTGCCTGAAAACCGATGAGTTTGACTGCACTGTGTTCAGTTGGCATCAGAATCCTTAACTTGTTTTCATCAAACAGCCCATCAATGGACCTTCCACCTGTCTCATAAATGCAGACAGCATCAGATAGAAAATCCAGGCCATTAACCATGTATTACCTGAAGGGTCGAATAGCTTTTTGTTGCATGGTCTGGGGGTTTTCAAACAATGTTTCGTGCTTAAAATTTATACCAAGGGACATAGTTGTTATGGAACCAGACTTGTAACCAAATGATTTTGGGATTTAGATCCAGAAACGGCTTTCTGTTTCAACAAAAACATACCCATACCTGATAGACAAGGTTATACTTATAATAAGGTTCTCTAGCTCCTCTTTTTTTAAAAGCAAAAGCCAGATATGTATACAAGTGCCATTGAGTCAAATCCATCTCATAGGTGACCGCTGGTGTGGTTTCTAAGCCAAGGAAGAACAGAAGTGGTTCACTGTGGCCTTCTTCTTTGCATATTTGAGGGATGAAAACACAAGAATAACATCAAAACACCACACACCCTCAACTGAATTCAAACCTCATATCGGGTAAACAACAGAGGAGTTATGAGGCACTAGCCTAACGCACCACGACACCAAATCCCTAATAGTCAGACATGCACATTACTAATTTTCAGTCATCTTTTCTGCGCAATTTTCTGGACTAATTTTGGCTTGTCAGACAGATTCTTTAGTACAGGCATGCCTAGTAAGTAATTTGTTTTTATTATGATTTCAGGTAAAGTGAATACCCAGGTGTGCATAAGATGGACAATAGTTGGTGAAGGATCAGATCTCGATGAGAACATCTTTTTGTCCTATAACCCTTTTCATCCTTTCCATGCCCTTTGACAGACATTTTATTTTTCTGAAGAGCCCTGCAGAAAAGAGGGGTTTGCCTCTTATGATGAGAACTTGCAAATCATTCCTTTGGAGAGGTATTTAGTCTTTTGAACAAGGATGTGATGCATCTCCTCTTCAGTGTAAGAAAGATTGAGCCATGAGGTGAGCAGTCAAACTCCCAGAAATTTTAATGTTTAACTAGTTAATTTATGCAGACATGCCTGCATTAGAAAGTGGAAAGGTAAATAATGAATAACACAGTAATGAACTACCCTTTACTACAATACCCTTGCGTTCAGTATTGTTAGTGCTGTTGGACAGGCAAATGCTATAGACATGCCAGTTGTAGTTCAGTGAAAGATAAAAAGAAAAAAGAATAACAAAATATATATCACCAAACTTCATTAAATTACCATGATTGTGTGTGTCCAATATTTGAGTCGTTCCTCCAGCATACCCCTTGTCATGCCTCCGTGGTGTGTGCATTTGTGTATATAAGTGACAAATTAGCTGAGAACTGCCTGGAGACACACATCACTTGTGTGTTTGTGTGTGTGTGTGTGTGTGTTTGTTCATTCTTATCTATGCAAAAACCTCACTTAGGCTGAGAAATACCTATGTGCTAAATTTCAAGTCTGTGGCTTAAAAAAACTGAAGCAATATGAACAAACAAACAAGCAAACAGACAACCAGAGATTTGACTTTATAGATATAAAGACATCAGTAATAAAAGACTAGGCAACTGAGACCCACAACATTAAAAATGTGTGTGGTCTTTCAGACATTTCATTTACTGTATCAAGCCTCACTTCATACTCTTCTGTCATGTCCTCTAGCTTAACTTGATATTGTCATGTTTCACAAATGTGTCATAAGTTCCTCTTTACCAAGACAGAGACATTTGTCAAAAGTGAAGAACACGCCATCCAGTTGCCTCATTCTTCAGCTGTATTTGTTGTGACAGCCTCTGACGGTGTGACCAAAAATAAAGAGCTTGCAAAGTATCATTTCGGAAAAGGTCTCTTTTCTTTCTTTCACGTGGTAATTGTTGCCTGCGATCAAGATTGTTCACCTTTTAATGGGGTTTTTCTTCACCCGCCTGTTCAGACGTGGCTTTCCATTCCCCTTCCTCCCCTGGGTAATTAAATCGTTTCTGGTTAATTAAACCCAAGGCTGAAGAAGAAAACCTGATGACACAGGTACTTTTCTCAAAAGGGGGGGGAGAAAATATGTGAATGTGACTACTTGGTGCTTCATTTCTGAACACATTCAGTTGAAAATACAAAGACAAGTCTATATGTGGAGCATGTCTGGTCTATATTTTGAATACAGGTTGTGCTAGTTAAGACAACCACCCTGAGTACACATGTTCCTTCAAAAAATTATGAGATCTGCCATTATGACACAATCTGGAATTGAGTTCATTTGTAAGACAGTGTAATAAAACAATCCCCCAGTATTCAAACTGTTTACGTTTGAATTTTTGCTATAACGGCTTTTTGAAAATGAATTCTTAACTGTCGCACCCTACAAGAAACTTTTGCTATAACAAATTTTTATCCAAAGCTTATGCAAAATAAAAAAAATTAAATGTGAAAATCAAAATAAATGCAAAAACAAACAAGTAAATGCTGTACACTGGACTGTAATAAAATAATTCAGAATGTATTGTAATAAACAACTTTGTACTGCTACAAATTTATCTGAGGCCAGACGTGTGTGTGTACCTTCTCATCTCCTATGTGTAACGCAGTGACTGACATGTGAAATGTCCTGTACTGTAAACACTGCTACACGCAGTATAAACATACAAATTCATGACAACATTAGGTGTTTTCTAATTAGATAACTGGTGTTTACAGCGTTTATCATGCTGAAGTCATGGGTTGATAGTTATAGGTGTTTTCAGATGGGCTGGTAGTGTATTATTTATTTATTTTCCCCCATTTAAAATAATGGGAGACAGAAACCAGCATCCATCGCATTTTCAGAGGCGAATTACCGAGGAATTACTATACTAGCTGTACTACCAGCTCAGCATTGTACCAAAAACTGACCTATCAAGTAATTTAGCTTCTTCACAAATGTAGCTTTGTTACATGTTCCATTTAAGTAAAAATGAAAACCTGAAAATCTGATGACTCACTTTTTTACCCCAAATCAAACCTTCATTACACATAGATGTAGAAATATGGCTTTAATCTTAAGCTTCCCTGTGATCAGTGTCAACAAATCAGAAAAACAGATGACAAAAAAACAGACCATATTTGTGAGATCGACACCAACCAGGAGTGCAGTCCTAATAAATCTTAAGGTTTGATGCTGAAACAACTTGTTCACTCTCGGTTTTTGAAATGTTTTAAAACCACAGGTATGACCACGTTATGAAAGGTTTTTTGGTCTCAGAATTGTTCACCCAATTCTTATTAGCGATTGGGAGTAAAGATCTATTTAGTATATATTGAGGTGTTTGTAGTGAAAGGAGTTTAACATACAGTACTGTGCAAAAGTCTTAGGCATGCAACTTCAATGTCTGTAGAGAAGTACAGGTAGATTCTTATCTACCATCAGGGGGGTTTCTGATTGGTCCCAAATTCATTC
>UFQX01000160.1:656965-740922 GCA_900497675.1 Arapaima gigas | reverse complement strand
CAGTTTAAGGTGGAGGTTGGTAGGTTCTTCCAAACATTTTGAGGAACCGGCCACAGTTCTTCTACAGACTTTGACTGTCTCTGCATGTACGTCCAGACTANTTGGTAGGTTCTTCCAAACATTTTGAGGAACCGGCCACAGTTCTTCTACAGACTTTGACTGTCTCTGCATGTACGTCCAGACTAACTTGATCATGTTGAGATCAGGGCTCTGTGGAGACCATACCATCTGTTGCAGGATTCCTTCTTTTTGCTCAAGATAGTTGTGTATGACTGAGATTGGGTGTTTGAGGTCATTCTCAGGCTGCAGAATGAATTTGGGACCAATCAGAAACCTCCCTGATGGTTGATAAGAATCTACCTGTACTTCTCAACAGACATTAAAGTTGCATGCCTAACACTTTTGCACAGTACTGTGTGTGTGTGTGTGTGTGTGTGTATAATTGTTCTACATCAGTAAGTCAAATAATACAAATGAAGGGGAGTTCTATTCATGTAAAAACTAGTATGCTGTACTGTAAACTGGGGTTATAATACCTCCCTCCACAAACAGTGCTAATGTAGGAGCAGTAGATGCACCCACAGCTAAGTGGATTAAACCAGCACATAGTGCAGCACACTGCTCTTCTTATTTATTTATTAACTGATTGTTTACATGGCTTCAACTAGTTATGTAGTGCTAATAACACACCTGAACAGTCAAAAAATAAATAAATAAATACAAAATAAATAAATAACCAAGCAACATCAGTAGCAAGCGTGGGACAGCCTGGGCACAGGAAACAAAAGCATGTCCCCATCATCTCTGTAATGGAGACGAGCGTGACAGATGACACATCTGAGAAAGCAGGATGAAGACACACAAGGTAACAGACGTGTTCCCCAGGGAGAATCAAAGTGTGCTATCTGTCATATCTTACAGATTGCATCCCCTGATCACGTCAGAGATTTGGCTCCCCTATTCATCATAGGGTGGGAATGTTCACCCATCCCTCCCCACAGCCTCACGCACAAAAACTGTAGCCAATGGAGGAGCACTTAGAAAAAGAGACTCAAAAAAAGGCTGTGGTGGATTTCGTGAAAACTATGCGGCGCAAAACTGTCAGCACCACATCAGTGCTGGCAGAGTTTATATATAGTCCCTGCGTGTTCAAAATGAACTCCCTACAGAGTTGCTTTCAGTGTGTCAGAACTGATTTTACACTGTTAATTGTACAGTCTGGGTATCATTCACTGTAATGCAGAAGCATTATATTTTTATTTAAATGCCAAAAATCTAGTAATTGATTTGTGCTGGATGGCAAAGTTTATTACATGGTCAACTGTACATATGTCTACAGCCTTATTTCAGAACTGAATGGCTGAGTTCTTGTTCAAATTACTTCTGTGTTTCAAACATTACTTTGAGCAGGTGGATATACAGAGTCATACAACTTCCCAAAAAGGTTAATTCATTCCCACATATTTCCACAAAATGTATTTCCAGCATATTATGCATTTCTCATTGTTATTTCTGTATACATACCCACTTCCGTTACTGGCACATAATGAGAAACTTGACTTTTTCTTGCAGTTTCCAGAATCATCAGGTGTCTCTGAAATCTGCATGGGATGATGCCTGTGACACTGTCCAGAGCAATAGCCATGTGGTCCCCAATTGTCACCAGTCACTAACACTTCTCAAGACTGCCTTATTGACAATGACAGCCACATGTGTCCATGGTGAGAGCTCAGAGAACAGGAACAAACAGAACCTGGCACAGCAGAAGGCACCACTGCCGAGTAGCGGAATGCCAGCATCACCTGCTCATGCAATAATCTGATCACCTCAATTTGCAGCACTTCTATTTTTACTACACTTTATTGTTATTTTATGAGAAACTATAACAGCATATAGTGAAGAACATTTGAGAACCAGTACTTTGTGGACCCAGAAAGTTTATGTGAACCCTCATCAAGAGATAATAACATAATAAAACAATAAAACATTTAAATACTAAATGCATCAAACAAAAAAATTAAATTGCTCTTTGAAACAATCATGTGAAATTATGAAGTACATACAGCATGAAATTGATCCTTGGTAATAAAAATATTTTATTTGCTTGAAAAACAGGACATGAAGCTGTTACACAGCTAAAGAGGGTAAAAAAAATTCAAAAAGGTTCTGAAAATAGTGTTTAAATGGTTTGTGTGAATAATTATAACTAACTTTCTGGACTGTGGGACACCTGGTGGTTTAAGTAACAGCTCTAACCACAGTTCGAATGTGGAGATGAAATGCCAAGCAGTCACTCTAGTAGACAAGGCCCTACAAGGGACTTGGTGTTGCTTTCAGATTCCTTTACACCATGGACTATGCCAGAGTCTAATGCCAATCCAGTAACTTAAATTCCACAGTTAGGAGGAGGGTGGACTGGAAACAAATTTAATCCACTATCCCGGCAGACAGAGGTCCTCCAAGCCTTTGTGTAGGTCTTGGGTGTTGTCTTTCAGCACACAGAATTCATGATGCAAAATGCATTGAAGCTGTGGAGCCATCAGCACCATTGAAATAAAAATGAATTTCATAATATACTCTGCTTTCAAACTTTGACTCAATCCAAAGTGGACTTTTTTGTTGTTGTTATAAATAAATAAATCTATGAAGGGTGTACGAGGGGGGACTCCATGAAAAACCTCCATGTAAAAGCCAGTGTGTGTTCTATTAACCTTGTTATTTCACACTGTTTATTTACTGCACTCGCTGCCACACTGCAGAATGGCATTTAGAGATGAAAAAAGTAACACCTATTTGATTGTTAAACCATGAGAGCATCTTGGATACAGTCCTACCTCGATGTCTGTTTTAAGAAATCGGGCTCAGGGCAAAAGCTACTGGCAGTAATGTCATTCCAAGGTTACCTCAGTCTATTTCAGGATAAAAAAGGTAGAGTGGTGCAGAAAATTTAAAAAAAAAAAAATCAAAGACTTCAATTTCTATCTCAAAAAAATTCTTTTTTGTTTGATAAACTCTGTTACCTTACAATGAAAAACAAACCGATCCACAAAATTCAAATTATCAGAATGTGAAAGGAGTATAATATACAGATATGTCTTGGACAATACTGCAGAGGCCTGCACCTATATATAGAAAAAAGGATGACAGAATCATGAAAATCTACTCTAATGTAAGAAATTAATGTTGTTCTGGATTCTGCTTAATATATTAAGGACTTGACAATACTGGTTAATATTTCAAAATTCTTTACCCTACATGAGTTTTTGAACACACTGGAATGAGTAGCATATTTCAAGACCAGTAATATAAAAATACTGTGCTGAATTTTGATTATTCTACTTACAGTGGTGCTTGAAAGTTTGTGAACCCTTCAGAACTTTCTATATTGCTGCATATATATTTCCTAAAATTATATCAGATTTTCACACAAGTCCTAAAAGTAGATAAAGAGAACCAAATCAAAGAAATCATTGTAAAAAAATTAGACATGTACATTTATTTACTGAGGAAAATGATCCAATAACACATATCTGTGAGTGGCAAAAGTATGTGAACCTTTGCTTTCAGTATCTGGTGTGACCCCTTTGTGCAGCAATAACTGCAACTAAACGTTTCCAGCAGTTGTATATTAGTCCTGCACATTGGCTTGGAGGAATTTTAGACCATCCCTCCTTACAAAACAGCTTCAACCCTGTTATGTTGGTGGGTTTCCTCCCATGAACTGCTCACTTCAGGTCCTTCCACAACATTTGTATTGGATTAAGGTCAGGATTTTGACTTGGCCATTCCAAAACCTTAACTTCTTTAACCATTCTTTGGTAGAACGACTTGTGTGCTTAGGGTCATTGTCTTGCTGCATGACCCACGTTCAGCTCACAGACAGATGTCCTGACACATAGACAGATGTCCTAACATTTTCTTTTAGAATTCTTCCATCAATGATGACAAGCCATTCTGGCCCAGATGCAGCAAAACAGGCCCAAACCATGATACTACCACCACTGTGTTTCACAGATGGTATGAGGTTTTTATGCTGGAATGCAGTGTTTTCCTTTCTCCAAACATAACGCTTCTCATTTAGACCAAAAAGCTCTATTTTGGTCTCATGCATCCACAAAACATTGTTCCAATAGCCTTCTAGCTTGTCCAGCAATGTTCTTTTTGGAGCGCAGCAGCTTTCTCCTTGCAATCCTGCCATGCACGCAATTGTTCAGTGTCCTTCTGATGGTGGACTCATGAACATTAACATTAGTTAATGTGAGAAAAGCCTTTAATTGCTTAGAGATTACCTTGGGTTCCTTTGTGACCTCGCAGACTATTATATGCCTTGCTCTTGGTGCNGGACTCATGAACATTAACATTAGCTAATGTGAGAAAGGCCTTTAGTTGCTTAGAGGTTACTTTGGGTTCCTTTGTGACCTTGCGGACTATTATACGCCTTGCTCTTGGCGTGATCTTTGTTGGTCGACCACTCCTGGGGAGGGTAATAATGGTCTTGAATTTCCTCCATTTGTATACAATCTGTCTGACTGTGGATTGGTGGAGTCCAAACTCTTTAGAGATGGATTTGTAACCTTTTCCAGCCTGATGTGCATCAACAACTCTTCTTCTGAGGTCCTCAGAAATCTCCTTTGTTCGTGCCATGATACACTTCCACAATTGTGTTGTGAAGATCAGACTTTGACAGATCCCTGTTCTTTAAATAAAACAGGTCAACCACTCACACCTGATTGTCATCCCATTGACTGAAAACACCTGACTCTAATTTCACCTGCAAATTATCTGCTAATCCTAAAGGTTCACATATTTTTGCCGCTCACAGATATGTGTTATTGGATCATTTTCCTCAATAAATAAATGACCAGGTCTAATTTTTTTGACTCATTTGTTTGATTTGGTTCTCTTCATCTACTTTTAGAACTTGTGTGAGAATCTGATGTAGTTTTAGGTCAAATTTATGCAGAAATATAGAAAGTTCTGAAGGGTTCACAAACTTTCAAGCAGCACCGAATAGACGAATTTGGAGTTCCACCACTGTGCCCTGCATACAAATATGTGTCCTGCAGGAATTATCCCATATATAAAAGTTATTTTAACCTACTCTTACCACCTGCTAAGGTAATCAGCACCACGCAAAGTTTTCTTTGTTGCTCCTGTGTCCAGAGAAGATGCGTCAAGGCACCATTCTGAGTCCTTTAAATATTTATAAACAGCTACTCTGTTTCATCTTAATAATACTGAATCAGATCTTGTTACATACTATTTGTTATGCATAATTATAAGATGCAGCATGACAACCATGACAGGCCCAGTGAAATGCAATATAAATTCCTTCAGTAGTTCAAGTACACATTCAGCTGAGATATATAAAACTTTCCTGTGCTAAAATAGGACATTTCCACATTTTAAAAACTGTAATTTTGACACGTGGTTTTTAGCCAGATTCTGCACTTTTTGTGGACTATTTTAGTTGGTGTCAGCATGTAAAGTAGCCATGTAATCTGTGATATATTGTTCTCCACAAAACATTTGCAGTTGCAGGAAGAGTGGGAGTGAGAATCTATCAATATACATAAATATAGTTCCAGAATACAAACCATAATATAATATAATATGTGAATAGTGGAGAATTTCGCAATCCATGTTGTAGTGCGATCTAGGCTGAAAAGCTATACTGCTTGGTTTCTTGCCATTATGATCAAATTGCCTTTTTCCCATTTCTTCCATTGCTGAAATCATTGATAATTTAATTTTCGGAAAAGGGAAATGAAACAGTAATAAGGTCGAGATTGTATTTCCTTTTTTTAGGACTTTAGCAAAATTTTGTGACCGCCTTTTCATCATGACAGTTCAGCCAAATCAGAATTATAATGTTTCTTGAGATAATTAGGCTGCTGTTTCCTTGAGTCTGCAGGTAAGTGGGGAAGGAGGCAGATGTCGGCGCTCACAGTTAAGGCAGCCCTTGATCCTGACACACATGCACATCACGTCATGGTGATTTAAAGCACCAGCTATAGATAATGCATGAAATACATTAATGAAGGCATAATTTATTAATGATGGAACTGATGGAGAATCGGTCACCTGGTGGTTGTACTTACAGCGCTAGCTCTGCTTTAACCCGGACTGTTAGTTGCCTTGCTTCGGATGAAACGACTGACCGACTGAACCAGGTTTGAATCAGTTGGAGCTGCTGCTGTTGCTGAACTGTGCCGCAGGCAATTACTTTGTTTTATATTTAAAAAAATAAATAAATAAATAAATAAATGAGAGGTGGACAGTAAATTAATATTGCCATCTAGTGGCTGGAAGGGAAATGTCTGGCTGAAATATGTAATTTAATTGCTTTGGAAATCTCTTTGTGTCACAATTCTCAGGGTAAGAATTCTCCCAGGATTCAATTTCCTTCTGCCTTATTGCCTTCCATCTGATACAGCATCTGCCAAGGAAACCCTCTTCAGGAAGAAGGCGACACAACTACTGGATTGTCATGCCGCAGATTTGCTCGGTTCCCACGTGAGGGTTGTGGGGGTTGGGGGTGTCCTAAATCACTTTGAGCAACATGTGTCACAAAGGAAAAGATAAACAGACTCTCCTCAGTTAGAAGTTTGCTATGTGTACGTCTTGCGGACTGTAGAGTCAAGTCTGTATTTAACAAACTCGACTGTTTTGGGTCATGCGGCAAATGTCACAGACAGCTTTGGAGGGTGGTAACTCCAACACACATTTTCGATTTGTCTTGCCAATGTCTGAATTATGACCGCAGCTTCCTTGCACACAAAGACAGCAGAGCTGCTCGCTCTGTCTCAGTTTGAGTTCATTTGATCACAGTAAATTCGGCTAGCGGCCAAATGGAGAACATGGATGCTGACAACGTTCAGCTTATTTCATTGGAGATAAGCCACAAAAAAACAGTGCTCTACTGCACGTAACCTGAATTACTTCACTTCCATCCATATCTAAGCATTATAATCATATAGGTTATTTCTAGTTTAGCATTTTTTGAAAAGTATTTTATCACACTTCACCTACAGTTGTTTAGTTGAACTAATAAGCAGATGTAATTCTTTACTTTTAAAATAAATTTTTTAGATTTTCAGGTTTTTTTCAGATTTCTGCTGTCAGCATTATATATTTTTTCAGAAGCGTTTTTATGCGGCATAATTTTAAAAAAAGGGTCACTGTTTCCAAGCAACAAAAGAGTGAGGGTCAAACGTATTTTAAAAACTTGCTTTATTAGCTTTGGAAATATGTGTCTGTCTGAGAGCCTACTGGGGACCTACATCCACACGGAGCACAGCCAGCGTGTGACATTGAATGCTCTTTTCTGACATGCACGCACATCAGGTGGTGCTCCGGCTTCCTGGAGACTTTGAGGGGCCGCGGAGCCAGAGTCAGCAGGCACCTGTCAACGGCTCTCGTCACGAGCTCCACTGCACCTGAGGCCACCAATCCACAGGCGCAAACTTGACAGCCACACGATTTTGGAAGAACACTTAAGCGTCACAGCCTGGGATTTCCTCCAAAAGCCTCTGAAACGCCTTGACTGGGGTGGAATGGCATTAGACAGGAGGGGGGTTGGCACTGGGTGCGGTTTGCCTGTTTTTTTGTTGGAGATGGAGACCATAAATTAAATTTTAAAAACAGAACATCAGGAAATGTAAAGCTTGAGGACACTGACTGAGTATATGAAAGCTGTAATTTAGTCCCTGTACACACCTGGCAGGCAGGCCAACTTTAAATGGAAAAATTATCAGGAGTTTAAAGATTTTAAAAAACTGTTCTTCTGATGAAAAGTGAACAAAGGAAAGGAAGCATCATAGTTAAAATATTGAAATTCTGGCCAATTTTATTTCCATGAAAGAAGAATAATATTTTTATCTTTTTTTATATACCATGGCACTTTCTTCTGGCCTACAGCCCTTCATAACACATTACTACACCCTCCACCATGGCAGTGAGTGGCGGGACAGGAAAAGGACTCAACTTAGCACTATGGGTGAAAAAAGTTTTTTCCCTTGAATAAAAATACAAAAGTAAATACTGAGTGGAACTTTATTGGCACAGATAGAGAGAAATTGTAAGTCTTTATGCAAATGAGACATGCGCAAATGACAGTTCATGTGTTGAGACAATAGTAGAAAACACAGAGATGAAGTGTTGCACGCAGACAAAATTACAGAGGAAATAACAAAAAACCCAAATGCGTCGAAGAAAAGGCATTTACGGGTGAGAAATAAGCGGCCGACTGGAATTGTTTGTTCTGATTTCCGTCTTTATGTTGTCACGGCTCGCAGTGTCTATTTTGGGATGTAGCTCATAGCGGTTTGAAACTCCCTCGTCTGCCTTTGAAGCTGTGATGTCTTCAGCCACCATCTCAATCTGTCATCCTCTCTTGTTGTCCTTGCCTGTCACTCATCCTCCCCCCCCTCACTGTTACCTCCACTGCCACCAAACATTTACATATAGTTCATAAACACATTTAGTGGGTTTATCCTGTTTTGGTCCAGAGGACCCCCCCCCCCCCAATACTCCTTCCTCTATATGAACACAGATTTTGAGATTTTTGGGGACAACATAACCAATAAACACACATTCAGGTTGAGGTGCAAAATATGCATTCTGAATACTGCAATGCCCTGCTTTTAGTTAATATATATTATTTAGTAGTGGTTTTTATGTTTTAAAAATGCCGCTCATATTCCAGTATGGCCAGACCCCACAGGTGCACTTTTCTTTTTTTCCATAAGTAAATGACCTCACATCAGAAAAAGTAATTCATTTGCAACAACCAGAGAGAAATAGTCTCAAATCAGGGGGAAGACCTGTTCTCACACCACCAGAGCACTTAAAGCCAATGTGAAAAATTACATATTAAAGTGTTTGAGCACATTCAAAATAAAAGAGCTCTCAAAGTTTACTGTAAAAACATATGCATGACACTGGACAATTTGTGAGTATATGCTGGGAAAGGGGTGGGAGCAACAAGGCATGGAAGAGAATGCACAAGCAAAATATAAACATGAGAAATCAGATTCTTCAGTATATAACTCCTCTCTTTGATTTGTGCTTGACCTGTTTTCAAGTGAAAACCTCTCCGCAACTATACCACACTTATCACTGACACAGACATAACAAATGTCTCGTAATACATTTTACTTGCCTTCACAGTTGTGTTTTCTGTGGGCTCAGTTCAGAAGAATTGCAAAATACTTCACTGTAACACCACAAATACTCTGCCAGTCTACTGCTAACATACCTCTGTTTAAAATCTCTAGCTGTGTGCATTTTTCTTAGTTAACACCAAATACCCTGCATTCACTACCATTTTCTCACTGTTAAAGTAAATAAATTTCTAAAAGTGACCAATTTTTTTTTCCAGTTAACAGCACTGTCATCTCAGATATTGAGTAGTATGGGACCCCTTGTCCAGCAGGCTCTGTGACTGTCTTGCTTTACTAGTTTGAAGAGACTTCTGGCCTGTGTGTCTTTCTTCGCTAACTAGGTCAGATGGTGCAAGCTGCTTGAAAAATCATTGTCCCCCATGGCCAATTCAGAATTTAGGACAGCATGAAATAAAACTAACTGTAATTGGCAGTGAGGTTAAACATAGATCTGCTTTCCTCTTGGTGATTTGTCTCGGTGTAACCCCTAACTGGAGATCCAACCTGCTCTCTACAAGAAAGCCTAGCTAGAACCCACTGCTAGCCTACTAATAATAGTGAGGCCCACATAGTCTATGTCTGGCCCGGGCCCCAAATATAGCAAAAAGCTGCCACTACTGAGACAAACACCACAATGCACATTTATCTAGGCAAAACATAGTACAGTTAACGTTTATGTTTACGTCACATAAAGCTGATTTAATGTTTACTTTTAGCTAAGCATGAGTGATGTTCAAAATGATGTTTGCATACACAAGCTGCCCCATTTATCTAACGCAGATTATATTGAAATGAATTGTGCTGAACTGAATTAGCCAAAGATCTTCAAACACAAGGTTACGCCATATATGACCAATGTGAAAGTACATAATTAATTTGTTGTTCATTTTCAAGTTAGTTTCTATAAGGCTAAGCTGCCATATTGTATCTGACCTGCATACAGGGCTTCATTTAACTGAATAGTTGTACTGTTATTTTTTTTTTTTTTATGCAGTGTTCAACACTTATCTAAGTTCAGAAGCCTGTTAATATAAAAAAAAAGATTAGAATTAGACATACATGAGTGTGATAGCTGAGCAAACCCCATGCAGCCCTTAAAGAATCAAAAAAAAATTTCAAATTTTGTTTTTGCTCAAAAAAGAAACAAAGCCCCAAATGTTCAATGCCAATGCAATCACTCCTCTTTCGGGATGGGCGATGATGTGCTCGCCCCTCCCCGATAGGCTTCGAAGTTCTGCAATGGTGCAAATTGCCCACATAGGCTATATTAATCTCTCATTGCTTCTTTGAGAGACCCCCATAAAGAGAAAACAGCAGTAATTTGAGAGTGATGTTTCAGTTCCCGATGGATCCAGCTATTGATCCGACTCCCGCTGTTTTGCCTAGAAGTCAAGCTGCACCAGTAACATTAATTTGTTTTACAAAAGAAAAACAAATGAAGACATTAGATTGGCAGAAATCTTGGTTATAAATTTATATAAACCTGTGAAATGAAGTCAACACCTTTTCTGAAACTCTTCCATTAACCTGCCTCTTATAGCCTAATTGTGAGCTGGCTGTGTTTACTTGGACTCAGATGAGTGGAAGGGTGGTAGACCATAGGTCATAGCTTACAAGGATAATAAAGAGTAAAGACTATATGACAAGGGCTTTGGGGCCTTTGAGCTTTGGATTTAAAAAGAGTCCAAGAATTGGTTGCTTTAAATTAGTCTGCTGAAGCATAAGTTCACTGTGCTAGTCAAAGGGTGCACACAGCACTTGTACACTTACACACCCGCGTCAATAAGCTGGACACACATGATAACCTGTGTTCATTTGCAACAATCATTGTATTCCTTGGAGGCCAATTTTCCCCGAGGCGACAAATCAATGAACCGCAGGAAAGCAAGTGACATTTATGTAGCTCCAGATGAGAGCTTTCGTTTATCGAGGTATGCACTTTCCTGCAATGGCAGCAGTTTCCTTTGCAAAGCCCATTTAAAGCAATTTGTGTTGTTCTGCTATTTAACTCTTATTGTGCGCTGCCAATCTCCCCTCCCCGTGACACCTCAACGATTTAAGGTCAGAGGAAATGACAGCAGTGCCACTGCGGCTGTGCTAATGAAGAATGCTGGACAGGAATACAAAGTCAATCACTGTGGGCACAGAGTGTTGCACGCACACATGGTACTTACAAACTATTTTTATTTTTTTAAGCGAGTTCCACTGCAGCGAATAAAATCTTGACCCATTAAAATCAGGGGACGCATTGGGTACTTTACAAGCTGTGGGTTCAGACATGGGTTCCCATCCAGCTCTGCCGACGTGGAGTTTGAGTCTTCTCTTTGTGTTGGCGTGATGCTCCTCTTGGTGGTCTGGTTTCCTCCCACAGCCTAAAGATGTGTTTTAGGTAGACTGGTAATTCAGAACTGCCTTTTGTTTTTAGCAGATGAATTAACATTAAAAAATATATTAAACTGTGGAAATCAGCTTGTGGACACTCTTGTGTCTTGATGTGCTGACAGGGCATAAAAACAAATATTTTATACCTGAAAGTAGGTTTATCATGCGCCATATTTCTGTCCCTATAACAAACATCAAAATGGTCCAAAAATGGTATCAATTAGTTCACCCCTGAGTTGTGTGATGTACAAAACACTAACATTTCATTACTGTATGATATGGCTTGAAAAATGTATATTTGGGTCAGAGATGAATGCATGAGAGGTCTGACATTGGATTTGGGTTGGGAGGCGAACGGTAGGATGCTGTGTCTATGGTGCAGTTCAGCTCTCAGTTTAGATCTCAGTTTGAGAAAGTCCAAGAAAGAGAAATCATCTTCTCAGGGCTTCTCATAAGATTGCAAAACACTCCTAGCCTGGCAGAGGATCTCCTCTGCTCCTGTTTAAGAGCTGCCTTTGTTCACGTGTGTTGCAGCTTTTTCATACACTGACTTCGTTCTGTCTTATTGTACCAGCAAATCGATTTGTATGTTTCCATTTGCACATGTAACATGTAAAGCAATAGACACATGCAAAGCACACTCTTTATGGAGAGGACCAAGTCTCAGATGGTCCTTGATGACGTCAAAGCTGTTCCAGCCAAAGTCTGAGTTAATGGGCAGAGGATATATCTTGATATATTGCCATCTGCTTGGGCTAGCAGGCGGTACAAACTGGTTTTGACGCTATATTAAAGGTGAAGACAGGAGAAGTGTAATCAGCTCTGGACGGAGCCACGTTTGAAGAGATAGCAGTGCTTCCCGAGATGTAGAACAGTGCACCAGGGAGGAACATTGGGAGACATAACAAGTGGGACACTGCTATGGGGCTGGGCAAACAGTTCTGAGGCCTCACTTCCTTCTGTGGGCTGTTTTGCTCTTTGGGAGGGAGGATTAGAAATTGATGGAGTGTTATATTGTCAAAACTAGGGCTATTTTTTCCTCCCAAGAACTGGAAACAAAACCCAAATTATTTCAATTCCTCAGCACTACTCTAAGGGATGGTTGAAACCACGTGCTCTTCCTCTCTCAAGAAGCCTGAAGTCTCAGTGTATAAGGCTCCCAGTCAGTGTGTTTGAAGCTCACCGTGGCCTGCATACATCTGCATATTTGCTCCTGACTTTTTGTTGCATATGTCAAAACTATGTTTACCAAAATATAAATACATTTCTTTGAATTAAACCAGTCTCAATGGACTTAAAAAAATTGTATCTTAAAAAGCAGTAGCTAGAAAAGAGCGATGGCACGTTTCCATGTGGTTCCAATCTCTGCTGCCTCACTGTGTGTGTTTCTGGGGCTCATTAGCAGAGACGGGTCTTTAGCAGTTGAATGATTTAATGCCACGAGGATAATGTACTGCTTTGCTAGCCATCCATACGAAAACAGCAGGCAATGGGGGATGTTCTTCTCTATGTCAATTAAAGCACCATATTTTGCACCACACTCTTATCCAGGATGATGCATTAAATATTAATGTAATCTACAGTACCAAAGTGGCATTTTAAAGTAAAAGTGTTTTTTTTACATTATTCGTTCATAAAATATTATAACTTCCAATTAAGAGGAAAAAACATTATTTTTTGTCCAGTTATCGGACAGACTAATACGCTGGAATGATGCATTTGCGGTGTTCAGCTTCTGCTTCTAGAATATTAAACAACATCAACAATTTTGTTATGATTTTTCTGTTAATAGTGTTTTGCTGTAGTTTTTTTTTAATTAATCGTTTATGTTATGTTTTAGTGCCACTGATTTATTTTATGGCTGTGTCCTCTGCCCACACTTATATAATGTAAACAAATATGGCACACTGAAGTGTACAACACCAAGAAATTTAAACTCATATATATCTTTATTAAGCTACTGGCCACAAGGTCCTAGTTTCAACTGATTTCAGTAGCAGTCGTACACATATAGTCATTTAATGTTGTTTTCTTGTTCTCTCTTGCTTCTTTGCTTGGAGGGCATATATCATGACCAGAAATCAGAGAACAATGAAAAGCCAATTAGACTGAAGAAGAATTACATTTCAAGGCTGGGATGAAATGAGTGAGCACTGCTCTCGGTGAAGTCTTCATTATCACATGGAAATTTGGTGGTGTTGAAAAGGAATGAAAATTTAGTATCTTAACACCACAAATTAAATTACCTTCACAGCACTGGCCATTTGGCTTAAGAAAAACAAAAGTATGCAGGGCGCTGTAGGTGTCGTGTGACCATGTTGCTGTGACAGGGACCATTAATACAGATAACGGACAGTGAAGGCGAGACCACTATGTGGAGAAAATGTAGGTTTAATATTGATTTTACATTGCAAAAGTGAGTCTCTATTCAGGCTGAGTATCTTTGGGGACTGAGCGGTTTTATATGCACATTAATAGTGTTGTGCAAATTGTTATTTTCCATCTAATTTCTGCTCAGTTCCAAATTAAGTAAAATAGGTGTATTTTCAATATTTTTTTACAGCCCTGCAGATAACTGACTCTGAACTAGGGAAATGCAGTGAATGAAAGAAAGAAACCAAGTGTACAATTTTCACATAAATTTGTTATTATTAAAACGACTGAATTGCCAACCTGTCTGGAACTATAATGATACCGTGCCGAGATTCACCAAATTACTCTTAATAAACCTGATAACCCAAATCCCTTTGTCCAAAGCTGTACTGCAGACTCCACTGCAAATTCAGCAATAGAACCTGAAGTACTTACTTGGGATGGTGAGAAGAGATACCTTAAGAAGTATTTTATAGCACTTGCATCTTAAAGATCATTTTTTGGACATATCCCAGTTAGCTGTCAGTAAAGTTCATCCCATCTGCTATAGTAATTTATTGGAATTCCTGTGCTTCTAATTTATGTCATTGGGCTAATGCTGCACAAGCTGAGCAGTCAAGAGGTCAGCTGCTTTGGCAGTTATTGGGTAGTTCATGGAAGTAATCGGTCTTCCTCAAAATGAGCTGTGGACAGCTGGTTAAATCAGGCTGCGGTCTCCTGGACTCTGCCATACGCGTACGTACAGATACACAGCGTGACCCCCAGTGCAGCGGTAAACAGGTTTTTTTTCTTCTCACAATTTTAAAAGGTTGTGGCGAGCTGGATAGTATTATATGATGAACCCAGGGCGAAGGTAATAGGGTGAATAGTGGAGGCTTAAAACAAGATGGAGGTAATCGGGGATCAAGGGTCACTGTCATTCTAGACTTATACAAAGGAACAAGAGAAAACGATACACGCTTCATACCGGGTCCAGGGTGCATCAGTACACTTTAGAAACAGCATAGCATCACAGAACAGCAAAGGACAACAAGGAGGGACAGCCGGGGGGTAGTCTGTTAGCAGCTGGAATAAAACTAAAATGAGACTGTAAAGGTTTATAAATATGAGAAAAGTGTAAATAGTGGATGAATAGGTAAATGCTGGCAAAACATACAGCTGGTTTACTTGAGAGGGAGCACACATGGAACTTCTAGAACCTGTAGTGTATAAGCACATCTATTCTTTTCCCTGTTGTTTGGTTGTTTGGTTGTTTGCCGCTGTCTGTGCCGGTGTTCATAACTGTGATCCCTATTGGTTAGTGCGACAGCGTGGGATTATTCATTCGCAAACACAAATGCACGCGGGTACTCAAAGTGTATCCCTCTACTGTGAACCTGACAGCCCGCAGGAGAACCCAGCAAGCTCATCTGTGGGGCTGAACGGGTTTTTTCTCCTTGGAGACCACTGAGTCACAGTGCGGCCCCACCCCGAGCCACTGTACCGCAGTCACCCCCGCCCCAGCAGCTCATTTCAACACAGTTTCTGTTAGGGGTGTCTTTACAGTGACTCTTTCCACCCACGTTTATTTCAAAAGCGTACCACTATTAGGTACCTATCAAAACGACGGAAGCCTTTGTGCTGAATGCGGCTTTTCCCTGAACGTTTTTGCTGGATAACAAGGCTAAGCTATTTTCGTTTCCACGGCTTTGTATTAGTTTCTCATTCTACAGTGACTCACACTGCAACGGGTATATAGGATGATGCTCTGAAGCTAATGTGTGGCGATACGCTATTAATAATTTTCTGTGAAAACAATGGTCATATTCAGTATCCACACCATTTGCAAGCTATTTTTGTAAAGAAGTCCTGTGTATGATATGCTACAAATGTATAAATTGTTTTTTTACAAATTATTATTTTATATATTATATCCTGTATATGAGTAATTATTGTTGTTGTTGTTGTTGTTGTTGTTGTTGTTGTTGTTGTTGCTTTATTACCAAAAATCTTCTGGCAAGGTAGTTTCTTGATTTCTTTTTCTTATGCAAAAAAAAACTAATGCTACTGCTACAATAACAGGACTTCAAGGCCTGGGGGGGAGAGCACAAAATCAATCACCCCTAAAAAAGAGCAATTGCTTCTTTAACTTAACATTCTGGGTTTTGCTTCTTTTTCTGAGATGTAGAATTGGTTTGCTTGTTTAAGGAATGTGTAAAGTATCAGCACCTATCACAATTCTAATCTTAATTTTATTTATAAACAGGCTTCTGTGTGTAAAAATAAACAATAAAATGAATATGTTAAAGAAAATAATGCTGGTAGCTCATATACAGTAGTTTGCATTTGTCGGCTTAGCCTTACAGAAAATAACAGCAAAACAAATGTGAAAAAATGAATTACGTTCTCCCATATTAATCATATACAGCAAAATAATATGGAGATTTTGATATTCTAAATGCTCAGTTGGTGAGGACCAGGGGATTTTTAAAACAAAACTGAAGAATTTCTCCATGAATGTGCATATTACTGTTTTGTTTACAGCACAAAATGTTTTCAAACATCTGTGTGTTTGTTTTGATACAGCATTCCACATTATTTTTCTTCCTGTTTGTAAATCACCTGTTTTGAGTTGAGACTGTATTGGTTGAGGCTGCAGTGCACAGGCAGATCCCAGTACACAGAGGAATGATGCATCAAAAGAGCCGTCTGTAGTCAGCAGCACTCATTAGCAGAGAAGTTTCCCTCGCAACAAGTTCGAAAACTTTGCCTGAAGAAGCCAACCACAAAAAGAAAGAAAAAGAGGTACCGAAATTTCCCAGACTTATAATTGTGTGGTTTTCTTTGCTGCTTGCAGAGGTTAAGCATAGCTGGAGCCCATTTTAGTATCTGTTCTTCAATAAATGCTTCTGTCAAACTGAGTTAGTTGTTAATCCAGCTGAATGAATTTTGAAACTTTGCTGGAATTCCTGACCATTCTGAAATTTCTGAATCGCCAGCAGTCACTCTTTTATGCTTCACAGCGGAGAGCGGATGCTCAGCATGACTTGCAAGAGATCTTTGATGTGTATTGGGAAGACAGGTCCAGCTGCTCCCCTTGGAGGCTAGGAAAAGTCTTTTCTCTTTAAAGCTCCTAAGGCAATAGGTAACTAGCTTAGTATTTGGCAGAAAAGTTAGATGTGAACCCAGGAATGTCAACCACATATAGTTCCCCAGCTCTCCTGAAAATATCAAACTTTTGATCCTGTAAACTGATCCAAATGCTCATACAGATGCAGTCAAAAGTGTCGGTATTCATCTATTTTTGTTCCAAAAAACTCACAGTTCTCTGTGAAATGAGTTGAAGTATTTGGTGTCCATCACTCTACAGTTCACATTTAATAACTCAGAAACTTTGCCTTTGATTTATGAGTAATTAAAGGTGAATTGTCTGCTTAAAGTATCACTGCAATACAGTTATTTCTTATAACTTCTAAAGGAAACCAATAATATTCCCCAGGCCATTTTTGACTGTCTTTGCAGAACAAACAAGAATTCAGTTATTTCCACAGCTTTTTTGTTTTGTTCCACAAAAAGAACACAAAATAAATGCACATTTGGATGACACACGATCTTTTAACTTCGGGTCTTTCAGGAAGAATGATGCATTACTTGAATAAAATGAAAAGGTACCAACAATTTCGGCCACATCTGTACTCTTCAAGCTGTTTTGAAGAGTAATGCCTTGTTGGTGTTTTTGACACTTTCGACTATGTATCACTTGGAGAATCTTTGTGCCCTTTTCATAGTAATTAAGGAGAAAAGAAATCATTTAATAAACTTACATTTACTTGCATAACATGTTTTTTCCACCTTCCTGCAAGAAAGTGAGTGAATGTGTCTCTACAAGCAGATTTCAAAAGTTTTGATTGATTTTAACCTATTTTCCTGTACTGTGGTGGTCTGGGGCATGTGCCACCAATTAAAAGCATGAGGCAGGTTACGTTCTTGGTGGGATTCCAGGCCACTTCGGGGTGGTCACAGACACTTGCGTACTCCATCCATCCATTATCAGTAACCACTTGTCCTGAGGAGGGTCACTGTGGTCTGGAGCCTATTCTGGAAACAGAGGGTGCTTGGCTATACACAGCCCCTAGGTGGGAAGCTGGTCCATCACATGGTAACCACAAACACCCAATCATTCTCACATGCATACACCCACTATGGGCAATTTAGAGTGACTAATTAACCTGAATCACACATTTTTGGACTGTGGGAGGAAACCCACACAGACACAAGGAGAACATGTAAGCTCCATACAGACCAAGCTAGACTTGAGCTCACACTCAACCAGGTCAAAAGCTGTGAGGCAGCAGCACTACACACTGAGCCACAGGGTCGACTCTGCTTATGCCCTTATTAAGAATAGTTTAGACTTGTCATATCAACTGAAAAGGACATGTTTTGAAACATGGGAGGAAACCAGAGCACCTAGAAGTAAACCTATGTAAACACAGAAAGAAGATGCAAACTACACAGACTGAGCTGAAGTCATTCTCTCAAATCCACAGCCGAGGAAATGTGAGGCACCAATCTTACCCGCTGTGCCACTGTGCACGTCAAAAAATTAACCAACTGAATGTTAAGGACAAATATATAATGGACAAATATTCAGTTTCTGGGCCCTGGACTGATTTTGCGGATCATAAATGCAATTATGCATCTTCTCCAATTCTCTTGAAAGAAAATGTTATTTGCAATCTGTTACCGTCACGATTAAAACGTATTTAAGCATTAATGCAAATCATAACAATGATTAAAAACAGAGAAAACACTTGTTGTAAAGCAACAGATGACTTGTAGTGAGTGTTTTACTTTTATTTATTATTATTATTATTATTATTATTATTATTATTATTATTATTCAAGTTTTTTTCTTTCTATTCCCTTACTCTCAAAGTAAAAAAAAAATCATGGCACATAATTACAGTCATTAAAATGCAGGTCTAGCTTAGCGACATAATCAGCCCTCAAAGCGACGGAGAAGCTGAGCAGCCCACGCACAGGACTGCTTGTCTCATCTGGTGCATTCAGAGGAAAATCTCCCACACAAGCCTGGCCAGCGAAGGGCTTCTGTCTGAACACAGGGCCTTCCTGTACCCATACATTTCCATTCCCTGACTATCCTGTGGTTTTCTTTGCAAGAGTCCTTAGAGGTACACAGTCATGTCTCTGGGGTAGCATGTTGGTAAACTGCTGCGTTCCCTACAGTGGAGATGTGGGTTTGAATCTTTTCACTATCCATCTGTGACAAGAAGCCCCAAGGAATACAAATTGTTCCCTTTGGTGGATGACATGGCAGGGGTGGGCTGACAGCAACACCTACAACACTCATGAATTTAAATGTGGACTTTGAGCAGTAGGTTTAAATGTAAGTACAAGACTGAAAACCATAAGTAAATATGAGAGTTATGGAATTAATAATAATCTGTTATCCTTAACCGCTTTATCTTGTTCAGGGTTACGGCAGTTGACTGGTGCTAGACTAACCAAATTCTGGATGGGATGCCAGTCTATCACGCCCAGTCACACACATACACACACATACACACACATACACACACTTACAAGTGGTAAAGAGAAACCAGTTAACCTGAAACACATGTCTTTGGACTCTGAGAGGAAACCAGAGCACCCAGATAAAACCCACACAAGCAAAAGGATATCGTAACTCCACACACAGAGCTGGATTCAAACCCACACCTGAACCTGGCCAGGCACCGGGAGAAAGCAGCTCCACGCACCGCACCACTGTGCAGCCTTTAGTTTATAATAAATTGCCTATTTTTAATAACATCATTAAGAGCAAGCAGTAAAAACCTGGGGCAGCATGTGACATAGCCTTAGTGCTGCCACTCTTGAAAGTTCTACTTTCAAATCTCACCTCTTGCTCCAGTACCTTTAAGCAAGGTAGTTGCCCTGAATTGCTCTAATAAAAATTGCCCATCTGTATAAATGGGAAAAATAGTTGTAATTAGCAGTAATAATTATAAGTTGCGTTGAAGAAAAGCAGGAGCCAAATTGGAAAACATTACTGGTGTGATACTTATCTGTCATCATCAGGCAACAAAAGGCTCTTGCATCCCTTGTTCCCGTGTTATTTCCTGATACATACAGTAGATGTGATCTCCTGGGATGGCTCTAATATTAGCTTGTAGGCCAGTGTTTACCCATGTTGCATATGATTAGGGTGACTCATAACAGCAGACAGCCTTGCTAAAATGTCAAGGGAAATGTCACCTGGTCACCTGTCACGGTCTGATAGATTATGCAATTATCGCATAGCATTTTAGCAGTGTTTTGTTTTACTTGCTGATTTGCAAACATCCCTTGAAGTATTGTCCCGAGTACACTAAATTAAAAGTGATCATTTCTTCTGCAGATTAAGGATACATATTTTGCACAACACACAATTTATTGTCAGCAATTGCCTTGCACTATAGAGCAGGATATCTGGCAGAAACCATTTGCTTGTAAGCAAGACTAAAGCAGAAGAAATGGAGCGGCCAACTTGCAACAATTCAACACAAAGTTCTTCAACAATCAACAAGCGACAGAACCAGCTACCACCACCCCAGCACTCTGCTGAGCCACATTATAAACTCTGCCTTCCCAAACCATTCCAGTTCACACTTGAATGAACATTTTCCCATCTCTAGACTTTCACAAGAAACCATCTCAAGATACAAGGTAAAAAACTTCAGTACATGGTAACTTCAAAGGCCAGCAAAGACACGTTGTGGGTAGCATGGTTCCTCATAGTACCTGGGAAATGGGTGTGGAGTTATGACTGGATGGAATATAACAATGATAATATTCCATAATAAGATAGAAATAAAAATCTCCCTCTGGATCTAATGTTATAGCCTATGGTACCCAGTAATAAAGGATATTGTTTTGCACAAACCCCTTTTATTTCTCTGGTTTCATTTCCATACCAGGTAAATGTGTCTGTTGTTTGCAAACAAAGTTTGTTTGGAATAAATTTATAATAAAGTTTATATATGCAAACTCAAACTATTCGTTGCTTTCCATTTCATTCGCAATTTTACAGTTTATCTCTGTTCAGCTATAGTAGTATCTAAGTGAGTGATATTTTAGAATACAAATGCGCAGGAAAATATAGTGGAATTAATTGTTAACTTTAGGATTGTTGTAAGGTTAAAAAAAGCCTTTTTATTATGTGCACTTCCATAACTGTTGCCTCTAATACACAATTTATTGCTGACTGTAAGAGTACTTCTGGGTTTTGGGATTATTCACAATGTGGTTTTATTCACATTCTCCACTAAATTTCACCCCTCACAGGCATGGTATTATATCAGTGTCCTAGCAAATGGGTTACATTTTTTGTTAAATAAATCTGAAGTACATTGTAAAACCCAGTTTTATTTCTTAACTTTCGTTTTCATTTTCACTGTTTAGACTATTGCTGTTGAGACTTTGCCAACATGTTTACAGGCACCATCACATTGCAGCCTACAGTAAATCCATTCCACACCTTTTGTAAATTCACCAGCAGTATGAGAAATAAACAGGTGGGGATTCCATCTGCACAGTGCAAAACCACTGTGAACGGAGGGGGCTTTGAAAATGTATCATACTGCATATTATGTAAAATATAATGACATATTCTATGCCATGCATGGAATATCCATTTTCATCCCAAGAAACTGTAAATGCTCTCAAATTGTGCATTAAATAATAGCTGGCATTTGGTTCTGTGTGTTCAGTTTAAATAGGAAATTAAGGTCATACTGAGTTACTGGGATAACAGTAATTAGCCAATTTTTATGTTTATTTATGAGCAATATGCATAAATTTTTTTGGTTTTAATTTGATATTTATTCATTTTGTAGTTGTCAATATCATCGGACTCCTAGAAAACAGTTTAGTATTGTTATAACTGCACTTCTGGGCGTGACATTTTGATTTAATTAAGTAGTTAACTGATTTTACATTTTGCATTATACACTACATAGGCAGAAATAATTTAGCAATACTCACTGCCTGTGGTTGCCATGGAAACTCAATTTTGTCTCGTTGCTAAGGACATTAGTAGTTTAAGAGAATTTTAGCATAGTGTCATGCTCATATTTTCAGACGCAGATAATTTGATAATGATGCTTTGACCCACCATGGGAAAAAGTACACTTTCTCCATTTATAATAAATAATCTGCAAGAAATAAAAGACATGGCACATTAGCCATCACTCATCAAGAGCGATATCTTTTTAAACTCCATGTTTCTGCTAAATGCTCTTCGGAGAGGCGAACGTGTAACAGTGGAGTACCTTTTTTTAATGAGTTTCCTCCTCACCACAGGAACCTTTTGTTCAAAAACAATGGAAAATAAATTTCTTTCAATAACAGTTGTACTTACTCCAAATATGCATAAACATGCAAGCAACAGCTACTTCCATAAACTGCTCATTTCCAGAACTCAAGTTCACAAACTTTGTGTTTGCATAAATATGAGCAGCTCAGATGAACCCGAGGGACAAGGTTCAAGTGAAGCAGAGCTTCGCAGTGCTTTGTACTCACATTAGTAACACACCCTACAGCCTTCACACGTGACGCCCCCCCTGCCAGGGCATGCTAACCACAGAGCTGTGCCTCTTGCATCAGCTCATACCAGAACGTACGTCGGACGAGGCTTTCAACGTGCTTATTATCCACACACACACAGAAAGCAAAAGGTGAAGTAGACCCCAACTCAGTGAAAAAGATTATTTTTCTGTATTTGTATGATATACATGTTTATGTATGATTGAAACTGGAAATGATGCCTTGTCCCAGCTTCAGAAGAGAATTATGTGCGCAAGCAATTGGGCTGCATTTTGCGTCTTTTTTATGTTAAAGTGTGGTGCAAATGTTTGCAGTAGTCCCCTTAAGTAAGCAGCAAACTATGAGCTCAGAATCTTAAAATGAAATACCACGTTCAAATACCAAGACATATATATTTGTCACTGCAAGAAGGAAACCAATTTTTTATTAATTTTTTTCTACCTCCATGTTCTCAAAAGCAAACCCTCTCATAACCATCATGAATATTTTATTATATGAAAAATACATGAGTATAAGTATTTTGTCATTAGTATTTCCTTGCTAAAAACTGTAAACCATTTGCTTGGAGTCACATTAGTATTAAGAATTTTCAGTTGAAAAAGTCCTGTGATTAGATGAGTAACCTTGAGTTTCTGTGAGTGTGATATTGCCAGAGGGAATTATTTACATACTGTGCAGCTTAGATTCTCTTTATATAAATGAATGTGACAGAGCTACAGACAGAACAGCTACACATACACAAAGTGTGTGCCAAACTTTGTACGTTTCCCATTGCCCAAAGATTCAACTACGTCGGTGGGTAATATTGTATTTGGGCAAAAATTCACTCAAAAGGCATAAAGAATGTCAGAAATAACCATTTGCTGCTCTGTTGAGGTGTGATGCTGGAAGCAGATGTGAGCAAACTGTGGGAGACTCATTTCACCAAGGGGTCAGACGCATCGCTCTCAGCTGCTGGACTGGAACCAGGGGATGCAGGAGCCAGGGGCTGTATTGTACCAAGACAGAAGGTGGGCTGCGCTTCATTGAACCAGAACTGCCACCGCTCAACAGGAGCTAACCCTCAGGGGTCTGCGGAAGTGATGGACATAAAAAGGCCGGAAGGAGAACGCCGGCATCATCACCGTATGGAGACCCTGGAGAGGAGTTACTGGTCCCTATACGTGTGCAATGATGTGCTGTACCCCAGCAGAGTCTGAGCCCCATGAGGGATTTCCAGCTGCTGAGCCCATGAGAAGCAAAGTGTGTAGAGACACAGCAGGAAACATACCATGCAGCCTAATCGGTGAACATGTTTGGGCACCGGTTTCAAGTAGTCCTTTGTCACTTTTGCGGAATAATGCACTCAAAGTCAGCGTACGGAACTGGTGAAATGAAAGAGCAGTGTGTGTTCACTGGCTAATTGAGATGTGTCAGGTGGCCCCTTATGAACAGAGTTCCACTCAGTAGTAAAGCTATGGTGGAGGCCATAGAACTCTATGGCTAGCTAAACGTGAATTATTATAATTACTTTTCTGTCCAGCTAAAGCTTTTCGCAGAAGGACCTTACAACTGTTAGCTACTACACTAACACCTGTTTCATGTCAGCGCTCTTTTATTTTAGTCCTGTTCGTCATTTGTCATAATTTTAAAACACTAAAACGTTTTAGTTAGTGTTTTCGCGTTTACACAGCAGCCCCAGTACACACAATTTTGTTACAAATTTTTAATACCAGCTAACAGTTTTTATAATAGATGTCTTGCTGTAACACAGAGCCATGACACAATGACGGTAATGTGTCTACAAGAAATCAGTGCTGTACAGTACGGCAAGCTGTAAGGGACATAACGTGCAACTATCCTTACAGTTTAATATCTCCAGTTTGCTTTTTTCTACATTTTTGTGCAGTCTCCATTTCAATCTAATAAATAAAATTTAATTTAGCAAAATGGGGCTAAACATCATAGAAAAACTTCTGAAAAAGATTAACAGAGCAAATATTATAAGACTAGAAAAGATGTCCTGTGTGTGTTCTGCACAATGCCCTGCGTGTGTGTGATGTGGTGCTTAATGCTCCATGTGCTACCAGGTGTTTTACAGTGTTTTAGTGATAAGTAGGAACGTTGGTTTCAGGTTTTCAGATCAGGCTTGGACAGCATTGTTATTTTAAATAATGTAAAACAGGATCCTGGTACACTCAATTTCGATTTTCAGGAATGCATAAAACGGAGTTTACTTGTAGTCTAGTTTTATATGCCATACATGGTCAGTTTTCAAGCTCAGATACAGTGCAAAATTCTGTATCAATGACCCCTTATAGTGCTGTTTCATTAAGCTCCATTTCTCAAGAATGCATATGGAGAAATAATTATGATATTACTGTACTTACAAACACAGCCATCCCTTGATTAACTTGCTTATTTGAAAAGGCGGCATTGTGTGAAAATGCATAAATTAAGACAACTATTTTCACCATTTCTTATGGGGGAAAATTGTAATGCATTCCAGCCAAACCCAAAAACGCTAAACAGTTTCCACAAATTTCATTAAAACACAGAAAAAAAATCTTACATAAATAATTCACAGCACTTTGTATGCACTGTCACAGCAAAAGGAGTTACTATTACAGCATAAATGAAACAGATGAAACAGTTTTATTAACAGTCAGACATGCAGACTATCTTGCACAAACGACACCCCTAGAACTCTATTCTCGAAGTGATAACTTATATCTTTGCCCTACTCACGAATGCCGCACAGTACTAACTTCATACCACCACACACATGAGGCAAGCGTGGGATTTTTTTGCCCGATTTTTCTGGGCGTAGTACATTGTATTGAGCAGATTGACAGGTAAACCGAAAAATGAGATTAAAAATCCAATCATGTTCTAGCGAAAACGCATTGTGTGAGTGCATGTAAATCGGGGGTTCACCGTTTGAACTTATACAACTTAGTAATTTATCCTCAGAAATTTAGATTAAATTTCTTACTCAAAGGCCTTAAAGCAACAGCTAGGTTTCTAACCTGGGTTCTCTGAGTGAAATACAGCAGTTCAAACCACTATGTCACCTGCTGCCCCAAGAACATAATTATTACCGTTGTTATGATTCACCTTATAGCTTTGTCCAAAGCAGCTGCACTGTTAGATAATGAACTTTAGAATGATTTACCCATTTATTGACTAGGCTATATTTTCAGTGTCAATTCATGATAAGTACCTTCCAAAGGGAAATAGAGACTTACTTAGTACTTAGAGACATTCCCTCTGGACCTGTAGGTCCCCAGCTTGAATCTCACCTGTAGCAGCAGTACCATCAAACAAGGTGCTCAGCCTTGAATTGCTCTGGTGCAAGTTATTAAACAACCTCCGATGGTTGTACCTCTTTTTTTATAAAACTGTCAGTTAAACGTGTAAATGCATACCAACTTGGGGGGGGCAAGTTGACCAAAAGACACATAGCTGTTTTTAATAGTTTTCCTTTACATTTGCCCTCTTCTCTTTCCTCCCCCTAAGAGGCTGACATAGGATGCAGAAACAAAGTAAACTATTTCAAAGAAAGCTACATGTTAGACTGTAGTGAAGGTACCACAACACACTACAGTTTTAATTCAGTCTGGACTAGACTATAGTGTCATGGACAAGGGGGACAAATCCTGCAGAAAATTCAAGAAGCATATTTCACCTTGGCCTGCAAACTTTGTGAAAGCATGGGATAAGTGTATGAGTGTTGTGTGAGAAAAATCAGGAGTGGTGCTTTTATAGTCTTCTGGGAGGGGGCCTCTGGAACAGAATCTTCCTTCCAGGCCACGGCTGGTTCAAGGTTCATATTTATAAATGTCAGCATTCTGTAACCTTCTTAACGAAATACTGAAAGTCCTATCTTGGATCACCAAAAACATTCACGACCCTCCGAGATACAGGAGTCTGACCTACCTAGTGTCTGACAGCTCTTCCGGCATCAAAAATTAACCAGAAAAGGAGAAGGGCTGGGAAGGCTGTTGTCTTATTTTTGTAAGTTTGTGAGAAAGCGATGTGGGGTTTGTGCCATTCATTTGCCTCATTTACATTTATGCAAAACAGCTTTGGTCCCATTTGTGAAACATTTATTTATTTAACTATAATGGATTCGGAGGCAAACCTTTGTTATATTTTTTGTCCAGTCCTATCGAAATATACTTTCTTTGAGTGAAAGCTAGTTTCTTCCTGTAGACACCTATATGCACACCTATATATTCTATACTGCATGAGAAACGGACTTAAATAGGTTAAATGTGATCATTTGAATAACTATTTCTATTTTCAACACTGCACGCCTCTCCTGGTGATGCTTATGCACATTTTCTATTTTCAGAGCAGAAAAAATGTTAACTTCAGAACAGCCTATGTGACTATGTGCCTGTAAACTACCAAAATAGAAGCAATGCAAATAATTGATGACTATGTAGAGGCAGTCATGAACTGGAGAGACACATTCCAAAAACAGAAAATTCTGGAAAAAAGATAATAACTTCAAAGCAAACTTGCTGTTTACGCGCTCTGTCAGTTGAGTGAAGGTATATGCTGTACTTGATCACTTTGCAAGTGTGGATTAAAAATCCATTTAACTTAAGAATCACAGTTGCTCTCTAACTGGCAGTTGATGGCTGACAGAAAGACCGATTAGACTTCCTGTAACCATCAAAGAGACATCTCAAAAACGAGACATTGTCCTGTGGCCTGAAGCTCCCAAACAGGTCATTTTGTTGGAACTTGTAGTTCCACAAGAAGAATTAATGAAGGCGACCAATGAAAAGAAGAAGATGAAGTATGAGTAGCTGGTGGAACAATGTTGCTCAGAAGGCCAGAGGAAAAGGTCTGTGTCCATCAAAAAAGGCTACAGGGGGCTTTGTTGGAAAGTGAATGTAAAAGGTGCTATTGTGTGTTGGTAACCACCAGCAGATAGAGGAGGAAGGCCATCAAAAATGTGACTGAGATTGGAGAGAGAGCACCTAGATGGCTTTGGACCAGGAGAGGTGAGCAGTGAGTTCAAGGTACTGTTCAAGCTGTGGTCTGAACAACCCTGACCTTCTGATCCCGAAACAGCAGGAACACAGAATAACCCCAGGATGCATTGCTGATGACGTGTCCATTTGCACCACAATACCTGTCAAACAAAAAAAAAAACATATACACACAACTGCATAAAAAGTTCCTTATTTCATATAACATTGTGACTCTAACAGTCTAGTGCGTATAAGTTCACAAGATATGTCTGTAGCAGAAGTAAATAAAGTACCATAATGAATTCATTAAGATGGGTTTTTTAAATGATGCTGGCAAGGCACGAATTAATACTTTTAAAATTAGCAAATGTGTTGCAATGTGTATGTATACATGAATAGAAATAAATATATCACCCGGTAGGACAAAAGGAAGTTTTAATAAGGTGTGCCATATGTGTGAGTATAAATTTAAGCTCAACAATTTGTTGCAGCTCGGACAGGCGGAGTTACCGAAAAAAATACAAAACAAAAAGCTGGAATTACCATTTTGATTAATTCCAATGAGTGGAATTAATTAATTAATCATTTTTGATTAAAAAAAAACCTTCGTAGCACGTCACTTCCCGCTGCCTTTATTATTGACAACTTGTGACCAGGGTTGTCCAGGAATTCTAAAGCAGTGGGAGTCCCAGTCAGACAATCGAGCTGTCAGTTACCTTTTTTCCTCTGGGCTGTGAAAAAGGGGCCCGGCACAATAAATCCTCCCAGCTGGGGGTCGTAGTGTCCTCGGCTGCAGGAGCCGCAGCACAGAGAAGCATTCATTGCTATAGAGATGCCCCTTTGATAATTTTATTTTCTCTCTTCTGTGTAAAAAGCACAAGGACATCGATGTCTTTTCTCCTCTGTTAGGAAGCAGAAGTTGTTTATCAACTATTTGCTTCCTCTTGTGAAAAACGTACTTTGCATGAGGCAGAGAAATAAACAGGAGCCCATCACTGAGGCAGGCATTATGCTTTTTGGGGGAATTTCTTGCCTCTGTTTGCCTGAATGGCCTGTCCATCATAGAGGTTTTTTGCCCCACTTGTCAGTTAGAAACTGAAAGAACCTGCACTGTTTTTATTGAGTAGCATAGCCTTTTCTTCTATAATATTGGACGGGGGAGGTGAATCATAATGCCTGCTCTTGAGAGATGCAGGAAAGCTAATGGCATTTATCTCAGCTACTGAGAAAATGATGACATGATGGGAAAACAAAGGATGTATTGGCATTTAACGTGACATGTGGTCTTTGTGTAATGTTAATTTAAAAATAAAACAGGGGAAAGTGAAAGACGCTCTTTTGCTGAAGGACAGTTTTGGTACAAATAAATCTCTCAGAATCTTTAATATTTACTGTTCTGCCAGCTGATGATGACTTATGTTGACATACATTTCTTGGAAGTGAAAGAAATGATCTACGTTGGGTGCATTTCGGAGCAGAAAATAAAAACCCTGGGGGGGGGCGGGGGACGTGACTGTGATTAAACTGATGAGCGTCATTTCAAAAAATGGCGTCACGATTTTTAAACAAAGTTTTTTGGCATTTTGCCTTGAATATGCTAATTCAGGGTGCAGTGCTATTTTGTTTAAAATGCATAAAGGAACTAAGATACTTAGTAGCTTTAAAACTTACAATAATAATAAATTAGCTTGTAAAGTACCGTTAAGCATATTTGGTACCATATATTTTGGGAACGAATTGTTTGAATGTTCGCATTCAGTGTCTGCCATCTGAATGAACGTAAGTGTCTGTTTGTTTGGGGAATATTTCAGGTTTCTTTAAGCGCAAATCTGTAGAGGACACAGAAGTAAGAAGGCAGTGTACCAGGGTACAGGATGTAAACGTGTTCACAGGTTCCCACCAGATGGCGCTAGTTGTGCCACCGTCTCGAAAAATAGTCAACATAGTTATTCCAAAATTTCACCCGTTTTTGAAAGGGGCTGTTAATTTTATAACAGTGAAACATACTTGAAATGTGAAATGTATTAAACTGATCAATTTTAATGGTGCATTTAAGAGTGATTAATATTCTGCCACCAGATGTAAGCTGCTCTGCTTGAGTCTGGCACAGTACTTGGAGCTGTAATTTATATAACAAAGACCACGATAACTAGGCAACTAAAGTCAGGAATTAACCTGCTCAGCTGAACACATTATTTGACCCATTTTACTGCACTGACAACTTAACTAACTAAACCATTCGACCTTTTTTTAATGTTTTTTAAATGACCTTGATACTAATCCTCAGAACCCACCAGAAAACAGAAATAAAGCTTGAAGTGTATTAAAGTTTATACCTTTGCAAAAAAATGGCCACGTTCAGATGTCTGCAGTACTGTACTTCACTGGCCGATAGGAAATGCAGGTTAAAGTTTAACTCCAGACTGAAACTAATAAATGTTCTAACAAATCCAGATGTTGATTAGTTGTTAATGTATCAAGTCTAATTATTAAAAATTTTTATTAGTCTCAATGGAAAAGATTGCAGTGTGCCAGCAATTGTGTGAAAAGACATCAATAGTTCTTTTTTTTTTGTTTGTTTTTACAATGGTCAAAGATATAGTAGTAAAAGATGCTGCAATTAATAGAATTTGCATAGAGGGTACATTTTTTGTTCAGTCATGCAATCTGAAGACAAAAATGCAAACAATCCCAACTACCCCATTATGTATTGAGACACCGACCAAAACTGCTGCTTAATGTTTACGACTTTGACTCATCAAGGACTTTTCTTAAATATGTTGATTCTTTAAAGACATATTGTATCCATCAGGGTTATTACCCTGAACTGATGCAGTAAAAATACTTGCCTGTTTAAATAGATTTAAACAATAATGTGTTCAGCTGAGCATTTGCTTACTGTATATTTTTTCAGTAATCTCTGACAGAGAAATTAGCAGAACACAGCAACAGCTGTATTTTATATATATAGCTTGCCATTTATAATATATACAGGACGCCAGGGACATGTACAGGATATATACAGGATACTATAAGATACTATATATATAGCAGTTCCAACAGTCAGTTTTGTTCTAGTGCATCCAAGTATCTACTGGGAAAGTTGTGTGTGTGTGTGTGTGTGTGTGTGTGTGTGTGTGTGTGTGTGTGTGTGTGTGTGTATAGTATCTTTTGCCCAAGATATATGCCAAAAATCAGGTTAGTAAATCCAAAACCAGTAACCAGGTCCTAAATCCTCCGTTTTTGGTTTCTCTCCAGTGCGGAATGAGTTCTCTGCCCCCCTCAGAGCTGCTGAATCCCATAAAGCATTCAAGAAGGCTCTCACAAGGCAACTCCATTGGAGTAGGAGCACTTCCCAGAAGCTTACAGGTGCTCTTTTCTGCCCCAGTCAACCAGGCTGAGCTGTTCTCTCAGCGAAACAGTCGCCATTATTCATAACAGCCCTCATAGCTCCATCTCATTACCAAGGGTGCACTAAGTTACACTGCAAGTCGTTCAAAATGTGTATCACTTTACTAAACAAATATAAATTGGGAACATCAGCAGTATCTGACAGTATCTTTCATCAGTTGCTGAAGTTCAGATGTTATAACACTTAGTAGTTTTCTGATACCGGCCCATCCGCAGCCAACACGTCAATAAGGGGAGCAGCAGCACTGATTTTTCCCTTCTTTCCACTTCCACCCCTGACTGACTTGTTCTGTACGTTTGTTTGACCATGAACTCCCGGGTCGGAACGCAACGGGGCCGGAGCCGCAGACACGCAGCCTCGTCGGACCCGAGCAGCCCGGCATGAATGCGGCTCCTGTTGCGCCAGCGCGCTGGAAGCGGATACGGCACATCCTCCGGGACAAGAAGCGCTCTGTTTCCACACACCCTACATCCCCCACACCCCCCAACACACACACACACACACACACACACACACACACACACACACACACACACACACCACCTCCCTCACTTCCACATGACGCCATTTATACTGCCTAAACCTGACCTCTGTCTCAAAGAAGGAGGGGAAAGTAATAAAAACTAAGAGGAGAAGCGGCTGAGCGCTCAGCAGTGTTTCCCCGAGAGGCGCCCCGCCGCTGCCCCGCCAGCCGCGCATCTCCCCGGGGGACCAGCAGCGGGATCCGGGCTCCCCGCACCTCCTTGTCTCTGTCTCTCACGCTGATATCCCGCAACTTTCCCCGCTTTTCCTCGCTGTTTTGTTTTAACTTTCAATCGCAAAAGGCAGCAGTTCCGACAGTCGGTTTCATTCTCGTGCGTCCAAGTATCGACTGGGAAAGTTGCAATGTTTACTTTTTTCCACTGAAAAACAAATGTGGATCGGGATTTTTCGCTGAGGCTCGCAGATAGACACGGATTTTCGTGGATTTTCGTTTTATTTTTGTAACTTTTTCAAAGTCCTCCACAGCCTTGCATGTCCATAAACGGAAGGTTGCAGTTCTTACCACAGTGAGTATTGTTGCTCCATAAAGTAAACTTAACCAGTGCACTGATACACATTTTTGCCAAACTTTTTTTAATTAAAAACTTGACTTTTTGCTATCATCGAATTTGACTAAGCGCACTAAAGGGGATCCTTGTTTATTATTTACACGTTCTTACAGTCTTCTGAAGTCAGAACCCCGCGACTGATGTCTAATTCTTCATTGTTCTGAATGTTGACTGGACCCCTCTGCTTATAATAATATCGTGTAAACATTTTCTTAGTGCTTATTGTTTTATATTTGTAGAAGTGTGATTTAAAACAAGAGGTTTCAGCAACAGCAGTTTGATGGCTGTCCTATTTGACTTTGTCTTCTGTTGATGTTCATTTCAAGTCAGCGGTGTAGTGTAGAACATCAGGGTGAACTCTGTGTGTGTGTGTGTGTGTGTGTGTGTGTGTGTGTGTGTGTGCGCGTGTGCGCGCGCGTGCGTGCGTGTGCGTGTTTTGGAAATCTTTTGAGCTTCACTTAAAATTCTCATTATCTTTCTGACAGTCAAAACCGAACCATAAAAACTGAGAAGGTTCTTCTAGTCCTGAAGGATTCGTGACGTCTCAGTAGGTTCGACTTTTCTGTAAACATGCGTTGGTTTTTTTTTTTTTTCGAAAACTGTTTATAAAAATAGACCTTTTGTCAGATGAAGGTTGACTTATTTAACTTAAGAGGTGAATGGGTCATACAAGGTTGTGAATATTGTGTAATCCTTAAGGGTTGTTTTTAGCTCTCATGTTCTGATGTTTGTCCCTGAAGAAACACAAAATCAATGCTGTTAAAAATGTGTCGAATTTTATAGAGAAGAAGATTCATGAGATGTGTGTTTTTTTCGTTGATTCCAGATAGATTAAGATATAAATTATTGTCATATCATTATGTGGTTTTGCATTATACTGTATCTGGTTTATTTTGCCCTCTGCATATTTATTAAAGTTGAAAAAAGTTGAATGTAATTCAGCATTTACTTTGTTTTCCTGCACTTTGTGTTTTCCAGTGATAACTCTTTGTGTTTTGAATGATAAGGTGAACAAAAACTAAAGGTGAACTGATCCTTATTGATTTAATACACTTTATGCACATATTAATTGCTCTTATTTGACTCCCATCAAGGTGTTTAAAATATTATGCCTGTTGTAACTGTGCATCCAAGTACTTTTTGATATCCACCTGTGTCTTTGTTCCCAAAAACACTAAACTAGGCTGTGTTTATTCAACTCTAAGAGAGTTGAGTCTACTCTGAAGGAGTTCATTTTGAACATCCAGCAACCCCACAGACTCTCATAGTTGGTTATTATTTCTGCTCATGTTCTGTGTCACTGCAGCTGCAATAAAAAAGTAAAGCTTGTTAAAGATTAAAAATCTTACAGCATTCCCATTGTCAATGAAATGCATTTCTCTTTCACAAATAGTTTTAATTTGTGCTGTGCAAATCTTCCCCCTGCATAATGCATTATTTGTGGTATCTGTATTTTTAATTCCGTACAAACTCTTCAGTGTTTTGTAAATTTTCTCATAATGTGAATGTTTAAAGGCCTGTTTTGGCCTGATCAATGGGTAAAATTTTAAAGCGGCACAATTAAGTGTCACTTTATTTTGAAAACTTTTATTTTTGGAGATGGGGGTATTAGACTGGTCATGCATTTGGATGGGTGCTTGGTGTGCTGTGCATTGGGGCTTGAAGTCCAGTTGAGGGCTCGGGAACCTGCTGCCGAGCAAAGTTGTTGAGACCCCCTGTTGGGACTCTGCACAAGACAAAGGTGGAGGTGGGGTTGCAGCGGGTGCACGGAAACCACCCCCATGGGGTGGAAGTAGCAGAGTGCACTTGTATGCGTATCTGCGGGACTGATGTTAGGGTGTGGCCAGGTGTTTGGTCTAATACTGCCCTCCCAAAATTATGTTTTTAACAAAACTTCAATATGTATATGCCAACAGCCCATAAGTTGTCCTTCTAAGTCCAAACAAGTGACGCATTATCTGGTAATTTGGTCATTACATTTTTGCAAATTATTATAGTTTTTCCACATAGTCAGATGGCACAGGCTGATTGTTTCAGAGGTCTTATCTCGCTGCTGGTTTCTGTTGCAGGACCTCAGATGTGTTCAATGCCTACAGAGGGGATCCTGTTTCAGAGTGAACATGGTGACAGGAACTCAAAATGGCAGTGGCTCTCCAGGCTTGCCACATGCTCCAGGGGACCGTGGAGGGTATCACACTGCAGAATCTGATCCCACAGCAGCTTCGCGCCAGCAGGCTCAGGTGCTGTCACTGGTTCAGATCCAGATCACCCGAGGAGCCAACGAGTATACGGACGGCCCTGTGGCGGCACCTTGGCCTGGAAGCAGACCTTCGGAGCCGTCGCAGCCCAAAGCAGAGCTGGAGTCTGACTCGGCAGATGAGAGTGAGAGTCACCTTCTTGCTGAGGGAAGGCCTCAGCACCAGCATCGCGTGCATCCTCTGCAGGCCAGTCCAGGCCAGTTTGCGGGGCCAGAGGGCATTGGGTTGTGGGCAACCACAAGGACTAGGGACATTGGCAGGTCCTCAGATCAGAGGCTGCTGGAAAGCACCCCCAGTGACCATGTGGTCCAAGGGCAGCCAGAGGCAGCCAAACTGAAGCCCAAATCTCTCAAACAGCCCATGGGCCTGCACGCATGTCGCTGCATGCTCTGTGGCCGGTGTGTTTGTGAGACCTGCACCCGCCGACGGACTATGCCCTCCTGCTGGGTGTGTGGCAGGAGGTGCCTCTGCTCAGCACAGAACTTGGTGGAATACGGCACTTGCATCTGTTGCATCAAGGGCCTCTTCTACCACTGCTCCTCCGACAATGAGGACAACTGCGTGGATGACCCCTGCTCCTGTAGCCGCTCCCACTGCTGTGTACGGTGGTCCACCATAGGAGTGGTGTCCCTCTTCCTGCCCTGTCTGCTGTGCTACTTTCCACTGAAGGGGTGCACGAAAGTGTGTGAGACCTGCTACAGTCGTGCAGCAACCCCAGGGTGCAGGTGCCAAAACACTTCCACTGCCCTTTACAAAGCCACTGAGAAGAATACGTAGGGGAACACACCAGGTGTGTGAAGGGAGCAGGTCACCATCTCACTACAGTGATTAAGATCTACATTTAGTTCTGTTGTGTTAATACAAGATGCAGTTATTTAGCTAACTGAAGTGTCTTGCAGCGTTTTTATTTTGATATTTAGCAGGATTTTACGTACTTGGGGGATGCTTGTAGAAGAGTGCCTTTTTTAACAGGAATGCATAATGTTAACCTTAAAAATGTCTCTTGCAATAAGCTGCAGCTAGAAACACTCTTAATCAACTGTCTTTAAATAGCATTTGAAAAAATGCCAGTTAACTAATGACATTTTTTGACAGATGTTCTATTTTTGTATGCATCCACTGTGAAGAACATTGCGCCAACCTAGATGCACCTTGATTTAATATGTATATATTTGAGGGTCTGAATCCATGTGTTTATTTGTATATACGTATGTATAATGAGACATATTTGTTATATAAAATATAATGAATATGTATAATTTCTTATATTTATATTCACTTCAGTGTGAATCGATTAATTATAAAGGTTTTTTTTTTTTTTTTAAACGTTGTCTTAGAAAGCTAACATGAAAACCAACATGTACACCTGTACATCTTACATGGGCTGGAGTGTTTATTTTCTTTTTTTTCCAGCATGTTCAGCTAAAAGAGTATTTATTGAACTTCTATTTTATAATGAAAGAAATATTTATTTTTAGAAGCATCACCGGTGCTGTAAAAAAAGGAAATAAGGGTGTGAAGATTAATGGATGTGTTCACTACAAAATAGAGAATATAATAATGTTTTCAAATTAAACCAGATTAAGCCTCTGTTTTCTGTACTTCATGGTTTTTATTCTTCAGAATATCAGGGGAAATGGTAGTTACACTTGGCCAGACAATGGTTTTTTTGACTAGAAATACTCCATTGGTGACCGGTCAGCCTAAGTGAAAGCTATGGCTGAATTCTTATTAGGAGCTGTAACTGAGAGCGTAGAGGCCATTTAAAAATTTGTTGGCCCGGAACATTTTTGGCACTGGGATGAAATGAATCCCAGTTCATAATGCTAAGTACAGTAAATAGCAGGAACATTGAAAGTCCCCTGACATCTCAGCCAAAATCTCATGCTTCAGCGGCACTTTCTCACTTTCTCCCACAAACAACTTCTCACACATTACCCAGCTACTGTTACTGAAAGACACAAGGAAAGTGGGATAGAAACTATTCCAGAAATTTTTACACAGCAGTGAATCACAGGGTTCCTTTTTATTAGCTGCTGGCTAGGTAATTAATGTTTTGCCAAGGAAAGGGGTGAAAAACTGGTTAGGAGAGTTAAGTTTGCCACTGTGCTGTTAAAATACTTGTAGATAAGGAGACAGATTTAATGCCAACGCCTCGATCATTTTGAAGACTTAAAAAGTAACACTTATGCCTGGTATAATGGATAATTGCGTAAAACTGTTTTCAACAGCATTTAAACAGAGTCTAAATATAATAATGTGACGCTAAATTAAAATGAGTTAGCTCTGAAATACAATACCAATGCATTTAGTGCTCATGCAAGTCTCCTCTCTGAGCTATTTCATGTTAACTACGTGTTGTCGCAAGAAAATTAATTTTCCATAATGTTATCGTCGATTTTTTTCTAATACATTCTTAATTTGATTCTATAATATCGCTGTCATTATTTGTGAAGGAGAATGAAGTGTGTGACTGTTTCCAAAATCGGTCCAAAATATCTTGGAAGACAATAATTCTTGTATCTTCAGATAGAGGAAGAAAAGAACAAGAGTTGGCTTAAAGCCCTGCTAACTAGTTCAAATGGCTGGAATTTCAACTGTGCTCTTTCCAAGTGTGCATCTGGAAGCTGTTGAGATGCTGGACGGTTTTGCAGCCTCTCTCCCAAGGATAGCTGCAGGACGTCTTGCTGGGCCTCGCCGCCTGCACACCAGCTGCACACGAATAAACAATGAAAGAACATTTAGTGAAAATCAGTGCAATCAACATCTCCGCAAGTTACCTTTAATACTTTCTTTTCTTTGCCCAAGGAGACACCTGTACAAAATACGGTTAAGAATGTTACTTTTACAGGTTAGGGCTATACGAGCCAGCCTTTTCTATTGTCTGTGATGCATTCCTCTGTGAGAGGTAAGCTGCTATTTTAGCTGTCAAAGATTTGACTAAGCAATGTTTTATTTTGACATTCGAGATTACTGCAATTATGAGTTCTCCCAGACCTCGGTCCAAGGTTCATGTGAAGCAAACAGATCAACAAGAAAGGAATTGCGCTTTGTAGTTCGTTGCTGCTTCCGAGAGGTTCTGCATTCTGGTCAGTAAAATTAAGTGTACTTAATTATTGAAACAATGTTTTAAACTTTATTCAAGGTCTACATTTTCAGGAGTGAACTTACAAGTTACAATCTAAGTGGAATTTTGCATGTCTTTACTTTTCAAATCATGTGAACAAAAAAGAAGGAATTAACTCGTCATAGTAGCAATTGTTAAGTGCTGCCAGCAGCCGTTGGTAGTTATGGTGGCAAGATGGCCCATGGAGGCAAATATCTGAAAGCCATCGCTTTGAATGACAAAAGCCACATCGGTTTTCCCCGCATTCAAGCCCATACGTTCATCATCCTGTCCTTTTTCTTCCTCCTTGCCTTCTTCCTCAACGGCCACGGCTACTTCTGTGTGCCTTTCTGCCGTCGACTTGCCCCTGCTTGATATTCTTGGAGGGAACTTTTGGGTTTGCATGTGTTTTGCATTTGTGTGCTAATGGAGATGAGCTGGCCGTTGAGCAGCACAGGAAGCACTGTTTGGAGCCGAGCCAGGACTCTAAATCGATGTTAATGGGGTGGGGCCCAGCAAAGAGGCGCAGCGCATTTGGAAAAGCTGACACGGATGACACTTACGCCGGAGCAAATGGAGCTCATTATAAATGAGAAGGGTACAAAAAATGTATAAATAAATCCATTACTGAAAAGGAGAGGAAAGGTTGGGTTTGGGAGGGAGAGCGAGACCCTCGGAATGAAGCTGGCATTTGATCAATAGCGCAACCACCAGGTACGCCAGGTAATGATGGTGGCAAAAAATTAATGAGAGAAGCCATGTCAGCCATCAGCCGTGACATCAGCCAGATGCAAGATGTCAGGTCATAGAGGTGGAAAGGTCCTCATTCTTCTTCAGTTTGGAACATGGCAATGGCTGTGGAATTTCCCCCAGTGCGAGAGCATATAATGTAATATAAAGCTCACATAATACTGCACACTCTGAAAAGTAAAATGCTGCATCTGCATGCCTTTGACTCCTAACACAATGTCAGCAGGGAGCTCTGATGTAACATGTATGATCCAGCATTGCACTATTGTGACCAGTTATGTTTCAGGGGCAAAGGAAAACACTGAACAAACTGGAAATGTTGTCATTTTTATTCTGAGATACTCTGCAATCAGTTTCTCCTTAAAAGATTACATTGACGTGTTATCAGAGATTTTTAATGTAACAATTGTTATTGCCTATTTTCTGATTTTGTACAGCACATCCAGGAAATGTTGGCTTGACAATTCTGTTACTTTTTAGTGCACCCTAACATTTTAGACACATGCATATTTAAAACCACAGCAAACAAACAAAAACAAAAAGGGATTTCTAAGTGCAATTACTTGGCAGGGAAGCAATGGGAAGTGGCCTAGAATGGCTCTTTGTTGATCTCCGCTGGCCTTGTCCTGTAGCACAACTGTGCCGCGGAGCCCTATTGAATCTGCTCACCAAGGCAGAACGTCCGACAGGAAGGAAGGAAGGGGGCTGCCATTCTTTACACGACTATTGTCTGACCACCGGGCTTAAGCAATCAGACAGTCACACAGCCAGCCAGGGACGGGCATGTCCCCGCCTGATCCGGTGGGGGGCAAGGAGAGAGCAACCACTTGTTCGGCAACTGAATTTTGTCACGATTACAAATAAGTGTCCTAAAAACTGTTTTGCAGACAATGGTACTTGTATGCCGCAGAAACGCACTCACATGAACAGCCTGGTTGAAGACAGATTGCGTGAAGCAGTGCAAAGTGGTAATCTGGCTCCTCCACAAATGGATGTAAAAGACAAAGAATCCCCATGTTCGCCTGTGTCATTAACTACAGTGAGAGCAATGGCGAACCAGCAAGGGAAGGAGACAGAGGCTGACAGGATGTGACAGCACAAATATAACTCAAGTCATACAGACGCTGTCCTCAAGTCTTAAAGAAAAGGCCAGAAACGGTTCATCGGTGTGATTAGGTGAGGGATGTTTATACACAGGAAAATCTGACATTCTTTATTATACCACAGTGAAATAAGGTTTGAGGGGTTCCACACCAAACAGTATGAATTTTATTAAAAATAAAAACACTACATGGTAAGATTTGTGCCATTAATAAATGGCACGTCCTTACTTTAATGTATTCAAATTACTGCCTACTGTGACATCAGAATAAAGAACTTGGATTATATTTATTTTCATTTCAGTATATCCTACCTTTCTTGTATTCGCAGCAATTATCCATGCACTATTATCTCTTTTCACATAGAGGAGCACAATTCAGGCCTCCACAGGTAACTATTTCATATTGTTTAATTCAGTGCAGTTTATTTTTGCATAGTACCTACTCCTGCTGGTCGCCTCAGATCTCTTAGCAAAGTAATAAAAAAAGCAAAGCACAGGGCATGCAACAAGTGGCAAAAGTTACAACAATTTCACAGTTAAAAACAAGAACTACAAAAAACCAAAGGCAAAGGAAATGAAGGAAAAATTAAAACTCAACTGTCCGCTTACCCTTATGCTCGCTTCAACATTATATGTATATGTTGTAGATTCAACATTCAAGAATGCATAGCATCTTGTAAGCAGTTTCTGGAGCAATCTGGTGGTTATCTGGACCCCCTCTGTGGTCAACAGATGCTTTTCAGTGGGTTCACTCTGGTGAAGTGCACTCCAGGTACCCTGGGTGTGATGCAGAACCTGAGATTTGGGGGGGGCAGGTGTGCGCACCTAAAGCACATTATGTGCCAGCAGGTGAGACAGTGCTTAGACAGTCCTGTTCTCCTTACAGGATCCGTGTTTGAATCCCGCTGTAATACTTCTGAGCATGGAACTGCTCTGAATTGTTCCTGTGAAAATTAGCAAATTGCATAAATAGGTAAAACATCATAAATAGTTTAGCATCTACAAGCTCGACATGGTAAGCTGCTTTAGAGAAAAGCATCAGGTAAATGAATAAATAATAACAAGACACTAGCAGAAATAGGCAGCGCAGTTCAACAGACCCTGTCACTGCCAGTGACATTAACAGTTTTACCCAAAGAAAGGTGAAGAAAGTCTTGAGCCCTGAGTTAGTGTACTTTGAACTATATATCATTACTGATTTTAACTGTTCTCTAAAGGCACTTGAAAAGCAAAACAATTTCCGCCAAGCAACAATGAAGCTCTAACAGCCTAATTGAATTTTATGGTTTTGGCTTTATCGTCTCCCTTTTGAAGACAAAGGCACTGGAAAAGAATGCGGTTTAAAGTCAACGGCTGTAGGCAGGCAGGGGTTTAGCCAGCTTACATGGAGCAACAGTGGACTCCTCACTGACACATTGTGCAAGGAAAGGGCTGATGGTAGCTTTTCATCGTGCTCCCAGTCGCACACAATGGCATTTGCAAAAGCAAGACTAATAACAGGATTTAGCGCAAATCCTCCTCAGGAAGTGAGCAGTTGTACTGGCAAATAATTAGCCGGAGAACACGGCACGGCCACATCAGCGCGCTTTAATGTGCTTTACAGCTTTGGATGGCGGTTATCACGAAAGCTTCTCAGCGTCTCCATTGCCTAGTACCTCACAGGAAGGATGCCAGGAGTTTTATGGGTGTCTGAAGAGCAACAGATTTTGGAAGAATATAATTTTTCTCCACTTTATTTGGTTGTAAAGCTTTCTCTCAGGTTCCTTAGCAATGATGTTTTTTGAAGTAGATAAATAAAGTGCAGCAGGGCTTTATTATTCTTGAATTATAACTACATTTTCATATGCAAATTAAGCAAGGGGCTAAAATATTTAAGACATTTAAAATGTATTTTGAGAACCTCTATCCTGTGTTTATTTCTAGAGTTTTAGACCTTTTATGAAACAGAACCGTTTCTGCACCACATTTTAATAAAATTGCTTACTGCTAAATATAATTTTAAATATCTAAGATTAAAAATGATGAATTGCTGTAACTAAAGTTTGACTGCATTAATTGGTGTTGGAGTGGCAGTAAACAAACTGTCTAAAGTAATAAACATGAGCATAAATTACATTCTACCTTTTATTACTAAAGTCTGGTTTTCCAGCACATCACCAGTGTGGGTGTATATATGTGCACATATATACAGTACCCCCTTAAAAAGCACACCTGCTGAAACTTGTCACCTGAGTGTCTAGTGTTTGTAAAGCTCATATTAACACAAAGGCTGTGTATTTTGAGGAATCTAAGATTTAAAGAGAGTCTCACTTTTTCCCAAGTATGTATAGAAAATGATGCAAAGAAAAGCTTAGTTAGGAAACTTCAGCAAGTGTATCACACTCTTGACTAGTAGCGCAATATGCATTTCGAGCTCACATGCCCACACATCTGACCATTTCCTTATGTGAAAAGTAGCTAGCAGCCATGGAAATTATGTAAATGAATGACTGTGTATGGATAAAGAAGAATCATTAGATTTTTCCATAGATCACATGATACTGACAGTATTTTGTATTTCCCCTTTTTTAACAATAGAGACGTCATTTATTACCATCATGCCTCAGCCTTGAAAGACGCCTTTCATACCAATGCTGTATATTCAAAATGAGGACAGAGATATGGGATAACATTTGCAAGCCACATAATAATGTAACTGACAGAACATGGCAGAATACACTGTGTACACTGTGTACTACACTCATTATGTAAACCTCAGCTATTCAAAGCGGACTTGTACTTTGATGCTAAATGAGAAGGGGAGCATTATTTATGTTCGTGGAACTAAAGTAAATAGCTGCAATAAAGGAATATCGTGACTTTTCTGGTTAATGAAAATGGGGTAAGATTACACTTGCTACAGCAAATATTGCAAGCAAGGTTTATTCTCTTTGTTTGTACAGAACTTTTGAATGCCAGTCTCATTTGGTTTATTACATACCGTCTATGTTTGCTAAATGTGTACACTATACGTGATACTTTAATGTGTGTATTTATGTACATGTATGCAAAATGCAGCATTTTAGTTTAGTTTAAAAGCTGAACATCCCATTCAGGGTGTACTCTCTTCTTGCATAGCACCTGGTGATTTCGGGACAGGCTCCGGACCCGCACGACCCTGACCAGGTGGAGCAGTTAATGAAAATGAAGCGAGATGAGCGTGAGAGTGATTCATGTCCTAAAAGAGAAAAGGCTGGCATTGTATGTGCTGGTGTATGTTAAGCAACAAAAACAAAACATGAGGGAGGTCACAGATTTAGAAGATAATCTGTTATTCAACTTTAACACTAATTATTACTCAAAATAACTCACTCCTTGAATTCATTTCATTCTGCTTTACAGCTTAAATTCATATTTTTTCTATGAGCACTATAGTCTTTTTTATTACTTAAACTTGGGGAACAATGTTCAGCATTTTACAGCCTTTACAGAGTAGACAAAACAAACATATCAAAACAAAATCAGACACAATTTAAAAGATCACTTATTTGTGTTGGAGACACCGATCTTTTGTCCTTATATGAGGTTTTCATATATTTTCATGTATTTCAGTAAATGTTTGAAATGCGTTGCGACAGTTCAGGGAACTCAGTTCTTTTGTTTATTTGAAATGCAGACATGTGCTCATATAAAGAGATTTTGTTTCTTTTTAATTCTTCATTTATCAGTTCAAATATTTGCATGGAAAAACTACTGTGGTTTGTACAGTATCTCAGCAACAGAAGATGATGACAAGATGCCAAGAAATAGAAGGTGATCTATCAATGGTTCAGACACAGTTGTGAGGTAACGGACAGGGAGAGCTTTACAAACTGAGCACAATGCTCCGTGTCATGTGTGGAAAGCTCAGCTTAATAGTTTCTTACAATACATTTCATAGGCCCACACTCAGTATTTCAACGGAGTACAGTTATGGTCTCAAGTTTTGTGCCAAGCATAATCCAACAAACAATGCACCCACGCTGCGCAATAGTGTCATCTACTTAGGTTCAGACATCACTGCAACAAAGATAGGTGCGCGTGTCTTTGTCAATGAATGCTCCATTATGCCTTTACTTTCCAGTGTGGTTAACCTGGAACGTTTTGTGAGAAAGACATGCAAAACAAACCAACAAAGGCTCTGAAAGATACACCAGAACTCTGATTTGTTTTTTCTTAAATCATGCATTCCCCTCTTAGTCTGTATCCAAAACTGCCATCTTTTCACTCGCCCCTACATGTGCTCTGTAGACCCCTACGGCAATCGCTAGTCTTTTTAATCTATATTATTTACAAACTTACAGCATTGTATATATCTGAAGTTAATGTTTCAAGTTCTGGAGAAAAACAGTGTTTACTAAATATTTTAAATATTGTAACTCTTTAATGGTACGCTCATTGCTTCGGTAAACATTTATTCGTATACACTGTAAGGACGTAAAATATTTAATTTGCTCTGGAGGAAATTTCTGATAACTGAGTACTGTAATCAACATTTTAGAAATAAGACACATAGGATACACTGGTAAACCATGTAAGGGGGCGGAAAGATCACATGTATTAAAATATCTATGCAATATCTCAACCAGTTTTTTCCTTTGGGTGGTAAGTTTCTTTAGACTAAGGCCTCTGGCTAGAGGCCTGGGAGTTTGAGGGCATGTTTGCTGTCCCTAGGTTTGTCCTATATATATAAACGTACATTTAAAAAAACTTATATACTATGTTTTGAGAAGGTGGGGATTAGAAGGTTATCCTCTGTAACTGCACCATGTTAAGACAAGAAGTGTCTTAACTATACTTAACTTATACTTATATACTTAACTAGCTTCAGTTAAATACATATATTGCAAATACAGTACTTTTTGTTTCACCCTTAACACAAACTCGATATATAGAGTGTCAGAGTAACATTTCATGTATTGCAATATTTTATTGCAGTATTACAATAGATTTTGAATACAGAAAAAGAGGCTCTCAAAATGTCCGTTGTGTTTACATGTGAAGTCGGACATGATGAATGTGAACTGTATGGACACATTGTGCGGAGACACTGGTTATTGCTGGGCTATAAAGTATTTCACTTCTGATCGTGTGCAGATTTGAATGACCTTTACTATAATTTCACTCATCAGCGTGAGTGTTTTTATATGTTTTAGTTATTGCATTCTTCCTGGTAATGCTAAGGAAGAATATCGACTTTGCAAAGACATTGCTGACTTTTTGCCTCCATGTCTTACGTTATTATGAGAAGGGAGGTTGTTTACGAGTATGGCATGTTGACTTGTAACCTGAGAGTTGTGGGTTTGAATCCTGTTTGCACATCACTGTTGCAGTGTCTTTGCATGGAAGACTGTCTGTTAAAGCTCATTTTTACACGAAAAGAGAATTTTGAATAACCTGATTTCATTCCGCAACTCTCCGTCCCAACACTACAGGGCCTGTGTACCTGGAGCTGAGGTGCAAATGATGCGAAATGCTGAAAAAGATGTGAGGTATATGGTTTGAATGATCTGGGATGTAGTTTATAAAAGCTCCATCTCAGTGGTGTTTCGGTTTGGTTAGAAAAGAATTGAAAAACACCTCTATATCCCTTGGAGCAGAACTGTTGCCTCCTGGTTTATTCTGAACAGGTGAAGAACATTCTATTCATTACCTTACTTGGTCTATATTAATTGTCATTGATGCTGGACAGACTGAGAGGTGCACCTGTCAGGTTTCAATAATAATTTAATGAAATACAAAAATGCCTAACATTTTTATGTTGGCAAGTCTTTCCATTGATGATCTGTCACAAGAGTAACGACTGCACAAACACCACAGGAGTGTGAAAATTGTCTGATGGCGTTCCATGGAGGAAGCTCTTTGTTCTCTTTGGATCAGAAAATCTCCCATCGGCCACTTTTCCTTGGCCCTCATTATTCTGGACCTGTCTGCTGCAATCGACACTGTCAAGCACTGAATCCTGCTGTCCCTGCTTTGACAACTTGGAATCAAAGGAACAGCACTGAAATGGTTTAAGTCTTACTTATCAGGTATATCTTACCAGGTGGTCTGGCATGGCTCCCTGTCTTCCCTTCAGTCTCTCTCAGTTAGTGTTTCAAAGGGCTCAGTGCTGGTCTCCTTACACATGTTCATCTTTACCTCTTCCCTTGGTTCTGCCATTTCCTCTCATTTGATTTCCTATCTCTGTTATTATGACAAAACCCTTCTTTTTCCCCATTCACCTACAAATTGTGTTTATCAGGTTGGAGCCTGTCTGTCAGACATGACTGATCACCATGTACACCTCCAAGGCTACGAAGCTTCACCTCCCAGCAGGTCCATCCAACTGGGAGTCTAAAAGTAATAATCAACTCAAGTATCTGGTTTTCCCGCCACATCAAAACCATAAACCAGTCCTGCAGATTCATTCTACTTAAAAGCTTCAGTATCTGCCCTTATCGCACTCTACACAGCTTCTGGTCCAGGCCAAGGTAACAGTCCACTTGAACTATTGCAACTCCCTCTTGTCTGGCCTTTTGGCCTTTCCCATTAAGCTTCTCCAGCTGATACAGAATGCAACTCCACAAGTTATGTTTCACCTGCCAAAGTGTTCCCATATGCCTTCCCACCCAGTCTTTCTCCAGGCGCTCCCCATAGCCAACCATTTCAATTTGAAAACTCTGATTATGATCTACAAGACAGTCAACGGATCTGCAGCCCAATACCTACAGGACCTGCTCAATTGCTACTCTCAAACCAGACTGCAACAATCCTCCTCATGGAAGAGATGCAAAATCAAAACCACAGAGGTTCTTGGTTCTGGCTCCAGTGCGGTGGTGGTGGTGGTGATCTCTCTTTCTCACTCAGAACTGCAGAATCTCTCCCTACATTCAAGAAAGAAGGTTTTCAGATCTGATATAATAACTAGACATTATGTGGAAAAAAATATGATTGTCAGGCACTCATACAGACTTCCGTCTAATAGACAAGAGGCTCAGACAGGACGAAATCAATCTTCCAAGGCTATTGCACAACTAGGAGATACGTGGGCCTACAGGACGTAGCTACGTACGTTGTGCAGGTGCAGTGGTCTGACAAGCTGTTGATGGCAGCCAAGGTGAGCGAGTCTGATTCCCTTTCACAGCTGAAGAAAGAAATGTGAAAATGACATGAAAGATGACCAGCATGTTTAGAATTCCTTAGTGCAGAAAAAATATATATCTGCCAAAGGTATCATCTCAGGGAAAAAAAAGCACAGGTGCTGTATTTCAGCTCACAAAGTCTTCTTTGTTACAATATGCATTTCACCTTATGCCTAATTATACAACCCTGTTTTGTAAAGATCATAAAGTGCTGCAAAACACAGCAATTATAAGTTTTAAAGGACTGCTTGACAAAATTAATTTTGAAGTAATGAAAATGCAGTGTTAACAATGTTAAGTGTCACAAAATTTAAACAGTGAAGCAGAGCTCAACTAAAAATACTGGTCACCTTAAATGAGCTCAGCTTATATTATTATTATTATTATTATTATTATTATTTATTTTTTTATTAGTAGTAGTAGTAGTAGCAGTATTAGAATTATTATTACTGCTACTGCTCACTGGAGAGAACCCATGCAGACACAGGGAGAACATGCAAACTTCACACATTGTAATAGTCACACCTTGCTTCTGGGTGTGGCGCAAACACGCTTGTTTCCATGGTAAGCCGCACAACACTTGGCTCACAATGTGTGGCAAAGGTTTTTATTAAAGTGCAGGAGTGGAAAAAGGAACAAATACTATTCAAAATATTTACAAAAGATCTCTCTTGATGAGATTCATAGCTGAAGGCCTTGAGCAAACCATGGTCTTATCAGCCCCCTTAAAACAACAAAATAGACTGCTTAAATACAGTAGCCTCCACCTTTGGCTTAGGAAAGACTAAACTACTCCACACAAAAGACTATCACAATAACACACAGTAAACATGGACAATAATGTACAGTGGCTATTTGATTTACATGCAAATCTCATACTTATGCACTTTCTTTAACTATAATGAAAAACAAAGTTGTACAGTTACAACAATGCAAATATTGCAAACATCTCCATTGTTGCATTTTCCCATTCTGTTGCACGTGTTACATAAAACAGGCAGCATATAAGGCTACGTAAAACCATGCACCAAACCTATGCTGGTGTGTCCCCCAAATTAGCAAATTTTCTCTGTCACACTTATTATTATTATTATTATTATTATTATTGCTGCTATTGTTTTTGTTACTGATGTCCTGGGCTTATAGAAAGTGTGGATTTTTTCACAGAAATAATATCCGATGATACCTGTTGAATAAGTGATCGTGTATATTGGAAGGTGATGTGTATTACATTAAATGAATTAATCCAGTAGCACTCTGTTGTCACCGGAGGGAGAACGAATAGCTTTGTAGAAAATGAAAATTACAAATGTGCCAAAACTTAATAAAATTATAAAATATGCATTTCTTTATTTTCATGCATTTTAAATTATTCTGTATTTTTATTAAAAAAAGAAATGTATGAACACCTGTATAAGTTATACTCTGCACTTCACTTGTCTTACATGATTTTACACATAAACATATTTACACATTTTACACACAGTATAAGAATGTTGTCTTTTTTTTAATTTGGTCAGTCTATTATTTTTAAAGTACTTATATTTGCAGGTAACATTAAATACATCATATGTGCAAAAAGTCTGAAAGAAAGTTTTTTTTTCAATTTTGTTTTTGTGTTTTTGTTAAATTCAAAGTAACAAGTGTTTTTTTTTTTTTAAATAAAGAGAGAAAGAAAATCAGAGAACATATGAGGTTCTCTGCACTCCAATTAGGCAGACGGAAGCTCTGCACAACAGGCGTAATTCACAGTTGGCCAGTTTTGACAATGGTGTCAACTGTGGCCCCATTCTGTTCGCAGGAGGGACAGAGCAGTGCCAAGTGATTTGCCAACAAGGACACACCACAGTGTGGTCCCTTGGTCAGAACTGGCCACCACTAACCATAGAGAGTAAGTTGCATGTCAGAGAGTGACACTGGTCTCCTACACATGAGGGGCATTTATAAAATATTAAATGATGTTTTTTCTCTCTCTATTCCTAGGCTTGGGTGCAACGATGCAAAATAAATGAAAGGCTTGCAGAATATTCGTCAATACAGCCAAATGCTGCAACGGAGGCCCCGTGTATCAGCTTTAGGAAGTTACTTATTAAGAATCAACACCAGCAGTGCCAAGCACAACATTTGGCTCTTGGCTTCTTCTCCAGTTGCGAATCCAGGACCCTGTCTCAGCCTTGTTTTCAGGGAAGTACATGCCTGGAATGTTAGTGAGTTATTTAGCTGATGAGTGGATGTGTGTGTGCGCGTGGGGGGCTGGGGGGAGGGCATCCAGCTCAGTTCTGACCGCATTTCTGTGCTGGAGCGGGCGTGGGTTGCACGAAAACGGTTCCAGAACTCGGTTGTGGTCGACAAAGCGGGCTCTGTTCTTTCATTCTGATGTTTTGTTTTTTTCTCTTTTTTTTCAGCTGGGGATGTGGTCCAGGATGAGGAAACAGCACCAAGCTCTGTCTAAGGGCTCCAGCGAGGTCCTCAGCTTAGGGCCTTCAATATCCCACATTGGAAATCAGAGCAATGATGGATCAGATGAGCACTGAGGGAGAGGAGGAGGAGAATGGTATAGAGTTTGCTGACTTGGAGTAAATTAAGTTGTCCTAAGTTGCAGAGGGGCAAACTGTGACCAGACAGGCGCAAACATACCCTGACAGTGCATCAGCTCACACTCCAAAAAACACTAAAGTCCATCTCCATTCATCTTTTCACAGTTTAAATGTTAACACAAATGTCCCTATTTATCTGTGTAGCGTTATTTATCATTTTGTTTTTATCTCCTGGTTTAGTAAAGAGCTGTATTTACAGTAAATGACTACTATATTACTGTGTTTACCTTATATTAATTTTCCTATTGTTTGTGCACTGCTGCTGCCTTATTTGCCCCCGGATCCTGTCATTTCAAATCCCGCACAATAATGGCGCTAATAAAGCAGTAAAAAGCTCAGTCATAAAACATGAGTAGAAGCATAGCTCCTGCTTTTTCAGGGCTGCTGTAAGTTGTTTATATCCAAAGTAACAATTAGCCAAATTAACAATTTATTGTCTAAAATGTATATACTTTATATATAATTACAGCACAATAATAAATAAATTGTCCTAAATAGAGTCTAAAAATGCTATGAACTAAAGAATATACACACGTTTATCAGTACAGGGCCACGGTGATCTAGAGCATAGGGCATGACATTGAGAATAACCTAGAAGTGCATCAAAGGGCAGTGTCACAACCTCATTCACTCACACTCTAAAAGTAATTCACATTTATCAGTTTACCTGAAATGCAGTATGTGTTGGACTGTGGGAGGAAACCAGAGCACCCAGTGGAAACACATATGAATACAAGGAGAACATTCAAATTTTTCCCAAACTATGCTGGTTTAAAGCAAAATTTAGACCAATAGCCCAGGAGTTGTGAGTCACTCCCTGTGCCACTGTGCCACTTTTATCCAGTGCTGCCGAGGTCAAAAAAGATGTGGCAGTGGGAAGATAAAAAGTAATAACACATTATATAATCACAAAAACTGTTTTACAATTAAATTGATTGCATGTAGCACATAAGTACTGTTGGTGTTGGACAGGGAAACGACATAGAGACTGATGCGTGCTGAATGTAGTCCCATGGAATGGAAAAAACTATATATACTGCCAACCTTTATGTTTCAACTTTCTGAAGTTAGTACATTTGTGTGTATGTGTGTGTGAGACAGAGAGAGAGAGAGAGAGAGAGAGAGAGAGAGAGAGAGAGAGAGAGAGAGAGAGAAAGCATGTGTATCAATGTGTTTGTATATGTGCGTGAAGTGTGTATAGTGTGTGTAGAGTGATTGGCAGACAATAATAAAAAATGATATATCATCAAAGATAATTATCTTCTGATTTGTGTGCATTTGAGTGAGAATGTGTGTGTGTGTGTGTGTGTGTGTGAGTGTGTGTGCGTGTGTGTGTGTGTGTGCAGCGTGTGAGGTGGCCAGGATGCTCTTATATGTACGAGAAAGTGTGGTTGTGTGTCTGTGTGTAGTTAGAAAATCTGTCAGGCTCATGTATGCGAGCTCTGCGTGTGACATTATTACATGCTGCATGTCCCTTCATAACTCTTGGTTCTCCAAGCCTTGGCAGAGCTCAATTTTTAATTTTCAAAATAGTAAGCAGCATTTGTGGAGTTTAATGAACTCTACTACCTGTCTGAGGCTTGAAAAAAAAAAACTGTGCATAAGGAACAAATAAACAGTCAGACAAACAAATAGAGATTGAACTTAATAAATATAGAGATATATTATTTTGGTGTATGGCACCACATTCTATCTTTAACGTGTTTCAGTTTGGAAAACAGAATGAGATTCTGTGTGAACCTAGTTAAAAGTGTGTCCATCAGAGTAGTATGGACAGTAAACAGTCCAAATCCACTTGAGCTCCATGAAACTGGATTATTGTCATAAATCAGTAGTCCCTCAAATAGGAATATGTGTCAATTTTATCCTGTGCCAGCCAGCAAGCTTGAGCCAGTGGAATGGTCCCAGTTCTGATGAATCAACTAAGGTGATAATAAACGAAACAGACAGCTTGAATTAAGATGAACTCAAGAGCTTTTCTGGCTGAGAGAACAGCTGTTACACACTCCATTATGATCCGTTTAACTGACAAGATATGCAAGTATACAGAGCTGTAAAACCCTCAAGCAAAGTACTTATCCGAAAAGTATTATAGCAAAATATCAATCTGCATAAATGATTAAATACTGTCACATTTCCTATCAAATGTATTTGAATCTTATTAAAATATTATATTTATGACACATTTGAGTTGAATAGTAGTTAGTAAAACATTATGTACAAACATAACTCATATGGCATATTTATCAAAATCAACATTTTTTACATATTTCACCTAGTTGATAACCTATAGTGCAAATTTGATCACATGCTTCTTAAATGTGTGACCAATGCTGAAGATTTTTTTTTGAAAGAATAATTTTTTATAAGATGACTCCTTTAATGTTATCTCCAACAGATTATGCATAGTTTGGTCAAAACACCTGCCACAATACAAAACACTGCATCAGCTCTTCAGCTATCATGTAACTTCTGCTTCTGTATTATTCTGGCTGCTTGGAAGGTCAATCTCCTTCAAGCTTCACTTTGACTTTTTTTTTAAGAATTTTCAAAAAAAACTTGAATATAGATAGCAGTATGTGAAGCATTTTGATGGTACAAAAACCATTGACCATTTTCGCACAGGTTGAAAAAAAACATTTCTGTCACAATCTGTATCTTTATCTGACCTTCTCCTATCTAGTTCTTCTATTTGAAAAAAAATTATCAAACTTCATGTATTTGTCAGCTTTATAAAATGGCAAAATTACAGTATTACTAAGGACAGATGGGTTGTCCTGTCCCCTCTCTCACCTCCTGCCGAGACTCAGTGCCCCGCTGGGTAACTTGGAAGCAAGCCCCCCCTATTCAGCTGCCAATATCTGGGCTCTTAATAAACATCTGGTTGAACATTTTCACATATGGACATTAGGGTTGAGAACTTAATATCTGTCTATTGAGTTAGCCTTTGCTCAGTCTTAAGGGAAAACTGAATTAAGATTATGGGGAATATTATTCCATTTTTCTCCATTTTTACTTACAGTGTTAAATTTAACCAAAAGGGCTTTTTGTTACAAGGTACAAATGGGAATTTTTTTGTTCAGCAGAGGCCAGTACATTCCAACCTTTTCAAGATTAAACATTCTGTGAAATTATATAAATCACATGCTATTTTATTAGTAGCAGAAAACTAAAATAATATAATAACAATTATATATTAAAGTATGGATGACATTTCCTGAATTAGAAAATGTAATGACAAGCTGTGCCTACAACTGAAAATTAATATATATCCATAATACATAATACTAATAGCATAATAATATCTTGTGTTTATTTTTTATTTTAATAACAAACACAGAACTACTTCTGATTCAGACAGTTTGTACTAATTCATTCATTGAACACATTTTTCTAATCTCTTAGACTCTTTCCAGTTTCAACCATTTTAAATGTGTTGATATTTATTTCTGCAAATAACCCAAAATAAATAAATATCAAAATTCTGATTTTCTCAAGGATACAACACTGGGAAACCATGTAACAGAACTGCAGGCTGGTCTCCAGGCCGAGCGAGAGCGCACAGATGTGGAGCCAGTAACAGTAAACTGTGTTTTGTTGAGTAAGATGGACTTTATATTCCCATAATTAAACTGTTGTGCTGAGGATGCAGGGCGTAACTGGCACAGCATATACAGCGTGTGTCCATATTCCATGTCTCCCAAACGTCGCTGAGAGAATCTAAGCAATCGTGCAGTTGCCGTGGAAACAGCTGGTTTGATTAACTTTTCTAGAACCTGTTCATGTTGGCAGAGTATCAGACAGTCTTAATGTGAACTTCAAATAAGGCTCTTGTTGGCATATACCTCAGTGGTGAACCTGACTGATGTACGCAATATGGACGCTGAAAACCAAGAGGGATTCCTCCAACAGGCCATTGGTGAAGATCCATTCCTTTGTCCATTTCTAACTTACAGCTCCTAAATGGGGGTAAAGCTTATAAATATCATCTGGATATCTTTAACATTTCCAGAAACATATAAATGTTGCCTTTAAGATGCATACCATATGGTACAGTTGGCATTTTTGTACATTATTGCAGTCATAATGAAGAAAACTGCTTTTACTCCAGTAATGCAAAGTACCTAATGTGTGACATGTCAAAAATAGTGTGCACAGTATAAGAGTAAAATTTCTTCAGTGTCAGTCATATGAAAAGTGCTACTCTACGTATGGTTTTAATCTGATTGCCATATTGACATTTCTTAACATTAAACAAGTACAAATAACTGTGTGTTGTTTTAAAAGAGGCCCAAAAAAGAACTATTGTGCATACAGGTACATTTCCCACGTTGAGCATATGGTTCATTCAACCACAAAATGCGCTGACGTGTCCAAATGTACCCTACACTTCCACCCTGAGCTGCTGGCAAGACATCCCCAGAGAACTGCTGAGCGAAACAGCGGACTGGGTTTTGTGGCGCTGCTGTCTGCTTGCCAGGGTTCATGTTATGGTTATCGGAAGGAATCTGTGAGGAGCGAGGCCAAACACCACTGCGTTTCATCAGGATGGATTAACCTTGTCAAATGGGGCACATCAGGATGTGCCTGGGACACCGGCGTTGACATAGGGTGGGAAGTGGAATCCCGCAGGAAGCAAGCCTGAACCTTAAAATACATCTGTCTGTCTGCAGCTATTATTGAAGAGCCCACCTTGCCTTTTTAAAGTCATGTATATCATTTAATATCCCCATGCAAACCTGAATATACTTGTAGCATCATGTCAAATTATACTGGGATAGGTTCCGGACTGCTGTGACCCTGACCAGGTTAAAGCTGTTAATGAAAACAGATAGATGCATGGATGGAATTATTTAATTTGTTGTTTTATAGATCTAGAATGGCATGCATTGATTGGAGCTAAATCTAAGAAAGGTTTCAATTTCCAAAACCTTAAGAAATGCTTCTATTACTTATTATAGAGAGCTTTGAAACTGTGGTATTTATGGGGAGAGTCTAAACTATAAAACAGTGGAAACTGTGGTGTGGAAAACTGTAAACTTGCACAATGTAGAATAATACAAAAAAGTCCACAAAACAGAAGTAAGAGGATGAATGAAAGTGTTCTTTTGGAATCACCCTCTATTTATACATTCTAATATTAATTTCAAATGCCTTCACAATATTATCTTAAGGGAAAGTCCTCATTGTAGTTATCAGAAATGGAGAAAAATGCTGTTATTCTGTTCAATAAAGATTAATCTTTGTTCGGGTCTGTTGTAAAACAACAAACCTAAATTTGTACAGTGACTTTCCAAACGGAGGTACTGAACGCCAGTGATGTGTTTATTTTCATGCCGCACCTAACATATGGCTGGTGGTACATTTTTCCAGCATATGTTGTCCGGAGGACACTGCTGAAGTACAAACAATAATACAAATAGAGTTCTGTGTAAAGGTCAAAATTCGGCACATGTGGACACCAGCTGTTATAGGTAACCTGCTGCACACACTGTGTGTCCTGCTGAACTGTCTACTGGAAGGCATTGTTCAAAAAACCACATTTTTCAACCGCATTCTTACAGTGACGATGTATTTTTCAGTGTCTGACTGTAGAATATTTACTGATGTCTACAGGCCAAAAAGTCAGACAGTCTTCAGATAGAATACTGTTTCAGGGATTAAACTGAGCTCTGCAGCAATGTGAAAAATCATCTGCTTGAGGGGTAGAACAATTCTCTAACTATTATTCCGCATCAGAATACTAATCCAAAGGTGATCGTGTGTGTGTGTGTGTGTGTGTGTGTGTGTGTGTGTGTTGAACTGGCATTGTGAATGAGGAATTAGGAAACTGGGGGAAGTGTGAGTCTGCATAAAAGTGAAATATGTAATGCATAATGACATAGTTTAATGAATTTCATTTATTGTTGAAAAATACATTGATTTTTGACACCAAGTTCCAAGTTTGACACTCAAAACAGAAACAATACTTTAATATCGATCTTAATACCTCATTATGGTTCTTTTTTCATTGACGTGTAGTTCAAATTCTCTCACAAACATAAGAAGAGCTGTGTTTCCGCAGCAAGCTGTTTTCATGACAAAAAAAAAATCAAAAACTTTTTTCCTTCATCTTCTGGGCACAGACTTCCTCAGTGGAGTCACATTTAGGTGTAGTCAGTAAAAGTGCAAGCACACGCATGCACGCACTTCTACAGTCATGTCCCCCTTGTGATGGATCATCCTCTGCTGATCATCAGTTTAATTCTATCTGTTGGCAGTTTGAACCCTTGTGAATGTGGACTTTGGCCAGACTGTGCACACTGGGCCTTTCAGCAGCGCGTACGTAGTGCAAGACTTAGATACACCTCCAACCTGTGGAATCAGAGCCTCTCAAAAACTTATCACACGTATATGTGGTAAAGTTGAGTAAAGAGAGTAATGTAAGGGCCAGCTGCACGATGAGGAGGTACACTGACAGATTTACAGGCTTCCAGATTGCATGTTCGGGTTTTTCCTTCTTGTTTGTAATTTCCTTTCCAAGCCTTTGCCGGGCCAGCGGTTTTGTTCTGGTCATGCCACTGGCTTTGATTTGTGTTGATCATAATAACAGCTGGACCTGCACTGAGACCTTTTCAGCTGTATCTGGTGTTGGTTGCGTTCCTGCCCATTTGCGGCCACAGTGTTTTAACCATGTATCTGTCACTGGGTCTACATTTGAACCTTAGGATCCCTGCTGTTTAAACAAGGATTTGATATGCAGAGGTATTTAAAGGCTTCTCACCACCTCTCCCCGTTTTCTGTGGGGGTGGGAACGGCTGGAAAAGATTTGAATATTTCAGACTCAACCAAGAGAGAAAAAAGAGAAGTGCTGTGAAGCAGCAAATGTGGTGTGCACATGCATTATGCAAATAGACTAAACTATACACGTTTCAAAAGGGTGGGTTTGAAGCATACACTATAAAAAAAAAATAAACCTACAGCAACAAAGAAGTTTTAAAAGACTTTCTAAATAAGGCCTTCACTATTGCAAGAAATATACTTTAAAATGCTAAGCTGCAATATATAATTCTGAAAATGAAGACATGGGCATGGCCACACTGGTTAAATTGGTCTTTTGGTTGCTGCATTTGGGTTTTTATTTATTCCACAATGCAACGTGCAACTCACGGTAAAAAAAGAGTACCAACAACAGACAAAGAGCTTTAGATACAGACATGCAACTACTGGAACCCAGTAAGTCTGTTGTCACACTGTTGCTGTTGGCACACATTACACCTGTAGCTGACTTTAGAACTGAGCCTGATAAGAAATACATAGCAGATCACAACAGATGGTGTCGTGCAAATTTATGAACTTGTTAAGAGGTCAGGAGAGAAGTGGTTCAGAAGAGGGAGGGTTTTGAGACCTTTATTCAATGTTGAAAGGGATTCAGCCATTCTGAGGGTCAGAGGGAGCTCATTTCATCACACAGAAGTCACAGTCAGGAACATTTGTTGTGAGTGGGACCAGCAAGTAAAGATGGAGGAGCACAGTGTTTCTGCCATGGTGCAGAGATGCTGCATGGCTGGAGGTAGATCTGCAGAGCAGTAAAGAAGAACACTGCTACACTACCTTAGTGCAGAACATATACTTACACAAACTGTGTAAAACCCAGGCAGAAACAGACTTTCTGTAAACCTAGTAAAGGCTAATTAATAATATTAACCGCAGTTCAGTTTTTCACCAAAATATTGCATTGATAAAACAGTGCAGGAAAACAAATTGTTTCTTATAGCACCATAAAGACAATTTAATTACCATTTCTCAAAATGATACGGTATCTGGGATTTTCATGGAGATGAAGGATTGTTACGTTATGGAACTTAAATGTCAAGAATTCCATTAACACTTGCAAAAGAAATGCGACCTTTTGCAGAAATCATACAAAATTCTGCCGGACAGTCACAGATTGCACCTTACTTTACATGGACAAGGCGGGAGACAGAAAAATTACAAGATGCATTTTGAAATTTATTGACATTTTGCAGACCTAGTGAAATTCACAAGCAGCATACATAACTGTTTCAAGATGAGAAATTCAGAATCATTTCAAACAAAAACCTTTTTGGTTGCTTTTTTTAAGAGTACAGTATTGCATTGTAATATCAACCAGCTCAAGTTAATCATGCATTAGTTATTTGTTTAATTCCAAGACTGTAAAGTTGCTAAATATGGTTTTCATGGAATGATATGTGAATAATATCAATGCATTTGAATAATCAAATAAACAAAAACACCTGTCAGGCTACTGTACTTGAAATAATACGAGGAAATGTTCATTTTTTTAACAATTGGAGATGTTAAAATGTATATGCATATGTTGAAGTATAAAGTTCTAATTCTGATTGAATATATTCAAAGTAGAAATTGACATGAGAATGAAGTCTGTCCTTTCAATAGCCATCGCTACTGGGTAAGAAAGGTACAGAAAAGATGACAGAAATGTAGTGAAAAAAACATTTCTGGCAGGCCTAATACCAAACCACAATGAACATGGGTGTGTGTATGTGTATGTACGCATGCTTACACTTTGCTAGAAATAAACTGGAAATCGATGCTCTGAAACGGCTATCATTACACATATTATACTACAAATGAAATAAGAAATTCAACTGAAGCTCTTTTGCAAAAGAAAAAGGTATAAAGGCAAGTATAGTCGTACACCTCCAGTTCATATCCAGTTGGCAAAGCTGTACATTTATGCACAACAGTGTAAAAGCCAGACATACATCAGAATAAAATATTCCTGAATAGTGCATTCATAAAACAAATTGGCAAACTTTAGTGTAAGATTTAAAAACTCCTCTCAACGCTAAAAGCAAACAATTAATTGCCAGACATACAGTGCAAAGTTTGCAATTTCCAAGTTCCTGTCTAAAAAAAAAGGAATAACGTGTACCATGTAATTCATTCTTAGAACTACACGAGATTCCTTGTTTGAATTTTTATGTATATTTAATACAGACTCTGCTAATTTTCCCAGCAGCTTTTTGTTTTGGGACATGGCACAGGTTCAGTAAGTTTCATTCCACAAAGATAAACAGCTTTTTCCTTTCAGAAACAAAGTAGAATGACAGTGTTAAGTGAAGCCATGTTATAGGTCATCCACACATATTCTTAATATGCTAGTTATTTTTCTGTTTTTGGTTCATGGTAGTGAATCTAGGAGGGTCCTGTGACCTGAATAAAGTCAACTTTTGTTGTCATCGCGCAGTTTGACACTCATGAAATCTCATGGCAGAACCTTTGAAGAAAATATATTTTAGTACATTAATTTGCTGTGGTACCCTATGTACCAAACATTAAATTAAGAACATATATGTGCAACTGAGAAAGAATTTTATTAACAGCACAATGTGATACAAAGGTCAAAAGCATCTTGAAATAACTAGAACTTCTGTGAGTAACACTTGATGAGGGGGCGATTGCTCAAACCGAAAACCTACAAGAAAAATGTGCAAGTTGACAAATAACTGCCCCCGGTTAGTGTCAGCTACACTAGAGTAAGAAAACTTGATGTAGCAGCAAAAAAACAATCATATGGATGTAGGGTGACAAACTCACAGGATTTGTTTAATCTACTGGAGGTTCTGGATTCAGAGCACTGCACCAGACACTCACCTCTAGTACAGAAAGAAGAAGCGGGTTCTGTGGGGGGCTGCCATGCTTTCGGACATGTTGCGCACTTTCAGGTAGTTCACAAATCCTCTGAAGAAGAGCAGCAGACCTTGAGGATGGAGAAATCGGTATAAGTGGCCAATACATGAACAACAACTAGAGATTCCCAGCATGGGACACAAAGATAGGTACATTTTCTATAGAGGGCTGTGGAGAGACTTGTAAGTCCCAAAAGAAGCCCTAGTAAGGTATAGAGGAGCAAGATACTTAACCTGGATTATGCAATACATAGATACATAGATAGACAGACACACACATACATACATATTGTCAGCACCCTTAACTGACTTGCTCTTTTCATATTTTTTTCCACATTTTTCCATTTTTTGTGCATATTGCAGTCCATCTCTTTCTACAAAGTCCCTCTAGTCTCCCATCTATCTGTGACCCTGTGACCCTTTGGTCTCGACTGTGAAGATCACATCCTCTGTCAAGCAGGGCTGTTGGCTGTGGGCACCATCCAGCTCGACTCATTAACACTGTCAAATAAAGCAGGACAAGCTCGATAAAGCGCTGCACACCGGCCAACCAGGTCCACGGGTCGATACGACTCCCTTCTGATGCAGAAGGGTGGCGCTGGGAATTTTCTGACGAAATAGCAGAGGTCAGACGAAGCATCCGTAGGGCAGCACGCCCCGTGATAGAGAGAACTTTGGCCGGGGTTTGGGGGATGCGTGTATGGCTGCCATCGATCCATCTTACTGCCTGTCCGCAGCCGGCAGACAAGATGGTATTAAATAAAGGCGCAAAGGCAGGATGAAGAGCAGCTAACCTGAAGCAGGAAGGTTAAGGGTCACAGATCCTAGTGAAAGTGCAGAGGCCGTTCAACTGTACATATCGGCATTTTGACGAAAGACAGTCAAATCAGCCAGCAGTGTGATCCCATTTGCATTAGCACCTGGTTGCAGACGTCTCCAGGTCGACACGATTATTTCACTGCGAGGTTAACTCTGACACAGCACGTCTCTTTACGTTTCATTTTGACGTGTAAAAGAGGATTAAGAAAGCAATAGCTTTGCATCTAGGTTTGCAGAAAACAAAACAAAACAAAAAAAAACCTTCATAGCAGTCAGTAGCTGAGCAGATAATGTATTCTTTAAATTAATAATTATGTTCACAAAATATAACTGGAAAAAGTCTCACATGGACTCCTAGCATCTACAAAATGTTTTATAAATCATTTCTAGTTTATAATAAAAAAATCATGACAAACGTTTTTGTCAGACATAAAAATTTATGGAGCAGCTAAACTAGAGAGAATCTGCAGTGTTTTTGATATACAAGCTCTTATAGGCTTTACTCTCCAACGACTGTGTGATATTTACTCACCCAGAACAAGGAATATCCACCAGAGCCAGTACTGACCGTTGAAATATCCAGGAAAATAGTCTGAAAACTGAAAGGCAAACAAAAGAAAAAAATAAATGGTTGTGTTACAAATTTAAAGTTAATGTCATTAAGAGACTCATATTCACTTTAATAAACTTCAGCTGCATATTTTCTTCCAGCTGGTTCCTCTCAGCTCAAACTATGAATGGATTCACAGTCAGAAACCAACATTCTCCTGATCTAACCACCATCAGGAACAATGGTAAATGGCACCCAAAGCTCTACCGCTTCTATCTAGTCCCATCTAGAGTAATAACATAATAACAATACTAATAAAACCTGCAATCCCTCCACCTGATTAAAATTATCAAATGCTATAACAAGGACTTGAACCTTGAGCCCAGCACTCAATGCAATGTGGGGTGGTAAGTCGGTTAGGGTACCCAATAAGTCCCCACCCAGGGCAAATATAAGCTCAGAAGAGGAGTCAAATGATTTCCGTCAACAAAGCAAGAGTGATCAGGTGGAAGAAAAAAGTCACAGACTTGGGCCTCAAGAATCACTTTAAAGTCTTTGACTGCTCTGCCCACCCTCGACACAGAACCATGCCATACCTCTATACAAACTCTAGACATCCTGATAAAATGACAGTAATGCATAGGACTTATTATAGATACATTTGAAAACAAAGCTTGAAATTAGGGTGAAACCACATCTACATACCCTAACTATGAGAATCCACTTGATCAAGGAGAGGCCAAACCCACAAATGGCACCGTATCTGCCTGCTATGGTGTTGGTCAGGCAGAACGACAAGCAGAAGCCGATCCAGTTGAAGAGGAAAGCCACTGTTTTGGGGACAAAAACCAATAAAATGAGTTAATTAAATAAGTTTAACTCGAACAAATAATTACAAAAGCATCTTACATAAAAAGCAGGCGCACCTAATCGGTTTCTGTGTGGAGGGAGCCCTCTGGTGGCTCTATGGGCAGCTGGCATTTGAGTTACCTTGAGTTACCTTACCCTGTGCTGTTATTCAATGAAATTATTGCTACTGTTCTATCAACTGACTGAGGGGAAAAGTTACTTTGAACTTAAAACTAAACCTGCAATAGCTGAGGAGAACGTTACCAGAGGGAGAATTATACATTTCATGTTTCAGCTTAATATTTCAAGTTTCTTGACTGTTAAAAGAAACGCTTTGAAGTTCTAAACATTAAACTGCTATGGTGGTTATAATGCAAATAGCCACATAAAATATACAATCTCTGTGTTGGACCGTAATAAAACAAGTGACATACTGAAAAAGGCCAACATGAAAATCCCATCATTGCCGACTCTCAGCTGTTCAGCATCACTGACATCTTCCCGGGGTGGAATATCCTCCTCCTGGTAGAGGAGATCCCACAAGAGAGAAAAGCATCACCCTCACAGAACCGTGTGCATGGAGCTCAGTCATGGAGTCGTTCACCACCACCACCTCTCCTGTCCTCTTCATTCCAGATTCTTCAATCCATTTTTTCACTCTAAGGTGCTATAATTTTGCAAGGAGACTTATGTATGTACCTTTCTACTGCTGTGAACAAACAACTTGGTACTGCACAAAATAACAAGCTACTGACTGAATCTCAGATACACAATTTAATAAAAGTCTATTTTACACACCTAACTTAACCTACTTCTACTACTTTGCACTATTGTTTTTTTGATACAATAACACCATTATGTTTTCCCCACCAAGTGTCAGTTAATCCATTGAAAAGCATCGGTGTGACCATAGAAATAATCCTCTCATATCCTTTCACAGCCACGTTAATACACCGAGTGGAGAGGGGATTGAAACCCCCTGGATATCGCATAAAAATTCAGTGTGCTGTTCCAAAGTGCAGCCGAACGATTCTGAAAATGACTCCTGCTGTTCTCTGCGGTCTTCAACACACACATTACAGAGGCCTGCTGGTGAACCGTCTCCCACCATTTGCAAGCCAAACAAACACCCGTAACTCAACAGACCTCATGAAATAACCCCCTACCATCGTCCTATTTAACCACGATATGTTCTGCTATAAAGCGAGATACTGTCTTTATTGATTCTGCAGCGGTCGAGTAACATTGTGCTGTGGACGTTTGCCCCGCTGCACTGCAATGTGAGGGTGGTGAGGATTTACCCTATGTGCTGTTGGAGCCACGCTCACAGTGGTAGCGGCCATGGCAGCCGCTTTGGCCTTCTCTGCCTCATCATATGTGGGCAGGGAAGTTGCCACACTATAGGGAGGAGGGACCGGGAAGTCTCCTTGGAAGCCATTCTCTGTGGTAAACCGAAGAAAGAGGACTTCCATCAGGATGGCCTCATCTTTACCTCAAGCCAAAAACATTAGTTTGACAGCAGCAGGTATAGTGGACAAGCACTCAGTACCAGGTCAATGGAAAGAGAAGGGTACCGTATCAGGCAAGAACCCAGTTGCAGACTGTGGAAAGAAACACCCAAGGCAATGCAAGACTTAGTAGTGGGCCACAGGATGCAGGCAGGGACAGCATACATTGAGAGGCACAACCAAGAGGCAAGGATCGTATACAGGAACATCTGTAAGGGATACGGCCTGGACACTCCCAAGTCTAAATGAGAGGTACACAGAAAGTGGTTGAGAACAACATAGCCACGATCGTATGAGACTTCGACATCCAGACAAATAAACAGGTACTGGCTAACCGTCTAGATTTATTCGTAATAGACAAGGGTGAGGAAACAGCAGTGGTGATAAATGTGGATGTGCTGAGTGATGGAAACAACAGGAAGCAATATGAGAAGCTGGAGAAATAACAGAGATTGAGAGAAGAACTTCAGAGAATGTGGAAGGTGAAAACAAAGGTAATTCCATTGATTATAGGAGCACCTGGGGCCATTACCCCCTAAGCTGAAGGCTCCATCAGATTCCAGGTATGACAATGTCAGCCTCAGTGCAGAAGAGCACAATTTTAGGAGCAACAAAAATACTGCCCCCCCCCCCCCCCCNGAGCTTTGTACAGAGAGAGATGTCAGAGGTATAACAGAGTGAAGAGTAAAAAAAAAAACTCCCCCCCCCCCCCCCCACCACACACACACACACACACACACACACACAACTTTTTTCTGCTGGATCACAGAGGATACATCAAAAGCAACACACCAACACTATTAACAAGAAGGTTAACTAGCTGGTTATGTTGGTTTGGGAAAGTCCCAAATGCCCTACTCGACAACAGGCTTTCTGTGCAGTTCATAATTCTCAGTTGTGTGAGGCTTTTAACTGTCTCATGCCAACCCCCTGCTGACAGCTGAATGAGAAAGACATGCCACTTATCCAACAAGTGCTTGCTCCCCTGCATGGTTCAGTTTGACATTTGCTGGGTATTGGAAGCACTTAGATGAAAGGGGAGGGTGTCGAACAGGTGAACACCTTGTCTGTGAGGCATTCGGATAGACTTGTGGCAGGGATTATTTTTATTTGTATTCATAAGGGCCATTTAAAAAATGTACTTTGTTGTTTCCAAGCCAGAGAAAGTGTTTTGCACAGCAAATCAGAAGTGTGGGAGCAACATGATACTGGGTCTACATACACACAAGGCTACTTGACATTATGCCTGACTGGACAACACTCCCTGCAACCCTGAGAAGGACACCTCCCCCTCTGTAATCCTGCCAAGCATGTGGTCCACTGCAATAAATAACACTTTCTGAAATGTACCTGTTTTCTGCAAAACCACACTGACTTTAAGCAGAGAAAAGTTAAAAGATGTGGTACTGACTTCCAAGCAGACAGAATAAAGCAGTGTGCCATATAAGATTCTGTATCATGCCTTAAGTGCAAAAACATTTTGACTGGCAGCAGGTGGTATAGTGCTTAGACCAACAACTGAGTAGTTCAAAGTTTAAATCTGTGCTCACATTCTAATACTCTTGCACTAAATACTCGCCCTTCTCCAGTAAAAATTGCACAACTGCAGAAACGGATAAATCATCATAAATTGCTTAAAACAGTACATCATTTTGTTCCGCTGAAGCTTTTCTCCAGACAAACAAACGAATAAAGCACCACACACTTAAAACATTAGTTTTTTTCTGCAGAGGAAACCATCATGGCAGAAAACTTGATGACACGAACTTTAGGCCTCCGTAGGATAAGAACGTGGTGTGTGCGTTTGTGTGTAGTACTACCTGGTGCTGCAGTTGCTCCAATTGCAACAGTGGTATAAGGAGGGGGCGGAGCCTCTGCTTCATCTGACAGGCCAGACTCAGCAGGAAGAGCTGCCCCCTGATTGGATGTGGAAGCCTCTGCGCTGGTTGATGCTTCAGCGGGGTCGTCCTCATTATGCAGCTGTACATCCACAGCAAGAAGAAATGATGCCGTTTAACACACAAGCCCTCAAATGACAAACAAGGCATAAAGGTTTCAGCAAAGTGCCCCATGGGGCCTTTAAGAAAAATACAACTGTCTCCCCTCCTAGGATGTGAGCTTACAACATACAGGTTATCTGTACATGTAATTTACCAGTACATTACTTCCAACCCTAATTATGGAGACAAAACACTATGGTGCATCTGGGAATAAACCAAACTTTAGCTCTGAACTGGCAAGTGATGTCAATTTATGAATAAATCTTGACTGCCGGCATGCTGTACAAGTCCCACAAGTACAAGTCAGAACAATCACTCTGAGACAGATGAATTTGTCAAACCTCATTGAAAGTGTCAAGGCCTGAAAGGTTCGGCTATTGCAGAGCAACGAGTGGCGCATACCAACTACTGCAAACATGGCGCCTTTTTTCCTGCAGAAAAGGCAGTGGCTGCAGAGACATTCTCCAAGATTTTCTGGTTATCTAATGCAAATGAGCTCAGATACTGATTACTAAAAAACAACTGACCTTATTAGACTAGTTAGCGAGGAAAAGCTTTCGTTTAAGTACATTTAGCTAAACAGCTTCAGAAGGAGCAACAAATCTCCAACAGAAGAGTATACTAGTCTGAATGGTGGACCCCACCGTGGAGAAGCGTCCATTCATTAGCAGGCCCTTCTCCAGTACAGGGTCGTGGTGTGATATATATATATATATATATATATATAAAAATATGGGCAACATAGATACCAATCCAACTGGAATACAAGTATTTGGACTGTGGGAGGACACCCACAAGAATATGGGGAGAACATGCAAACTTCACCCAAATAATCATTCACCCACTAAGGCCAAATTACAGTGCCCAGTTCACCTGAAACTTATTTTTGGAATGTTAAGGGGAAACTAAATATTAATATGGGGAGGACACACGCAATACAGACTGAAGTCAAACCCATAATCGAACACAGAAACAAGGAACTGCAAGGCACCGGTCCTGGCGCTGTGCTACAGTGGTGATCTCAGGAAAAATAAAAGCCACAGCAGTGTAGACTTTACCCAAGTTTATCACTAATGTCGTCACTGTAACTAAAACAGTTTGTTCAAAGGACTGGGTTGTCAAGGTCTCAGAAAGCACATCACTGCACAGCTTTGTAATGTGCGTAGGAACTTAGATAACTATCTGTGAAACTGGCATTTTGTTCATTAATGGGTGAGCAGGGAAATTTTTCTCTCCCTTCCCTTCTTCCGTCATCTTCTGTCACACACCAGTGTTCTGTTTCTGTTGTTTCTGTATGCATCTTATGACAACGGTATGAAATTGGTTCTTGGCTGCAGCCACATAGGCTAAAGGATTAGAAAACTTCACCAGCCATTTAAGTTACCATTTACCACCCAAAACATTTTTCTACAAAATTAAGCCAGAACATGTGTCACACAGTTTTGTCTGTCTGTTAAGTGCCAGTACACGTGCTGTTCTAACAGCTCATCCTACAGTTGCTGGGCAACTATGTTTCAAATTGAAGTGTTGAGTTGCATATGCCATCTGACAAAATATTAAAAATACTAAATAATGTGAGCTTGAAGTGTTAGAAACTGGGCCTTGAAATTTTGGAGAAAGCACAACATTTTGTTTGTTAACACCCGGCTGTAGTGGAGGGTGGTGATGGAAAGATTTCATAAATGTACAGACGTTTGGCAGGAAGCCGGTGTTATTTCTGTTCCTGGTTATAATTCATATTTTACGTACTGTATTCCCAGTCACTTCCCTTGACACAAATGTCCCAATACTAGGCATTAAAAAAGGTACCAACCTAAATTATAGACCTACTTCCACCTCTGAACCAAGACGTGGATGGTTTGCCAACCTGATTTTGGGGGAGGGGGGCAGGTGATCTGCACTGTTGCTAACTACACACACCAAGAAGCAGTCATGCATTTACTTGTGCCAGGCTGTGCCTGAAACACAAGCTCCATGGCAGCAAACAGAGGTGCCAAAAGGCGCAGGGTCAGTGAACCATGTGTTACCCGTGGGAAAGAACCACCGCAGTGTAAGGCTATCTCCAGAGAGGTTACACAGTCTTGACGTTCCCACAGCTGCACCTGTTGCACTCTGGGAGTGAGGGAATCACGAGGGAGAACACGCACTCACAGCAACCGCATTATATTATACACACACAGCATTCAGGGAGTATTCTCATTTTCCATGTTTTAGAGGCCTCTAAAAAATAACACCGATATATTTAAGAGAAGCATCCTTATATTGGGGGAGGGGCAGCATGCAGGCGGGTTAAGATCCACGTGAAATGGGTTTGCACTTAACGGCTGCCAATGCTAATCATTTTCCACTCTTTTCACATTCAAGTTAGAACAACCAGAGCACTTTATCTTATCGAGATCAACAGAAACAGTAACCGGGCAAATCAGTGAAGGACAGATCCACCTGCTCAGGTGTACAAAATGCAGTGTTCAAATAACAGGCCGCCATGCTGGCATGAGCCTTTCAAAGAATTTTTTCACATTTTTCTGGGTCACCACTAGCGCTACTGTGGAAAACAGCAGATAACATGAACCCACTTTAAATCTTTAAGAGCTGGTATGTAAAAAAAAAAAATATGCATTACAAATAAAAAGATGTACTGTAGGTGCATATGTCAGGGATCTTATTTTAGGGCACCAATACGACAAATTCCTTTAAAAAATAAAACAACAGAAACAGAAAGCTTGTCAAAAGACTGATTTGCAATGTGTTTTCTTTACGTCATCAACTTAAACACGTAGGCATTCTGAAATGCTGTCCTGTAAGAAATACTGCAAGAAACTGTTTTCATTTTGCTTTTATATGTGTAAAATTTGTCATATTTAACAGCACACGGAGAAACAAAACATACTCATAAATCCCAAATTCAAAAGTTTTTAAACATTAACATTAATAGAGACAGTTATAATAACAGTCACCTCTGAGTGCAGGTAAACCTCAAACTAGTGACATGCCAAACATTTTGTATAACCAAAATATTACAGTATTTGCTCAGTTCTGATAGAACACTAAGATGCTGCCTGTATTTCCCAAACGTTTCATTACACAAAATATACAGTGAAAGATCAGTAAAGCTCCAAACACCAATAAAAACTAGGACCTGTCAACAATTTGTTTTCATCTCATCTGTGGGAAATGTCTTGTTATTTATTACAGCTGTTTATTTATTAATTAAATTTTTATCTTCCTTATGTACAAGCAAATTTCTCCACAGGGTTTAATAAAGTTCTATATCGTCTATTCTAAAAATAACCACTTTCTACAAACTATTAGATTCACAAAACGCACACATATTATACTCCCAAAACAAATTCTGCAAACAATCAAGGCGCCTTATTTTTTTATTTTTTTTATTTTTTATTATTGTCCAGTGCGAACTATAACGTTGGTGGACAGCTTTACCCTACATTACTTATTAACAGAACAGGGTATTCTTACTGCATCAACTCAGAGTGCAGACTGATCAAGGGGATTACAGCAGAAATAAGATTCAAATCCAGAACCAAATCCAACTACACCACACCAAATAAAACATTGTGACATCATCATTTTTACTTTTAATTTCACATTTAGTTTACGCTTTCATCAGAAGCTTCTCGCAATATATGACATATTTATACAGCAGGGTTTTTTCTTTGTAAGCGAAGTACTGAAAGTACTTTGATCAAGGGCACTAGAGCAGTAGAGGTGACCAAGACTCGACCCCAGCAACCTTCATGTGACAAGTACAGCAGTACTACCTGTTGCCCCATAGCTGTACCTGTAAAAGTATCTTCTAAATATGTGAATACACGCAATACCGTTTAAAATTAAGTGTAGCAATTTTATATTTTTCAAATTCTCTAAAAAAATTGCACACGCCTTTACTTCCTGACATTGCAGTTAGACACACAGCGACACACCTGCCTCCCGTGTTATTTACCTATTAGAGTTACAATAAAATATACCTGCTATGAAAATCCCCCCTTTTCAATCAATAAACCGCATTAAAACCTATTTTATTTTACTGACGTGGTCGACGTTCTATGGCAAACACATTCCACCCTCCTCCTACACAACGCGGTCCACTGGGACACGGTGGCCGTTTGCACATCCACATACCGCACACGAACGCACCCTTAGGACCACGATCGTGTGATGCTAGAGTGTTGCTGCTGCTCGTGTGTGCGTGCGTACGTGCGTGAGTCTGTTGTTATTGTGTGGGGTCTCGGGCAGTCGCTGCTCCCTTACCACTCGGTATCGGCTCGCCGCCTGGTGATGGTCCATCTTTATCGGACAACCAGCAGAACACTAGCCGGACACGACACTCCACTAAAGGCCGTTTAGTGGCTTCCCGGGGGTTAAAAAGACGCTCGGATCGTGTTCTTACAGAACGAAAATAAAGTCGTGTCCATAAACAGGACAGTTCATTCTGTGCAACGCGGGAGCGCACACGGCCCTCACTACCACGGCCACAGCCTCCGAGGCAAGTCCATGACGTTGGAGCTCACTGCGCATGTGCTCCCAGCTCGCCTGCGTCTACGCTCTCAGTTCAAATGCGCATGCGCTGTCTGATTGAACAGTAATTGCAGGCCGTGTTACTGCCCTGTGTTCAGAGGTTTTTGTCTAAACTTACGTAATGATATAAAAAGTTACTCAATATTTCTGTTCACTTTTGAACTTTGGATTCCATAGTGATATCAGAAAAGTGTTATACATTTTACATTGCTGAGCAGAAACTCTTACTGATAATAGTTATGTCAGTTGCTATGCTGTAATGTATCTGTACATATTGAAAAATCAGTGTGTATTATATTACCCCCCACCCCTCCCTGGTGTGTTTGTGTGGCCCCTTTGTCTTCATGTTGATAAATTAGCTGGGAACTGTCTGGAAGCATACTTCGTGTGTGTGTGTGTGTGTGTGTGTGTGTGTGTGTGTGTGTGTGTATGTGTGAGACTAGCAAAAACCTCACTTAGGATGAGAAGTACCTGTGTGCCAAGTTTGAAATTTCTGACATAAAAAAAGCAGGAAGTACAAGCAAACAAACAGAGATTGAGCTTTATAGCGATACTGATTTTTGTACCATTTATATAGTAAGGTATTTCTAATGGAGCAGTATTGGGTAATGGGGTACAGTACTTCAGCATTAATGAGAGGTGGAACTCAAACCACCAACCACCAGACCTTGTCTTTTATCACCGCAGTATCAACTGCTAAATAACCACCACCAAGATAATAAATCTGAAAATGTATTTATGTCCATAATTTAGTTTCCTTTTGAATGCTAATAAAAGGTAAAACTCATTTGTTTATATAATAAAATACACCACATGCTGTGTTTGTTATAAAATATGCAGTAGTTGCTACTGCTATGTCATTGTTCTTCAATTCTGACAAACTGAATCTGTCTCAAAACGCATAAGCAAAAACGTAAACGTTTTTGTCTGCTAATTTTCTGACTGCTTCATGTCATCTCATCCCTTAAGATCATCTTTGTATTCCTATCAATTCTACAGGCATCTACAAGCTGGCTGCGCCTCGACAATCGCTTGTACGTATCTGTTAACTCTTAGTTTACCTAGAAAAACACTGTCTAGCCAGAGTGGTACGTCGCCTTAGAGAAAAGGTAAATGAACAGAAAATAAAACAATAAAAATGAAGGTAAATGTAATATCTGTATAAATTGTCAATGATCACATTTTGGGACACCACGTGGTGGAAGCAGAAAAAGACACCCAGAGGTAGATTGCACAGCTTGACCGCGAGGGGGAAGACGAGTGTCATCTCGCGAGATTTCTGACGAGAATAAACTGCCGCCATGTTTATGAAGTGCGATAGAGTGGGCGAAAACTGCTAAAACATTCTGATGTACCTCGGCAGCTTATCAGCTATATGACTCGAACCAAGCGTGAATTATACCAGTCTTTCTTGTTGTATTTTCGTTTTATGTGAAGAAATATTATAAGCAAGCGAAGTGAAAACAAACTCTACTTTTGTCACACGACGAGCACGCTTCGGTTCCGTGGGCCTGTGAGGTAACCGCGGATGCTAATGCTAACGGCTCGTTTCGCATGTGGATAGTTTCCCTTTTTTCGTCTCTTTAGGAAGACTTCAGTGTTCCGGCAGCGTTTTTTAAAGAAACCATGATAATAGAAAATCTCGATGCCTTGAAGTCCTGGCTATCAAAAACCCTCGAACCAATGTAAGTACCTCGGCGGCATGTCGATGTCTAGTAGTAGTTAGTGAAGCTGCAGAAGCGACGTGCTGGTGCTGTAGTACAACAGCTACTCTCTCCTCACTTGAGACATTTCGGATAAATTGATTTAAAAAAAAAAAGTCCACGTGCAGTAATGCAACATAGCACTAGTGTGTTATTGTGTAGCACGTCCTTGCTAAATCAACCATGTACCGCTTTCACTTCTAAACTCTTTAATTTGCAGTGAAAATGTAGTTTTAAATACTTACCAAAGAATTCGATTAATTGTTATTACTGAGCTTGAACCAGCCCAAATCCGGTTATTCCTTGCCTCAATTGCTGTGGACAGTTAGACATTTTCGGGGTCTGTAACTAATTACTGGTTTATTAGTCATGAATAATTAGTGACTGACGGGATTAATAACATTAACAATTAATTGTTAGCGCGGTGATGCTGCGTGATTTTCCTTCATGAGCGTCTGAGCGCGGGGAAACTTGCAGTAAAAATGTGACTCTGGAAGAAGTAAAGCTTAGGCGGGAATTTGGTTATACCAGTTTACTGATGAGGAAACAAAAATGCATGCTTGCCCGCATAGAAGAAACACCAAGTTATTTGAAAGCGTTTTGGTTTTTGTGTGTGTGTGTGTGTGTGTGTGGAGGTGCTCTTCTCTCTGTATGTCGATATGGATGAAAAGTGCTGGATTTAGGGAAGCGGCACACAGCCAGGCTTAATTCCTGTATGAAACAATGGCAAATGTTGCTAATGTGGATTTATGTTCTGTAAACAATACAAAAGCCTGTAGACCTTTTTGGCCGCTAATATTTCTGCTGGAGGCACCTTATGTTTGGCCAGCTTGTAGAGACGTGTGTATTGAGTAAACAGAGTAAATGTGAAAAGTTCTGTTATGTAATCATTATTCTTCTTTTTTTTTTTTTTTTTTTTTTTTCTAAATAGCTCTGCATCTTGTGTCCCCTCGTACCTGTGTTGTTATAAGTTGCACTATGGTTACAAAGTGAGTTTAATGCAGTGGTAGCAGGAGATGACAACGAATGCATTGGTGTAGAAATGCACTGTGACTGACCTCAGAAATATTTATCAGGACTGCAGTTTTGTTCAAAAATGTTTTTTTCCCTGTAATTCGGTGAAAACACTTCTTTCTGTAGTTCTTTGAAACTACCTTATGGAACTGTCTTATTGTAAGCTACGGTTGTTATGATGAATTACTAAAATGGTAAGTATAATGTATAGGATCTCTTTAATTTGCTAAAGCTACAGAATAAACAATAGATTATCATTTGCTTTATTTTAGATGTGATGCAGACCCTTCAGCGCTTGCTAAATATGTTGTTGCCTTAGTGAAAAAGGATAAATCGGAGAAAGATTTGAAAGCACTATGCATTGACCAGTTGGATGTATTTCTTCAGAAAGGTATGTTCATGCGCATACTGACTGCACACATGGCACCACATTTCCATTTGGTTGTTTCTGATACAGTTGCTTACTAAAACATTGTTTGCCGTCAGTGAGAACAACTTTGCAATTGCAGTTTTTCCCCTATTTATCCCCCAATGATGTTACCATCTTATTTCTTTCACCATAAACATGTTATTTTAACCTTTGGAAAAACAGTTCCATGGGCCTCTGGATAAACAGTAAAACAATAAAGTGCATTGCAGTCTCTCTCTTTTTTTTTTTTTTTTTAATGAACTTGACCCTGGTATGAATTAGGTGGAAAAAGCTGAAACAGTGAGTGTAAAACAATCTTATCTTCTATCCATAGAAACACAGACGTTTGTAGATAAACTTTTTGAAGCTGTGAACACAAAGAGTTATTTACCTCAGTTTGAGCAGTCATCCACAGCCGTCAGGACAGAAGCTTACCAACGGCAAGAAAAAGATGACCAGAAAAAGGAAGCGGTAGGTTACGTTTTTTTCTCCACTGAATGTGTTAATGTCCCGTTGCCTGAAGCCTACGTAAGCATTTCATTTTTCTTGCCAGAATCTTCCCACGGACACTGTTTAAATGGAATAATATACATCTTTGTATTTCCTATGTACCGCTTTCCGTTTGGCACTCAAGTGACAAAAAGCTTTCGTGATTTTATATTATAGGTCTTATGCACCAGGATGCATCTTCAGTCGATGTAGTGATGTTTCCTCGTAGTATCCCTCATTTGTAATCCAACAGTATGTTTGGTTATTTTGGGGGAAGTGATTATTCTTTGGCTAATGATTTCCACAGACCGCAGTCTTGTTCAGTTTTGGCTTTTTCACAACATGTCTCTTCCTTGACAGCCAAACAAAGAGGATGATAGAGACAAGAAGTTCTCTAGGAGAGTGACTCACAGCCCTCCTCAGTCCAGCTCACGATACAGAGACAGCAGGTGACATCATGCTAATCTAGCCTAATGGTTGGATTTTCAAAACAATTAACTCACTTTCTTTAACTATTATATAGAGGACTTTGCTGATTTTACACATGGCTATGTTTTATTGTGGCTGACTGTGCTACACCACTTTGTGTTGCTTTATTTGCCACTTGATTAAATTATTTGCACAACATTATAGCTGTGCTGACAGCAGTATAATAATGATGATTTGCAGTGTAAATCAAGGCAAAGGCTAGAAACATTGTTTAAAATGTGAAATTTAAAAAATCTCGCACTATCGTAAGATACTATTGTAAGGTCACAACAGTGCTGGTTACTATATGTATATTGATATTAAAATTATGAATGTTATTTCATTGGGAAAATTAAAATGCTCCCACATTGTGTTAATCTTTTATTTATTTGTTTTTTGCAGAAGGGGAGATGATCGTAAGAAAGACGAACGTTCCAGAAAGAGGGACTATGACCGGAACCCTCCTAGGAGAGATTCCTACAGGGACCGCTACAATAGGAGGCGTGGCCGCAGCCGCAGCTACAGTCGAAGTCGCAGCAGGAGCAAAGATCGGCCCCGTGACCGAGAGCGAGATCGGGACAGAGACCGTGACCGGAGTAGATCCAGGAGCAGAAGCCGTTCCAGGAGTCAGAGCAGAACAAGAAGTAGAGGTGAACCTCACACATCTGGAGGATCTTTTGCTTCTCATTAAGGAACTTCAAAATTTTCATCTTGAGTTACATTCATTACTATTTAACATGTTAATCCTAAAGGGCACTGCCCTGTTGTTACAGAAAGGGATGCGGGTAAGTCAAAGTACGATCTTGACCGACCAGAGAGGCTGCTGGAGCAACCAGAAAACTACAACCCTGCCTCTTTGGCACCTGTTGGCTCGTCCAACCACTTCCCGGTCCAGGCTCTCAGCAGCACCATCACAGTCATAGCTCCCACACACCACGGCAACAGCGCCACAGAAAGCTGGTCTGAGTTCCATGAGGACCATTCACTGGATCACGGCCCTTTTGGGCAAGGACCCCCCCAGAGAAAACGCTGCCGAGATTATGATGGTAACACTGCTTTGTAATGGAAATACTATTTGTGCATGCTTTATTATTGCTTTCCTGGGAAAAAAATGGGGGTGGGAGGGACCGGCAGTTCACAGACTGTCATATGCGAGTAAAAGGCAGACACCAGTGGTCCAAAAAAAAAACTTTTAGTTGTGAAGATTTGTATTCATTGTTGTGGAATACTGGTCTTCATTGCTGATCCTGGCAGACACCTATATAACCTGTTTTTTGTTCTGATTAGGCTGTTGATTATGCTTGATGGGTTTATTTGAATGCACCCGATGTTTCAAATATATTTAGTGTCTTGTAACTGGTTCCTTTGCAACAAAAACCTGGTAAAACAGCTTTTGAAAATGTATACCTTTTTCTGTACTAAGGGCTTATTCAGTACATTTTTGCCTGTTATGCTGTTTTATTTGAATTGGTGTTCTGTACAGCACCATGTATCAAGTGCTTCTATCATATTTTGGATTTGAGCTTGTTTTACCTATCCCTTTTAAGATGGTGTATTTTTGTGTTTTCACAGGACAAAATACTCCTGGTATGAGTGAATGGGTTTAATGTAATATGAAGTCAATAAGCATGTGTCTTTTGAATTACTTTTGAAATTATAAAATTATACTTGTTTTTCAGGAGCTTTGAACTTTCTGATTCAAGTCAAGATGGGGAGTTACGGGGAGCTGGCTGGACAGAGGATTATATGTTAATGTGCACATATTGGCATCTTCTCTTTCAGAGAAAGGCTTCTGCATGCGAGGCGACATGTGTCCGTTTGACCATGGCAGTGACCCAGTGGTAGTGGAGGATGTAAACCTTCCTAGCATCCTTCCCTTCCAGGCACAACCCCTTCCTGTGGTAGAGGCACCACCTCCCCCAGGCCTTCCACCCCCACCACCCCTTTTGACACCACCACCTGTGAATCTGCGTCCACAAGTGCCCCCACCGGGTACGCTACCACCCAGCCTTCCTCCCATAGCAGGTATGTTTAGTGATGTGATACATGCAAGAATTGACAGGTGATACTGGCTATCAAAAATGCATCATTTGCTTCTGCTTCCAGGTCCCCCACCACCCCTGCCCCCTCTTCAGCCCTCTGGGATGGATGCCCCCCCAAACTCCATCACCAGCTCAGTGCCCACCATTGTTACATCTGCAATCCGCCCACCACCACCCCAGGCCCCACCTCCTCTCTTTACCTCAGGTAGGACATTATGCTTTCACTGAAACTTGTATCCCAAAATCAGAACTTGATTTTGGAAAAATAAATATATACAGTTAGACAGATGTATATAATGTGAATGGTACACCTGTGTAATTTTATAATTTGCTTTATATCACCACATTCAGTCCTTTTCAAATCAGTGATGATTTTATGTTGCATCTTACCCCAGACACCTTTGAAACGGATGTTTACAATCCAGAAGCGCCAAGCATCACGAGCTCTTCCAGACCTATGTACAGGCACAGAGTTCATGCCCAGAGGCCCAACCTCATTGGCCTGACAATGGGGGAGGTGGATCTGCCCCCACGAGGTACAGAAAAATTCATATCACTTAGTTTAGAGTGCAGCTGACTCCTGAAACTAGGGCTTTTTTCCTACAGGAGCAAGGCATTTCACCTCCTCTTAAACAACTAATTACTAAACAAGCTCTGTAAACATGAAAAAATGTTTTTGTTTAGGGTAATAGGTTGATATGGGTGTCTCACTGCCTGACTGAATTGGATCTTGAGTACATAGTTTACTCTTGACTTTAATCATGGACATTGGCATTTGTTTGTATTTTTTGCACCATTTTATAATTTGATTAACTTGTTAAAAATGTACAAATCAGTGGTTTTGTTTTCCTAGAAAAAATGTCAAGCAGCAATAGCGTGAGAATAGTAGTTGAGTCGGATTCCAGGAAACGATCAGCAGGTCCGAATGACGGTGGAATGCCCTCAAAGAAACCGTGGTAAGTCTGTGTTTGTTCTGTACTTGATTTGTACAGACAAATTTATTAAAACTGGTTGTAGAACAATGAATTATATCTTTCTATTTAGAATTACCATCTACTGCAGTGAGGAAGTATAAGTAAAATGAGGACTGATTCGTTGTGAATGCAGTTCTTCTGTGCAACTCTTGAGGGCAGTGTTGCTCAAATGTTAGTCTAGTCCAAGCTGCGTCAAAAATTTTTAGTTGCCTTACAGATAAATGTTTGTTTTTTGTAACATTTTACCAAGTGTAAACCACTTTTTACGCTATGTTTTATTTGTTCCCCGTTCAGGCATAATTTCAATAAGCCAAATCATCATGGTTTTCATAAGATGGCATTTGGATCACCAAATGCAAAGCTAGATGTAAGACAGATTCCCAAAGAGCTCAACAACATCAGCAAACTTAATGAACACTTCAGTAAGTTTGGAACCATAGTTAATCTGCAGGTAAGACTTGCTGATTCAGAATTTTAACGTGTGTAGCTATTCGGAATGCTTTACATATTTATGACTTTTGCAGTAACCCTTTTTTGTGAAGTCTTTTTTGACTGATGCCTATTTGCAAACAAAGTACTACTACAAGAAAATGATACAGGATGTAATACTGTTTGCAGCTAATATGAGCTCAGTGTAGGAAAACGAGGGGAAAAAAATCAAAGTTGCAAAAAGCACAACTGAAAAAGATGATCAGCCTTGTATGCTGCATGATTAGCAGGATGTTGAATGAGTTGGAGAGGTCAGGTGATGGATGCAGCAGAATTTGAGTTCCTAACTACATTTCAAAAAAATTTCAGATATGTAGATGACTTTGAGTGTGCTTAATGCCCCCGCCCCCCCCCTGTGTAATGGACTGGTGTCCCATTCAGGCTATGCACCCTGCCTCATGCCCAGTTTCTGGGACTAGTGCAACCCTGTATTGGACAAGGGTTTATTGATGATTCTTTTAAATACTGCAATTCACTGTAAATTTCTTTGCTTTGGAGTTATAACCCGTATAAAGGCCTCAAAGTTGACACCTTTATAAAAAATAAACAAAGCTGTCTAACTTTACGTTGATGCATGTTAGCACCAGAAAACATCAAGCTTTTATTCAAATACACTTTTATTCATTGATCAGTGTTTTCTTCAGGAATATACTTTATAATTACTGGACGCCTGCTTTCTAGTGCTTGGTGCAATCTGCCGTATACTGAACATTTTCAGATCCTTGGTGTCCTTGTAGTCAGGCTTTCTGTGGTGTTGGTCTGTCTCAAACACAATTTTTTGCTAAATACCACTTTGAACTTTAAAACACCAAGAAATCATTGTTTTGCTCTGTGGTCTACTTGCCTCGTGGTCACAGGTTTCAGACACTGAAATCTGGATTTTCAGTCATAGCATTCTGATGCCTTGTGGAGTTCATTATGTCATTGAGCTTGATGAGGACTTGAAGGACTCTGGCAACAAAATGGCCTCATGACATAAACAATCGGCCTTAGATTTAATATTGAACATTTATTTTAAAAAGCATGTCCTTTATTAGGCCTACCAATAATTTTGGAGATGGGTAACCTTCCCTTGTAGAGGCAGGCCTTATGATGTAATATTCTTAGGTAAGGTAAGATTTTTCTTAGCATTTTTGGCTTAACGTTTGTTACGAGGTTACATACATGCTCTTTAGTTGGCACGCAGCTACAATATAACAGATGTCTGGATACAAATTATATGCTTGTAAATCCAAATTCTTGTAATATGAAATCATTTAATTTGTTGGCATTAGTCTTTGCTTGCAGTTTATCTCAATTTCTTTTTTTTAAATATAGGTAGCAAAACACTCATATTGTAATGTTTGGAGACTTACCTCAGTTGTTTGTCTCAAGGAAAATTCACTGATGGTTCTTTGTATCCAAATGTAAGATCTTGAGCTTGATTTGACTGTTCTTATTCCTACTGCTCCTTTTAGGTGGCGTATCAGAATGACCCTGAAGCTGCTCTCATCCAGTTTGCAACACATGAAGAGGCTAAGCGTGCAATACTGAGCACCGAGGCTGTTCTCAATAACCGGTTCATCAAGGTGTTCTGGCATAGGGAGGATGCTTCCACTCAGCTGCAGCCGCCATCCCAGACGGTAGTCTCACAGGGTCATTCTAAGTTATTTACTTGAAGTTGATGTTTGGGCAACAAACTAACAGTTTCAATATAACCAAACCAGGGCATGCACACAATTCAGCAGCCCCCAGTCATGGCCCTCAAGCAGTCGGTTAAGGATCGTCTTGGTCCGCTACCCACCGGGAACTCTGAAGAGTCAGGCATAGATTCTCAGGTGTGTGTCACTGATTTGTAAAGTCATTTGTTGTTTTTTTTTAAAACCCAAAACGTTTTGTTTTGTTTGCAATTCTAATTAATGGGTTTTTCTTTTAAATATTTGTACCTAAAGAACGCAGCTAAAGTGTCGGTTAAGGATCGGTTGGGTTTTCCCTCAAAATCGCCAGTGACTGGAGGGAAGGTATGTCTTGCGCTCTTGATATAAAAATTTAGTTTGTTTTAAAATGAATGTTTCAACCATTTGTAAAGGAACAAATGTGAACTATTTCATATCACTAGTTTTACTTATGTTTCGCAGGTGCTTTCAACTTCTACAGGACTGACCAAAACAGTTTACAATCCAGCAGCACTGAAAGCTTCCCAGAAGCCCTTGCCTTTCTTGAACCCATCAGCCTCAGCAGAGGCCCTTAAAAAAAAGCAGGTGTGTGAGAGTGAGATACTGAGAGCACACAGTTGATGAATGTTTTTACTTACAAGGATTGCGATAAGTTTCTTCAGTAGTGCCTTAATATGTATGGAATTATTGCAATAAAGGTCTTTTATGAATGTTCTTAACAGGAAGCACTGAAACTTCAGCAAGATGTACGAAAGAAGAAGCAGGAAATCCTGGAAAAACACATTGAAACACAAAAGGTTAATGCCTTCATTTTGCCATTTGAAGAAATGCTTTATCTAGCATCAAAATGCTCTGGGTCCATATAAAAATTCATAATTGTACCATTTTTTCAGTTTTAAGTTTTCTGAAAGAAGGTGATAACCTAATATAAATTATGCTTAAAGTTAAAATAGATTGTCAAATAGCTTTCTAATTTGATTGGTTGTTTTTGCAGTTGCTGATCTCTAAACTGGAGAAGAATAAGACCATGAAAGCTGAGGATAAAGCCCAGATTATGCAGACACTGACAACACTGACTAAAAACATAACCCAACTCCAAACTGAAATTAAAGCCATTTCAAGTGGAAACTCTATGAAGGTCACAAAAAGTAAAGCCCAGGTATATTCTAAAATGTTATTGCTTTTATTGCTAGATTTTCAGTGTAAGATGCTATGTTCCTCATTTCTCTGGTGGCCTCATCCTGTAGTCCCCCCCCCATATAAATCAGGTCAGATTCATTTAAATCAGGTTTTTAACCTTCACATTGGCAGGCACAGAAAGAGCTGCTGGATACTGAGCTGGATTTGTATAAAAAGATGCAGGCTGGTGAAGACACAGCACAGCTGAAGAAGAAATATACACAACTCCAGCTGGAGGTCAGGACTGAGAGCAAACTTATTCCTACTTGCAGTTTTTATTCCTGCCACATCTGTGCCTATATTTTTGCTGTGTAGCATAGCATTTAGGAGTGATAAGAAATGTGAAGTACATGGTGTCAACTAAATGATTCATTTGAAGTCATTCCAAAGTTTTCAGTGCTCAGTACAAAACATTTTTCTGATGTACAAGATGATTCAGAAAGAACCAAACACTTTCATAAATGTACTACTAAAATTATCATATGAACACGAAGTCTAAAGATCTTTAAAGTAAGTTTTATTAGCCCCCGTCTTTTTTACCCACTTAATACCTTATAGGTTCATATGGTAATTAGTTGTTGGGTAATAAATTCATGAAACTTTTTTTTCTAATCACCCTGTATTAATGCATCATATTGTCAAATCTGAGGGTTGTCAAGTGATGAAATTCTTCTGTAAGCCAAGGTTCAGCAATGATGAGAAGTTCCTCAACACTGCAGCACCCCAAGGCAAAGTGCTGCTCAGATCTGCAGGTTAATTCTGTTGTCTGAAAGATTAATTGAACTATATGCTTTTCTCTCCTCCAGGCTGCCAAGAGAGGGATCTTGGGTTCCGGACGTGGCAGGGGGATCCACATGCGGGGCCGTGGTTCCCTGCGGAGCAGAGGACGTGGAATTAGAGGCCGGGGCAGGGGGACACTAGTCCATTCAGTGGTTGACCATCGACCACGTGCCCTGGAGATTTCAGGTTTTGCTGAACAAGACCGAGTAGACTTGCTCCCCCACTTTGCAGTAAGTAACATTTAATCCACTAATCAAAACAAGGGGGAAATTTTTAAAAAAAAGGTGTTGTGAGGCCCACTAAATGTCATTTAGTATATAGTATATAGTCAAGTTTAAATGTATACTAACAAATGAACTGTCTAGTGTATGTTGGTAAAAATATTGTGAAATTCAGATTCTCCATCCTGACAAATGTTCTTTACTGCATGTGTTTTCCAAGCAATTTGGTGAAATTGAAGACTGCCAGATCAATGACTCCACCAGCAGTGCGGTTGTTACCTACAAGACGAGAGCAGAAGCAGAGATGGTGAGTGCAGTACTAACAGTCCCTGCTACTCACTGCTGCATGGGTTAGGGGCTTGCACATGATATCTAACTGGCCCTGTTCACCTTGCCTGTATCCATAAATACTGCCATTTGTTATGTTGTACATTTTTATTTTCTGAGTTTGTGTTTTTGTACCAGTTTTTATTGCTTATTTGTCCCATCCTGTTCCACCTATGTTGTAGGCTGCAGTTCATGGAGTAAAGTTCAACAGTCAGGAGTTAAAGCTGGCCTGGCACAAGCCAGCAGCGTCGCTGAGTACTGTGGATGCTGAGGAGGCAGAGCCTGAAGATGAGGAGGTGTGTAGGTTTTCTAGGTTTTCTTTTGCCTGTCTGTACTGTATCACAGAATTTGTCTTGCTCTCTTTTCTTAAACACGTAATGTGTTCAAGGACCCTTCACTTGTTTTCATACTTGCATCATGTGACATAGCATTGAGATGCAGAAGGGACACGTTAGTTGGGAGAAGCTTATTCCATCATTTGCTGGATGAAGTTTGCTTTCCTATATGTACAAAAAATGCAATCCTGGGAATTATTGAACAGACTGGCTTTCATGGGATTTCCTGCATTGACATTGTGACCCTGTTTCCTTCTGGCTGCTCCTTCAAGAGAAATGAAGATGCTCGCTTTGAAAACTTAATTCATAGCACTAATGTTTAGAGGAGTATAATAAAATTCCTTTCTCATGGAGATGTTTCTACAGCGTTTTACTGTTTCCTTTTGTAATGCACTTGAGACTGAAGTGTTAAATGAATTATTTTTAAACTTGAGTTAATGTATTTACTACTGTAGCTCCAAGATGCACCTCTGGCAGACAACTCATTGCTGCAGGATGATGATGAGGAGGATGATGACAACGAGCCTCGATCTTGGCGCAGATGAAGAGACTCGGGCAACATTTCCAATAACCATCTGAGATTATATATAAACACACCTGTCATTTTTGAATGGTTGTTTTTAACAGCTAGTTACTTATGATCAGAACTTAACATTTAAAACAGATTTGTTCAGACAGTATTTCCAAAAGTACCACACGAGGTTATTAAATATACTGTAGTAATAACNGCGCAGATGAAGAGACTCGGGCAACATTTCCAATAACCATCTGAGATTATATATAAACACACCTGTCATTTTTGAATGGTTGTTTTTAACAGCTAGTTACTTATGATCAGAACTTAACATTTAAAACAGATTTGTTCAGACAGTATTTCCAAAAGTACCACACGAGGTTATTAAATATACTGTAGTAATTTTTTTTTTCCTTCATATAATGTGAAACAGTTTGAAAACTAAACTGGTACTTTTCTTTTTGATTTGGTCTAAAATATTTGACCAGATTTATTTTGATTTATGGTTCCATATTATGGAATAGACGTGTTGAGTACAGTTGAGTGAAGTTGAGTGCAAACCTTAAGAATTTTTTGGTAAAGTTATTAGAGTTGCATAGTTGGCTTTATTGTGTACTTTAGCTTTTCAGTAGTTGCTTTTGTGTATATATTTTATGTATGAATTTTAATGATTTGTACAATGGCTCTGCTTTAGTCCTTTGGCTTTATTTTGAACTGTGAAAATAAAGAATTGAAATGGTCTAATGTGGCAAAAAAAAATCCCCCCCAAAAAATACAAAAAACAAAAAAAAAAAAAAACAAAAAAAGAAATATTGGGATTGACAAGACCTAAAAAAAAAGACCATTTCAAACCCCAATCCCCCCCTTTTTCACAAAAAGAGCAAAAATCCATGTTGCATAAGTTGTGGGTTGGTATTGGAAGGAAGGCTTTTTGTGAGTGAGTGAGAGTCTGTCTGTCTGTCTGTCTGTCTCACTCACACCTTTGTTGTAAACAAATGTTTGCCATCATGTGATGCATATGCAGTGCAAAAAAAGTCAACTTGGAGCAGTTTGGTAGAATTGGTAGAAAGTGGAACAATGGAAGCTATATGTCTTTGGCAAGTGCAGAGTTTGGTTTTGCTGGCAAACCAAAGAAACAGCCTGTTTGTCAAATTTGTAATGTGTGAGTGACAGTGTGTGTGCAGGGTGGACTGAATCAGTGTCTGAATGACAACTTTTAGAACCAAAAGGTTTTTAAATGTGTATTAAGGATTTTCTCCATGTTTCTTATAAGAAAAAGTTGTAATGGTTGTGGCTGCATTCACTTTGAATAACTTTGTTTTGTTTTGTTTCCAGGTTATTTTCCCACGGCATCCTGAAGCCTTCTTCATTCCCCTCATTTGTGGAAGGCTTTGCACTTAGTGTGTGTGTATATCTATGTAGATAAAATTAATTCAATTCAAATTCAAAATTATTTAATTTAAAACTTTTTTTTTATTAATATGTAACTATAAAGATTTTTATAGTGATAAAATCTTGGCTCATCTAAAGCTTTTTTTTTTTGTTTTGTTCTCCCTACTGATGTTTCATCTGCTATCAACACCATTTGTCCAGTGCCAGATCACACAAGCACAGGGTGTAAAGAGTACTGACTAAACAGGGCAGGAGGCTACTACAGTGTAGTAAAACACACATACACGGTGGGCAATTTAGTCTTTAATTCACCTAAACCACCTCTCTTTGGACTGTGAAACGAATCCCACACAAGCATATGGAAACTGCAGATTCTGAACGTAGTCAGGAAATGCTTTTATTTCTTTTATAAAAGTAAGGTTCTTACTAGCTGTAGATGTTAGGTGGAGTTTACAGCATGATCCAGTCTGCTGCTGTCATCTCTCAGCGACTCCCCTTTTCCCTGGCACAGATTCATCTCCTGCTGTCATCACCCCCGTGGTGTGAAAGCCTTGGCCAAGAATGCTACCAGCATGCTCCTGTCATACAGCGTTTGACAGTATTTGCAACCAAGTGTGTGTAGAATGCAGGATGTCCATCCTCCCAGCACCGTGAATTCTGGCCAGGTATCTATGGGCTTTTGTTTAATAGCTACCCTAAAGTAAGTATGTGTGCGTGTGTGTCTGTGAGCACGTGCGTGTGCATGTGAAATACATAGATAGTTTAAATATTGAAAGGCAAATAATTAAGCATGCAACTACTGAAGTCTGTGAATTGGTAAATATTTAAAGTAATGTTGAGAGTAAGTGGGGAGCATGTGGTATAGTGGGTGGTGCTGCTGCTCTGGGCTTGGATGCGGGTTCAAACCTGGCTTAGTCTCTGGAATTTGCATGTTCTCCCTGGGCTTGCTCTGGTTTCTAATCACAGTCCAAAGACATGTTTCAGGTGAATTGGTGACTCAAAATTGCTGCGCATGTCTGTGTCCTAGCCTGCACTTGATTGCCATGATATAGACTGGAGTCCCCTCCAAGGTGCTTTTTTTTTTTTTTTTTTTTTTT